>JBBMEG010000022.1:11339894-11356243 GCA_037832605.1 Cyclanthera cordifolia
AATAATAGCTCGTTTGTATAAGGTTTTTAAAGAGTGATTATAAAAGCTCGTTTATAAAATCTCCATAAACACTCAAAGCAAACATCCCCTAAGGTAAGAAGAAGGGAAGAGACCCATCTGAGCCATCTCACACTCTACCCAATTCGCTCACCTTTGAAGCTTATTCGTGGAAGACCTGAGACTTCCCCAAACAAAGAAAGAAGGTTATTAAGGTTCAAGAACTAGCTCTTTTCTAGAGCAGATGAAAAAGAAGCAAATTGTCATTTTCGATTGAGAAACCTTAGATAGTTCTTCTATTAATGCTCAAATAAATTATTATGCTTAGTGACACATTCACACTTCTTTTGTGTCAAGACGGTTGTGCAACACTTGCTCGAGTAAGTCAACCATGTCAAAATGAAGACTCGCAGACGATCTCAATTGTATGGATCAACCTCCCCCACATAATTCGAGAGAAAAAAAGTTATAAAACGTGAGAAAAATCATTGTTTGAAATCTTGTTGGAAAGCATTTAGTTTTAGAAAGGTTATACCCCACAACAATAGGGATTAACCTCAACAATATTAAGGAAGGCTTAGACAATTAGTCATACCTCCTTATAATACATTATGACACATATTTGGAGGATGATTGTATTTTGGGGTTCATAAGAGGAGAGAAGAGAAAATGGAGGAAGCAAAGGATATTGAGTAATTTGGATATACGAAGTATTTGTTTGAGAATTGGTGTTTTAGAGAGGAGAGGTTGTAAAAAGTAAAAACCTTTCTTGGGATTTGTGTTTTATGAAAGGAAATGTTTATTTTAAATTAAGTTTATTATAAAGTTTGATTGAGATTTGTGTTTTAGGAAACAAGATGCTTATTTTAGATTAAATTTGATATAAAGTTCGATTTAAGGTTTGATGGGACGTTGGAGAGAAGTTGAAGAGAGGTTGAGAAGGAAATTCCTAGACACAAGGCTCTTATTGGCACCTCACTTTGATTAATCGAGGCGAGATTAAGAAGGTTCACACTAAGGCTCTCCTTTTGTGAAGCCCACGAGGTGTGTGCCTTGTGGGATTATGTGTTTTAGATGTTGTTTACCATTTTTACTTGAAGCTAGCTAGGTTATTCAAAGCGTGGGATAATTGAT
The DNA here is from genome assembly GCA_037832605.1 of Cyclanthera cordifolia. Taxonomy (NCBI): domain Eukaryota; kingdom Viridiplantae; phylum Streptophyta; class Magnoliopsida; order Cucurbitales; family Cucurbitaceae; genus Cyclanthera; species Cyclanthera cordifolia. The sequence continues at coordinate 11,341,026 of JBBMEG010000022.1, forward strand.
TTAAGACATTTCAATACCTTAAATAACTTAATTCTTCAACTCACAAATACATCCAATTTGTTTCTTGTCTTCTATCATATGCAACTCATATTCTCTTGCTTGTCTAGCCACACATTGTCTAATTCTCCATTCACACCATCATCTTAAGTTCTTCTTCCCAACACTACGTTCTAAAGTCAATAATTGAATCTTATGTATGTTTTCAAAATTATTTCTGGTAAAACTTTATTTCTTTGAATTCTTTTCGTGAAATGTAGTTTAAAAGTTGAATCTTGTGCGCGTGTCTGTGTATGTTTATATATTATTTTTGGTTAAAACTTCATTTCTTTGATTTTTTTCTAAAAAACTGTAGGTTCATAGTTGAATCTTATGTGTTTTTATATAGTGAGTCTTAAGTAAAAAAAGCTCACGCCTTTTGGCTTGCTTGCTTCTTAGGCTCTAGATGGCCATTGCGTCTTAGTGCACCTTGACCCTTTTAAACATGGGTCATATCCTAGACTAAAAGCAAGGAAGCTATCTTAATATTCAACAATGATCAATGGTTTAAAAAGCTCGCTCAGGCTCGCACCTAGGCTCAAGGAGTAGGTCTAGTGCCTTGCCTAAGTAAAAAATGTACGCCATCCTGTGATTAATTGTAAAAACAAGTTTTTCTAACCCTAAATGCAAAATTGCTTGTGTATAGGATTTTTTTTGTCTTATTAACTATTTTTTTTTTCTTTAGAGTTTATATCAACCAACATCCCCTCTCATTTGTAGGCTTGAAAATTTTAGAAATGGCCAACAAGTTAAAATCAATTTTGATTGGGGATTAAATATCTCGACGAGAGCTCAAACTCCAGATCTTTTGTTCTAATACCATGTTGAATCCTGTTAACTTACCAATCAATCTAAAAGTTTAAGGCTAAATTATCAAACAAACCCCTAAATTTTGGGATTTTTGTCAATATTGCCCTTGAACTTGGAAAAGCTTCACAAATGTGAACTTTACAAAAATGTTTCAGAAATACTCTAATTATTAAATTTGGATGAAACCTATTAAAGTTTGGTTTAAAAAATGTCTCTGAACTTTAAAAAGTTTCAAAAATACTCTTGGATATAAAAAATTTATTAATTATTTCTATCGCTAATTTTTTTTGTAAAAATGTTAAATGTTCTGTTTTAAATACCTAACATATTTAATTGTATTTTTTTAATCTTTGTACTTTTAACTTGTGATTAACTTTGATGTGTTATTATTAGTTGTTTAATATTAATTGAATAGTTAAGTCTGGTGTTGAAATTAATTTCTTAATATATTTCTCTTATGATTGTTGTTTATTATTTATTTTATGTATTTATTACTGTACCTTTATTTTTTGATACATAGAAAGTAGGGGTGTAATGAGGTCGAGTTAAGGAGATTTTTTGGATGAATCCTAAATTTTGAGTTGAATCCATCAACCCGTCCAACCTTGTGCATTTGAGTTACAACCACTACCTGGCTACCTGGCATACGAGCCCCACTACATTTAGGGTCTGATACCACGTCCCAAAGTCAAAACCCAAGATACTTCTAGAGTTTTCTATTTTAAGCATTCTCAACGGTCTCGAACCCAAGACACTTGAGAAATCATGCCAAAATGCCTCACATCTCAATTGTTGGGTCTCCATTGGAGACAATCTCGATGCAATGTTAAACAAAAAATCTTAATTTGAAAGCGATTATGAAGTCATTGGGAACTTTTTATTCATCTCTAGAGTTTGACATTAAATTCAAATTTTTAGGAAGCTAAATTATTTAAAGAATTCAAATTAGAAGTCGATCTCACCAGACAAAACAATAAAGTTATCATTCAATTAAAAAAAAGTGAAAAATCTCTACCTGCGCCCTCAATTTAGGTTTTCAAACTTATTCCAACAATTGTTGAATTAAAAAAAAAAATTCATCCCACCGGTGTTTTAAAAAGCCTAATAAAGCCTTAAAAAAGCTCAAGGCCCTCGATAAAGCGAAGCCCACAATAGAAAGCCCGCGCCTCGTGCACCTTTTCATGAGGCCCTCGAGTGCAAAAAGTTTGTGCTTAGTGGGCTTTATTTTCTTTAACAATTATAATCAAAACAACATCATTTTGATTGTTATTTTTAAAATGAAAAATTGGAAACTTCCCTTGCTAGCTTCTTATCGTAAAAGCTTCGAACCACAAAAGTAACCACTCGTTTTTTGACTCTTCCCCATCTCTTTGAAACGAAAAAATAGCCCTTTTTTTCTCCATCTCAAACGAAATCGTGGGTGTAGCTTAGACAAATCCAGATCCCTCCTCGCTGACGCTCCTGTTGAAGACTCATCGAAAGTGCTTGGAGAGTCTTCTTCTACGACAAGTCATCATCATATCTACTTATTTGTTATAAAACTTCCTTTTGTTTTGCTATTATATATAGATGAATATTGAAAGATTCTATATTGAATGTGATTAATATATGTGTTTTGTGGTAAATATATTTTTTTATACACTGTGCGCCTCGAAAATAAAGTCCGTGCTCTTTTTGCGCCTTGCTTCTTTTAAAACTCTGATCCCAACAACAATTTAATCTTGTTTCGTATTTTTTTAATCAAGAGATGTTTATGTAAGGCCTCCAACCTGGCAAACGTATGTAAGGAAAGGCAAGTCAGCCCAATCCAATATGAGCAAGGCCCAAACTGCATTGATATTGGAAGACAAGGAAACAATGCCTCCACCAATCCGTACATATGTACAAAGGGGCAAGAAGGACAAAGAAAGGAGAAGAATCGTGTAGTGGAGCAGAAGGGGAGAGCGGAGATTGAGGTTGGGTGGTCCCAGATTTGACAGAGAGAGGGAATATATAATCCCCAGCTAAAAAGTTTATGAGGGGAGGAATTTGGTGGAACTTGGGATAGGAGAGTTACTGGTCCTCTCGAATTGGCCGGGTAGTTTTGGTTGTACTCGAATTGGCCGGGTAGTTTTGGTTGTATCTCCATCCTAATTTTGTGTTTTCTAGTTCCCGAATTCTATATTGGATATTAAGCTATAAATAAAATCTCTCAGGTTATTCTATTAGTATTCGAAGTATTGTGTGTGTTTTCTAGTGTTAGTTATTGCAGGAGAGTTGGATACCTGACAGTTTAATGTTCTGAATTTTGAACTTCTAGAGCTTAGTTGATCAAATTGTGACCATGATCTTTTAAATTATATATGTTTATCGTCATAGGAAAAAAAAAACAAAGTGAGAAAGAAGAATAATAATTTTGGACTAAGAATTTTTTTATAATATTTTTCAACAGTCACTGACATATTTATTCAAATAAAATGTGTTGACATTTTTCATTCAAAACATAATAGTGAGATGTTTTAATAGTTGTTAAAGCCAAGGGCATTTTGAAACTTTTAGAGTTCATGGACCTTTTTTAAACCTAAATTTAACCATTTTCATCCAAATTTACTGGCAAGGGTATTTCTAAAATATTTGGTGAAGTTGAGGAACATTTTTGAAAATTTTCAAAGTTCAAGGACAACATGGACAAAAACCTAAAAAATTTAGGGGTATGTCTGATAATTTAACCTAAATTTAATTATATCAACTAACAAGTCGGTCGGTTAGAAGAGTAATGTATAAATTTAATGTTCATACTATTAGTCATCATTAAATAAAAATATCACTTTATACATAGCTTCAAAATAGAATTCATGCTTGCCAGAAAGTGTTTTTGGATCTATCACAACTATCACAATCCCGAGGATTACTTACTATTTTGTTGGGATATGACTGACCACTGTAAGCTTGTTTGATACAGGTTGACATCCAACTTTCGATCAACTTTTGATTTTAGTCGAGCTCATAATGTTAATAAAAGAGGAGGCTCAGATATATGGAGCTTGAAACTGGGACGTGGTTTCCACTCACAGTCATTTCATAAGTCTCATTGGTTTTCACCTCCATCTACTCTTCATATTGGAAGGTGTTCTTCCTTGCACAATATTCAACGCAGCTACTCTAAAGCTTCTATCGAACGGAAGTCCAAAAATATGCTTTTATATCTAGTAGCATTGGTTTTTGCCATGGTGGGATGTAGTTACGCGGCAGTTCCACTTTATAGGAGGTTCTGCCAAGCTACGGGTTATGGGGGCACTGTTCAGCGCCGGGAGGTACTTGTCTTCTGGTTTTGTTATCATGTCAGATGACTCATTTCTTCTCTTTTCAATTGAGAAAGAATTTCCTCTATGTAGAGCGTTGAAGAAAAGATTGCTCGCCATGCTAAAGATGGAACAGTAAGTACAAGGTTTGAATTCTCTTGAACGTAGTTTTGTTTGGCAATGATTAAAATTTGCTTTAATTTCTTTTTTGAAGTATTTTGTTTCCTGCTTCACGTCGTTGATAATAGCCAATTATATTAATCGAGAAAACGTGGAAGATTTCAAGCTCTCCCAAACTTCCCACCACTAGGACCTAATCCCTTTGGAGATGTTTGAATTGGGTATTTAGTGAGTATTTAAAAATTTTTATTTACTATTAAAAAAAACTATATACAAAGGAGCTTTTAATTGCAATCATTACTTCAAAACGCTCCAAATAAATCCTTATTCTAAATACTCTTAAAAATTATATCAAAACAAACTTTTGATTGTAATCATTGCTTTTAAATACTCAAAATAAATTTTCATTCTAAATACTAATTCTAAATACTCTTAAAATCTACATCCAAACAAACTTTTAGACTGCAATCAATACTTATAAATACTCAAAATAAATCTCATTCTAAATATTCTTAAAAACTATATCAAAACAAGTTTTTGACTCCAATCAGTACTTCTAAATACTCAAAATAAATTATCGTTCTAAATACTAATTCTAAATACTCTTAAAATCTCAGTCCCCAAGGGGTGGCGCAGTTGTTTGAAGGCTTGAGCTTTGAAGGGGTGCTCCCTCAAGGTCTCAGGTTCGAGACCTATCTGTGACATTAATTTATAGACACCTCCCGTGTCTCCATTCCTTCGACGTCTCCCGGTGCCTGGCCTAGGGACGGGCGTGGTTACCCCGGGTATAGTGGAGCGAAGCTTCGATTTCCCGGTTTCAAAAAAAAAAAAACTCTTAAAATCTCAATCCAAACATCCCTTAGTCCTTATTAATTGCCTTCCTGAGACTAGTCGGCTCCTTATTTAGGCCGTAAGCCTAACTACCCTAACTCCTCAATTGTATACAACTATTGAGTTGCTTTATTATTGCTCTTTGTATCTTTTCTTGTTGCCACTTATATAAAGTTGCTAGCCGGTTTGGAATTGTAGAATTTGAGGCTTATAGATGTAGAATTTAAGGGGCTGTTTTTTTTTTTTACTTCTTGAATGGGGATTCTGAGTTTTGTATTTTGGTTCATACTTAAGATATTTCGTGCTTTGTGTTATGATAAAGGACCAGGTCTCTCTGTAGATTTTGAATATGCTTAATTAATATAATTTTTAATCCTCTATTGCCTGACAAATTTTCTTTTGTTACTAGGGATATTGTTGTACAGTTTAATGCTGACGTAGCTGATGGAATGCCTTGGAAGTTTATCCCAACACAGAGAGAGGTTTTTCTAATAATTTTTCATTTGTTTTCTAGAGATATTGTTGTGCAGTTCAAAAAACACTCACCCACACCCTCATTTGTTTCTAGAGATATTCTTGTCACATCTGCTTTTAGTGTGCTTGCACTTATGTTGTAACATGACATAAGTGCATGAAACAAGAACAATATACTATAAAGATTAGGGGTTCAATTGTCACCTATCCAGAAGATTTCATTGACAATCAAATATTGTAGATAGGATATACACTGTACACGAGTTGAGTTGATTTGAGTTGGGTTAAGCTAATTTTTTGGATCAACTCGAAGGCTGGCGAATCTTTCAACCCGTCCAACCCTTAAAGAAACTCAACCCAATTCATATATTTTTGGGTCGATTAGGGTCATTGGGCTATTTTTTATTTTAATATATATTTGTTAATTGTTTTCAATTTCTAAAAATAAATTAACATGATAACTTTTTGTTTAAATTTATATTAGGAAATATACTTCTAAGTACTCAAAAACATATTTTAAGGAACTTGGGGATTAAAAAGCTCAGCTACTTGGGAGGTCAAATTCAAGCTACTTGGGAGGTCAAATTCAAGCGAGCATTGCTTAATGCCTATCATTGGAGTTCAATGTCCAGTGTGTTCAAATCTGTTTCCGTGCTAGACTTAGCTAATAACCTGAATTCCTATCTATGATGGATCCTAGTCTAGGTGTTTTAGATTTCTTTTTGTAGCTCTATATGGCTTAATTTGGTAGTCTCTTTTGTAAATTTTTTTCTTCCCTTCGGGGTTTGTTTTCTCTTTGTACTTCTTTCTTATTTTTAATGAGAAGTTTTGTGATCTTTTCAAAAAAAAAAAGAAAAGGTCAAAAAACAATAGTAAAATTATAATAAGTATATGCATATACAAATACGTTATAGGTTAAAAAAATATTTTTTTAAGTTAATAAAAATTTGTGTTAGCTCGAATGAATCCAAATGAATTTTAGTTTAATTCAAGAACCAATCTAACTCGTGGTAATTTCGTTTATGTGAATTCAACTCAATCCAAAAAAGTCGACAACTCAACCTAACGTGTCGAATTGGGTTGGATTGATTGAGTTTTTGGGTTATTTGAACGCCTCTTATCATAGGGTCAGGCAATTTACATGTAGGAAGAGTTGAGATATGGGTAAGTAAGCTGGGAAATAAAAAAAATGTTTGTTTGCACGCTTAAGAAAACAAGATTCCAATAGGGTAAGAACTATGTTCATCTGTTGTATTAGGTGAGGGTAAAGCCTGGAGAAAGTGCACTCGCATTTTATACGGCTGAAAATCGAAGTTCAACTCCAATTACCGGTGTGTCAACGTACAATGTTACACCTATGAAGGTAACAATTATTTTTCCAGCATTTTATTGCAGAAACTATAGTTTTAATAATGAATTACTGTATGCTATGAAATCCTCAATTTTGTATTATAGGTTCAACGTTAGAGGGGAAATTTTTGAAAGATTATTTTCTCTATTTCTGTAAAGCTACCGCATAAGCCAAAACGAGCATAGTTTAGCTGGCATTAGTGATGCACACTAGCATTCACTCGATCTGTGGTTCGAGTCCTCTACCATCAATGTTGTAACCTCAAAAAAAAAAAAAACTACTGCTTAAAGTTAGTTTTTTTTTTATTTACTTCTTAATTATTGACAAACATTGCAACTCTTCTTATTGTGGTGTTCAATCATTCATCTGTTTGTACAGATTCAACTTAGGGTAAACAATCTATATGCTTGGGGTTTAAAGAAATTGTTGTCTGCAACTTTTGTAGATTAATCTTCTAAAAGTTTTATTTTATTATTTTTATTTAAATTTTAGAAAAGACTTTTTCTTTTTTTTTTTTTCCTATGAGACTCCAATGACATTAAAGTAAATTCGATGTTCAAGAGGTCGAGGGTTCGAGTCTCCCATCTCATTGTTGCAATTTCAAAGTATGTGTATTTGTGTGCGTGTGTGTATTTCTTGTATTTTCTTTTATCTCAATATTAATTTGGAAACATGATAATATATATATATATATATATATATATATATATATATATATTTGGAATAAGAAACCATTGCATTGATTACAAAGAAATGGCTTATATTTTTTTCAGTATTTAGTTTTGAGTCTGTAAGTAATAGCCATACAATTTGCTTGCTGAACATTCATAGAGATGAAATTCTGCTTTAAACTAATCAGGCAGTCTTGGAGAATGACTTCTGTTTTTTTTCAGGCTGCAATTTACTTCAATAAAATACAATGCTTTTGCTTCGAGGAGCAGCGCCTCCTTCCCGGGGAGCAGATCGACATGCCTGTAAGTGTATATTTCTTTTTCGAGTCGAGTTGTTAGACAAATCATCTGATGCATGATCTCATTCTGCAGGTGTTCTTTTACATTGATCCCGAGTTTGAAACTGATCCAAAAATGGATGGTATTAACAATTTGATTCTATCCTATACTTTTTTTAAAGTCTCAGAAGAATAGGGATGATGAACAGAGTGAGTCCTGCTTGATTTTTTAGATAGAGATGATAGAGTTGAGAGATCCAATTTTTTTGCTCTTGATTGATAATTATCTGAAGAAAATAATTGACAGAAAGCTTAATTATTTGAGATTTAGATTCTCTATCATATGTCTTGAGATTATGGAAATCATTGAAATTTGTGTTGTAGGTCATTGGACTCAATGTAACACCTACTTTATTATTATTTCTTTATTTATATAATTGTTTTTTATTTAAAAGATAAATTACAAGTTTCTTTTTTTTAATTCAACAATTAGGACTTTGAATTCATAACTTTTTCAATTAGTATGTTATACATCCCTTGTTGGTAGGTGGATTAACTTATAAGTTTAATATGTTCTCAAATTTTTATTTGTCTAGTAAGTTTTTAGTTTTTTTATTTTGTGGCTAATAAATTTATGATAAATTTGAAATTCATAAAATAATTCAAAATATAAAAAGATTAAATTATAAAACTTTGTAAGTTTAAAAACTAAATTGTGTAACGAATTTGACAGATTGCTTTATTTTTATGTTAGCACACATTTCTTTTTTATAAGAAACGATACTTTCATTGATATATGTTTTTTTATCGTAGTTTCTTTCTCCCCTTCTAAAGGGTGATCGTAAAACGACGGGTATACAAGATCTTGTTTCTTTCTCCACAATAAGGAGTGATTGGATTTTAGTGTTGATCGGAAGAGAGGAAGTAGAGAAAATAAAATAATTTGGATATATGAAATACTTGTTCGAGGATTTATGATTTAGAGGGGAGAGTTCCATCTTTAGAAAGCATTTATCCCGTAGCTTGAAAGAAAAGAAATTAGGGTTTATGGACATAGGCTGCGGATAGACCAGAATATGTCGTGGGACTTGTAACATTCGATCTCCCAACTCTTGGCTGGTAGATTGTTACACAAAGAGCCAAACAAAGCAGGGACTGATTCCACACACATGGTGAAAGGAAGGAGGAGGAGGAAGAAAAAACTTCTTTGAAATTTGTGTTTTTCATTTCTTTTTTCGATCAATTATATCTATTATATTAATTTTTTAAATTTTTTTATATAAAAAATAATTACCATCACATCGGATCAATTTTTATCTTTTCAATCCTACAACTCAAATACATATTTATTAACATTTCCCTTCCACGAGTCTTATTTTTTTATTTTTTTGATGTAAATAAAACTTCACTTTATCCATTTTTCTGTAATAGTATTTCACATCAACCATTTATTTAGGGATTACTATAAGTTCGTTTGCCAAAAAAGTAGACCAACGACATCAGTGTATACTTAAGAACTATGAGGTCATAGATTCGATAAAATATGAGTATTATTTGAAATGTCAGGGGTAAAAATGTTAAATTTTGAAACCAAATGATCAAAAGTGAGCATTATTGAAATGTCAGAGGTAAAAGTGTTCATTTTTGAAATGCAAAGCAAAATTGAAATTATACTTCAAACTTGTGAACCAAAAATGTAATTTTCCCAAAAAACTATTAATCTAATAGTGTCATTTTTTTAAAAAAAATTTAACCACTTTTTATTTATTTTATTTGAGATTACAATAATTGGGGTATGGGGATTTGCACCCATGACGACTAAGTCGTCCTTGGATATACACTCATGCTGCTCAGATATTGCTCTTTTGGCAATTTAACCACTTTTGATAAGTACATGTAAATATCAATTTTTCATTTTTCACGAGTACACGTAAATATCAGTTTGTCGCATTTTAATGAATTGAGATGGTTCTTATATCATAGAACAAGCTCCCATGATTCACATTGTTTATTAGGGGGGTTGTGGTTGATTTTTGTCGATTTAGTAATATCTTGTTTTTTCAACTAATTGGATGTCCAATAAAAAACAAAATCATTTATTTGATTTTTATTTCATTTTGTTCGGTTGTGATTTGATTTTTTATTTTTATTTCAATAAAAATTTAGTTTTATTTTTCAATTTGTTGTCTAATTTTCAATTTGGTTTTAAATTTGTTTGTAAAGATTTTTTTATTTTACTGACAAAAACAAACGTTTTCATAAACAATACTTCATATTTCATATTTAAATATGTTCTTACATTGAATTTAAATATCAATATAATTTTCTTTTTCTTAATATTTATTTATTTGGCTCTCGATTATCTGTTGGTTCTCTATCAACATCCAAAATCGAAGCAATATATTTATATATTTTTAAATATCAAATCTAATGATTCAATATTGGACCGATTGGTTCAGTTTAGTTCGGTCAGATTTTGGTTTTTCCTTTGGCCCCTATTGTTTATGCCTAAAGATATGGAGAGAAAACAGCTGACCAGGTAAATAAAGAATCATCAGTATTTTTGGAGGCAGAGAAGTTCTGCAAATTCATCAAAACTGTACAAATATTCAATCTTGAGAAATATTTGTACTTCTCCCCTCATTGTTACAACTCCGAGCGAGGCTTATAATTCAAATATGCTGTACGTGCAGCCTCACTTTTCAGTCTAACATCTTCATACATTTTGAGTGAGGCCTCCGAAAACTTCGTTAGCCGATCGAGAACCTTCGTTAAACTCGAATGTATGCAACTTATGTTTGAAGATACAGTAACGACGTCGTTCTCGTCCCCCCCTTTGGCTGGTTCTTCCGCAGCGTTAGCTGCTTCAACAAGCTTTTGTTTCTTCTGTGGTTCCGCTTGTTGGGATATTGAAGAGTTCAATTCTCCCAAGATGCCTCTGATGGCGTCGCTGAGTTCATTAGATGGAAGATCTTTGATTCCGGTTAACCAATCACGACATAGGACAAAGATAGGCGGTGCAATGACACGACGAGGAGAGAACGGCCTTCTGCTCTTCGAGCGTTCTCGTGAAATACAGTGTTGTAGCCAGCCGTTCAAAGCACCAATGTATGATGCAAGGCTGTTGATCCAGTTTGCAAAGCTTAAGCCGAAACATTCGATCTCTTGTTGAAGTTGGACTGTTATCTTCTTCTGTGCGTCTGCTCGAGGTGTACCCATGGCAGCACCTTTTGAATGATATGCCAATGATATCGTTATGTACTGTGCGTGATGGCATTCGAGCATCGCCTTCCACATCCTTGTCAACCTGCGCCGCAACAAAAATAATTGACAAATCAGCAAAACGAACCTGCACGGCATACAGCAAAATGGGCAGTATCATGTTATTGTTTTGATTACGGAGGAGAAGTAATGATTCATTTCTTACCCCTGAATGAGTTCAATGAGTTGTGGCTGCATCTCTTCATCCCTCATTCTCTCAATGCGTTTTGATATCGAATCAACAGAATAGATTGCAACTCGTATCCGAGAATGCAGATCCTTGACTACTGCTCTCGTCTTGTCGATGACTTGTGTACTGTAGTCCTTTGCGAATAGGTATCTGAGTTGATCACACTTACGATCATACTCCTTACGGATGGATTCACTTGCCTAGAAGTATGAGTGGAACAAACAGATAAACAAGCAGATGTGATGGGTTCAATCCACGATTGCAACTTATTTAGGAAACAATTTCTTACGCGTTTTCTTGGCATCCACATGTTTTAAGGTCAGATAATATGTCTTGTGAGAATAATCAAGGTGCACGTAAGTTAGCCCGAACACTCCCGATATAAAAAACAGACAAACAAACCTTATTCAATGAGGTTGTTATGTAATTTAATCCCATCTCCTAAATCATAATTCAACGAGGTTATTATGCAATTCAATCCCATCTACTAAATCTATATGAGAAACTCTTTACCCTAAAATCAGTAGAATGCAACATGTCTGAGACAAAGGGGACTCGAAGACATACCTTGACCTCATCGTAGAGCTTTCTCTCCCATGCATAAAGCCGGTCCAATGTAGAGGAATGACTTCCAGATATCATACAGAACTCCTCCACAAATTCGCTTCCACTGTCGTCTACATCGCCTTTTGCAGCCAGATGATTTCTTGATGAAGATGATCGTGATGACGTTGTCCGTTTCCATGTAATCACTTTCGTCTTGTGAGGTTCTGCATATACATTCAGATCCTCTTTAGAACAAACTAAAGAACAAATAATAAAGAAATGGATATCTAAGCATTCAATTTCAGGGTTCTAACTCTTTGATCCTAAACTCTTACCATGAGAATGGAGCGCAGGCTTTACAGGAAAGCAAACAAGTCGTAAACGGCGTAAAGGGTCCAAAAATGCAAGACCAGATATGTTTCCTGTTGATGCAATAATGAAAATAATGAACAATTCAGCCAACAGAAATCAAATACAGATATGCATTAGCTATATATGGCTTGAGCAAATGAAGCGGATAATCGATGGTATCTCGACAATGTACCATTGGCTTCCAGGTATCCAACTCTGATTTTATTGGCTTCAAGCATCCTAGAAATCTCCCTCCCAGATTCCGAAGCTCGATGAAACCGATGCTCAATCTCCTTAATGCTGGTAAGAAAATCTTTAGCCCTATGAGTAATAAATTCAGAAGGATCTTCTTGTTCAGTACACAAACTCTTCTCCAACTTAACCGCCCTGCTCGAACCAGATTGTTCGAGCATAACTTGGCTCGACATAGTTATTGAATTTAGCTCTTTATCCTCCCGTCTCGCAATATCAGAATTTCTTTCTTCAACAGAGCCACCATTTTCGGCCACATTTGGATTAGCTTCTGGCATTGTAATTCCTTCCTGAAGCTCATCATTGGAATTAACCATTTCTCCTTTGAATTGCTTCCACATTATCTCATCCTCACAGTTCAAATCCATCCCACCAGTACTCATGAACCTAAAGCTATCAATTTCATCATTGGTATCGAAGTAATCCCAAGATCCCGACTCGTGATGCGGTGGTGGCGGAGGAGGCAATGGCGAAGCAACTGAATCTTCATAAGCATAACAATGGCTGCCGGGCCGAACCTTAACAGTTAGAGGGGCACTACTCTCGGCGACCATGTAACTAATGGTGGCTACGGGTGGCAAATTGGGGCTTTCTCGCAATGGAGACTCCGAAACATCCACGGTCTGCGATGGGCACGGGGACGGGTACGAGGACTGCGATGGCGTTTTTTCGAGCACGGTGGCAGACGTTGATAGAGACGACTCGATCAGAACCTCAGCCTCGGCATATCGCCGGAGAGAGACGCCGACGTTTTTAAGCGCCTGAATGTAACAGACATGGGCCGCGGCTAGAGCATATCTGGAATCGATGGCCTGTTTGATGAACCGTTTTCGTTCCTTACAAAGGCTTAGGGCTTCGTTGTTATCGATTTTGGAGTTCGAACCACCCATTCTTCCTATAAAATTTTAATCACCCAGTTCATAAAATCGAGGTCGGAGCCATGGAATTTCGATTTCCAGAACACCCACTTCAGAATCAATGGATCCCCACCTCGATTTGCAGAAGAAAAAACAGAACAAAACCCTCGAGAAAACAGAGCAATCTCTTCTCAACCAAAAAAAAAAAACGCGAAAATGCACACAAAATCAAGAACCCACCAGAGGAAAGCGTGCTAGCAAAGAAAAGAACAAAACCCAGAAAAAAGAAATGGAAGTTCTCTTCACATTACATACAATGTATGAAAAAACAGAGGAACGGCTTGTTTCAAGTATGAAAGTACAGCGACAGAGAAAACTTATAAAATCAAACCCATCAAAAGCTAAACAAGAACATTAATTAAACCACAAACAAAAAAGAAACCCGTGAACGAAGATTATACAGATACGAAGAGAGGAAAAAGGGAGTAATGATGGAACAAAATGGAGATCGAAAAAACCCAACAAGGGTTTAGGAAAGAAAGCAAGAAACAAAAAATGGTGCGCACAAGTGAGAATCTGTAGCAATCACCATAGCAATAAACATCCTCGAAAACTGTGTAGATTTTCACCAAAAAATAAAACAAAAAGAAATTAGAAAACATACATACTTCACTGTTGAGTTAAACAATTGTAATGGCCATTCCTTTTCATGGGTACAACAAAAGCAAATAAAAGAAAACAAAACAAACAAAAGCAAAGCAAAACCTTTCCCATCACTCAGAAGAAATTAGTAGGGGAAGAGGTGCATTTATGGAAAAGTTGAGGAGATGACGGAATTACCCTTGATTTTTCACAAAGAGAAAGTGCAACGGCTCCTTAAAAGTGCGGTTTTTAGGGAAATGGCGTTTTGTTTTGTAGCAGCTTTTTGCCAGCCAAGTACGCCATTTTTGAACAGTAACGAGCTCTGGCCTCTGCTGCTGTTAGTGGAATGACAAAGCTTTTATTTTTGTTGAGCATTTTGGATATTCTTTTCTGCTTTTATATTGTTGTACACAAAGTTTATTTCTTTATAAAGATATTTGATTCATTTGTGTATTTGAGATTACAGCTGGGAATTACTATAAGTTGAGATTAAGGAGGTACATGATGACAACACACTGACATGGAAAGGAAAGTTTTTTTTTTTTTTTTTTTTTTTTTTTTTTTTTTTTTTTTTTTTTTAAATTTTGGTAAAATAACATTTTAATTTTTAAATTAATATTTAGAAAAAGTATTTACTAAATATATTTTAAAAAAACTATCTCAAACTAACCAACAATAATGGTTAAACCCTAAATCCTAAACCCTAACCCTAAACCCTAAACCCTAATCGTTACTTCTAAATATTTAAAATAAATTCTCATTCTATATATTAATTAAAAACTACATCCAAACAAGTTTTAATTCTTTATTGTAAAATAAAATTGCATTCTAAATATTCTAAAAAATTACCCACAATCAAGTTTTTGACTCTAATCATCACTAATTATTATTAATAAATATTCAAAATTAATTTTCATTCTAAATCTTAATTCAATTTTAAAAAAAAAAACTAATTTTTTGAGCATAATCATTACTTCTTACTCACTCTAAATATTAATTCTAAGTATTTTTAAAAGGTCAATTCAAACATTCTAACATCAATTCTATTTTAATCTTTATTATTAAAAAAAAATTTGGTTATTACAATTTTTTTTAATTATCATTTTTTCCATAAAATTTTAAAATTGGTACACATTTGATTGCATTAAAATTATAAATATTATTGAACTATTAATATGACTAAATTTTATAGGGAATTTAACATGGATATTCAAGTAGGAGATAAATATTACATTTTCATCCCAAATTGATTTTAATTGCAAAGATA
>JBBMEG010000022.1:11356343-11372071 GCA_037832605.1 Cyclanthera cordifolia
GTATTGTATTAAGGGCATACTTTTAATTATGTTGTAAGAACCTTTCTTTAAGTAAAAGTACTATTAGATTCGTAACATATTAGTATTTTATTTAATCTGAGAGATCGTATGATAGTGGCCTCATGGAATAGTGAGATAGTGCTATTTATTTTTAGATATGTAATTGGCTTTAAATATGACTAAAGAATAAAGAGCCAGAGAGAAATAGGGTTGATTTGTCATTTAATTTTGTGCATATTTTCTCCTCCAATTACAACGTTTCTTCCTTATTTTTCCTGTATTAGAGCTAAACAATCTGTTATCATAAATAATTCTAGCCAATTATTTGCCCCATGGAGTTTATGCATTAGTTGAAAATGCAATTGACGCCCAACGAGTAGCACATCTCGAACAGAAGAAGAAAGATAAGAAGACGTTGGACATTCGAGCAAAGGAGCAACGACCTCAAGTGAGGTCTGGACTATTTTGTCAAACCTCTTATAAAGGTGATGAAAAGATAAAAAATGTGCGTCTTCAAACTCTAAGACGCCAATATGAGTTGCTGCTATTGAAGAGGCCAATAACTTGTCTAAAATGACATTGAGGTTATTATCTGGTTCCCTACGAGCGCATGAGCAACGAATCGATGACAGTAAAATTGAAAAGTCAATTGAACAGGCATTGCAAGCACAAGTCTCAATTGGTAGCTCCTATCACAAGCATAGTAGTTCACTAGGCAGAGAACGTGGACGTGGTGGCTCCTAGGTGGTGCTGAGGAGAACAACACTAGTTGGCAAAAAATAGAGGACACAGAGGTATGTATAATAAATGTGATGTGGAATGTTATAATTGCCATAAGGGGTCTCAAAATGTGACATATTATAATTGCCACAAGCAGGGCCATTATGCAAATGAGTGCATATTAAGGTGATAATCAAGTTGCCAATTTTACCCAAGAAGATGTAATCATGAATATGATGAAGAGGATCATACATTATTCTACATCAAATGAAACTCCAAACGACCAGACTTGGTATTTGGATACAGGCTGCACTAATCACATGGTCATAAAGAGCTGTTTGCAGAGTTGGATGATAGGACAGTGAAGACAGTTTTTATTAGATATAAGCGAAGAGGGTATAATTTGTACAATCCAATGACAAAGAAATAATAGTAAGGCGTGATCTTACATTTGTAGAAGGCGAGGTATGGCAATGGAATACGACAGATGAATTCAAAAAACGTTATATTTACGTTTTAAATGAGATAGATAGAGTTCAAGATAGAGTTACCCAAGAAACACTTACCGTTCAACCTGAAGTTGCGGCTACAATTACAACTACTATAGAAAGGTCAAGAACTGCGACAAGCTGCACAACTTTATGAGGTTAATGTTGATGATGAAGTTAATAATCATGGAGAAATAGTTCATTTTACTTTTATGCTTGGAAAAATGCTATGAACTAAGAATGGATGACAATTGAGAAATTGCAAATGACTAATCTTCCAAAAGCAAATGGTGAAGTTGACAAAAAGGTTGGTTATTGATTTAGAAGCACAAAAGCAAGGAAATATTCACTCCGTCAAATCTGTGTTTCTCAATAAACCGAGACTGAAGATTTTATTAAGGATTGGCATGAAGGTGATGAGAATTAAGGGAGGATGTTAAATAATTATTTATTATTTATTAATTATGATTTTTTTAGTATTAGCATTTTATTTAATCTGACAGATCATGTGATTGTGTGATTGTGTATGCAATAAATTTAAATTTTAAGGATATCTAATTTAGTAATGGCACAGTGTGATAGTGTGACAGTGATTTATCCTTAGATATGTAATTGGCTTTAAATATGACTGCAATAAAGAATAAAAAGTTGATATGCCCTTTAATTCTCTGCATATTTTCTCTCCCCATTACAACGTTTCTTCTTTTGTTAGTTATTTTTCCTACTATTTTCACTTCATCTAACACTAACCTTCACATAACTTAGAACACATAAAGAAAACGATTAAAACAAATCTTTAAACATAAGACACGTAAATAGAAAAATTAGACAAAACTCAACTTTTTCTGGCGAATGACTTTGAAACACAATTTTTTATTTTTAAATCTACAAAGTTAGAGATTTATGTTTGCAAAATCGAGATTGGATATATACTACTTTTCACAAGTAAGACACTCGTCGTTTTTCATCGTCGGCCGCCACACACCACTGCCGACACCATCAAGCTCCGACCATGATTCTAATTGAAGTCTATCATCGAATTGATCGAAGGTTACAAATTTCAATCAGTTTCACTTATGGATTACATAGATTTTAATTATTTCATTGATAGGCTTCTATCAACTTCAAATAGACTTTCAATTGATAGACTTCAATAAATTTAGTATAACAATAAAATAGGAGAACCGTAAAAAATGATTGAACTGAAATAATTCAATCAGTTTTTTGATTGATTTCAATAAATTTTAGTTGCCTCTTTTGATCAATTTGATTATAGATTCCAATAACTGAAGAGATAGATTTCAAACTAATGAACTTTTTGACCGCCCATTTTTTAATGCTATTAATACAATTAGATTTAAATGGTACAATTATGATAATTTTATTGCCATTTTGATTATAAGTGCAAAATCCATATACAAAGAAAAGATACAATGCAATGTCACGTCATAAATCTCATCTATCTCCAAAGTTTTCAAGCCATATCCTAATTGCGTAGGGAGAAGTGCCAGATTTTAACTGCCAGCCACGTCTCCCAATCAAAATCAGACACGTATACAAAGAGAAAAGCCACGTCAGCTCCCCGCCGCGCTATATATGTAATCTGCCATCACATCTCCGTTCGTCTCTACTCTCTTTACCCCTCTACAGGTTTGCGATCGTCGGAGATATGGCATCATCGGAGGAACCAAATCACAGAGTGGAGTATGAATCTCAGGCCGTCCACCGGCGAATCGAGCGGCTCTCCTTGCATCTGACTCCAATTACTTTTCCGGGCGAGCGGCTGGAGATGGTAACGTGCACGGCGGCAGCGAAGGCGAAAATCGAGATCGACGTGGAGAGTCTAAGACAGTTTATGAGGGGAAAACATAGGGAGATTCAAGAGCGAGTGTTTGAGTATTTCAATTCGAGGCCGGAATTGCAAACGCCGGTGGAGAACTCCATGAACGATCATCGGGAGCTGTGTATGAAGCAACTCGTCGGCCTTGTGAAAGAGGCCGGAATTAGACCGTTCAGGTTTGTGAATGATGATCCGGCTAAGTATTTTGCCATCATGGAGGCTGTTGGTTGCATCGATGTCTCCCTCGGCATCAAGATGGGCGTCCAATACAGGTGATCTTTCTCATTCCAACCTAATTTCCCAATTTCTCTATTATAATTTTCTGCTACTTATTTATTATTATTTTTTAAATTAAAATAGAAGATTATAATGACGTGTAGCAAAGTATTTGAAAAAATTGTTTTAGCTAAAATGGAACATTTTGGAAAAAATGTTGTAATTAAAATGGTCAGCATATAACAATTTTTTCCTTTTATTTTTTCGAATTCAACCATAGTACATGGACACAAAATTGGAACACATGCTTATCGAACACGTTATATAGCCTTAGTCAACGTGTCTTTAAATATTTAAATTAAATTAGGGTGATTCAATGTTTCGTGGGTAGCCAGCTATGTGGCCTAATGTGTTTGTATGTTTAAAATTAGCTATGTTGAAAGAAATCAAAATAGGATAAATTATAAACTTGGTCAATTTTTTTTTTTTTTTTTTGAAAGAAGATTAGAATTTAGTTCGGTTCTTATTAATAAATATAGAATTTAGTCCACGTGTTTGGAAAAAATAGAATTTAAAATTTAATCCCTATTATTGAAAAAAATAAAATTTAATCCAAATTGTCTATGTTATTTGTAAATGGTAGGGCAAATTAAGTTCATAGATGTAACTTATGATGTATGTATGATTTTTTTTTTTGTCCAATCAATTATTTATCTACCATTGTTTCATTTTTTTTTGTCCAATCAATTATTTATCTACCGTTGTCATCATTAATCACAAAATAACTAGCTTCTACGCATTTTATTTGCCAACAATTATGAATGTATTTTATTCGCCAACAATTATGAATGTATTTTATTCGCCAATAATTATGAATATATTTAATTCGCTAACAATTATGATTGAAATGACTAGTTTTTAGATTTATCAAACCTTAAAAACTAAATTCTAATTTTTCAAACAATAAGAACTAAATGGTAGATTTCTCCAAATTATAAAGACGGAAGACTAGATCTTTAAATTATAAAAACTAAATTATAACTTTCTCTAAAACTTTCTTCCGGCAGCCAATAACAATGTACAGGTGGCTACTGGTTAGGGTGCAAAAGTTGGGTGCACCCTTAATTGCACAACTGTACTCAAGTTGTGCTTGTAAATTACCATGTTATAAAAGAAGAGGGTACATGTCCACTTTTATGGTATTTATCAATTTTTTACTAACACTCAATTTTATCAAATTTATTTTTCTTTTTTTAATTTTTTTTTTTATCTGATTATGTGGAAGCCATTGAATAGTAAGATAAACCTTCATTCAAGAAAGAAGATGGTGGAGGCATAAATGCCAACCACGCTTACAGTTATAATGAGAGACCTAAAGATGTTATTATAGTGAACCAATATCTAACCTAGAAGCCCATTTGGCTTTGTATTAACATGCAAATAATACCCTAATCTAACACTCTAAACAAATATTATTTGAAGTTTTGTGAACAAAAGTCCTAAAACCATGTCTAGTGTGGAGTTTATATAGCTTGCCTGAATAAATAATCCTAGATCTGGATTTCATTGAAGTATGTGAGTTTTACAATACTTATTCATGTTTCTATTTATTAACTTTTATTTAACTCTACATCAAAATTAATGAGTGAATTTAGATAGTAGATTCGTATTTTACTTTTTGTTGAAATGGAGTGTTTAGTGAAAACTGAGCGCTGATGTGGGGCAGCCTCTGGTTGAAATTGAGTTATATTTATGGAAACATGTTCCATGTTTGATTTTGCAGTCTTTGGGGTGGCTCAGTTCTCAATTTAGGAACCAAAAAACATCGAGACAAATTCTTCAATGGTATTGACAATATGGATTTTCCTGGCTGCTTTGCTATGACTGAACTTCATCATGGTAAGCTAACATGTAATTTTGTCGTTCTCATTTCAGCAGAAAGTTGGCGCATTATAATGACTAAGTTTACTACTAGTTCGGGGTTTATGGATAACTACTTTTACCAATCATAAATCAGCAAATCAAGCATGAATTTCATTAACCATGTTTTCTAAAATATTCCCTCTCTTTTGATGACATATTTCTTCTTATTTCTTGGTCTTTGGTCTTGTTTGCATTTTGATCTAAAATCTCTTCTCTTAATTCTTTGAAGGCTCGAATGTTCAGGGTCTACAAACAACAGCTACATTCGATCTGATCACGGATGAGTTCATTATCAATACACCAAATGATGGAGCTATCAAATGGTGGATTGGTAATGCTGCAGTTCACGGCAAGTTTGCTACAGTTTTCGCAAAGCTGGTGTTGCCAACTCATGATTCTAGAAAGACTGCTGATATGGGCGTTCATGCGTTCATTGTTCCGATTAGAGATCTTAAGTCTCATAAAACACTTCCAGGAATTGAAATAAATGATTGTGGCCACAAGGTAGGCCTCAATGGGGTGGATAATGGAGCGTTGAAATTCTGTTCGGTGAGAATTCCACGAGATAACCTTCTTGACCGATTCGGTGAGGTATCCCGTGATGGGAAGTATAAGAGTAGTTTACCAACTATCAATAAAAGATTTGCTGCCACATTAGGAGAACTTGTAGGTGGAAGGGTTGGCCTTGCATACTCCTCAGCTAGTGTCCTTAAAATTGCTTCTACGATAGCTATTCGATATTCGCTGTTACGTCAGCAGTTCGGTCCTCCGAAGCAGCCTGAAGTCAGTATTCTGGATTACCAATCTCAACAACACAAGCTGATGCCAATGCTGGCTTCAACTTATGCCTTTCAATTTGCCACTATGCAACTTGTGGAAAAGTATGCACAGATGAAGAAGACTCATGATGAAGAACTAGTTGAAGATGTGCATGCATTGTCAGCAGGGCTGAAGGCTTACGTGACTTCGTACACAGCAAAGTCATTGAGTACCTGCAGGGAAGCCTGTGGCGGTCATGGATACGCTGCGGTCAATCGGTTTGGTATCCTTAGGAACGATCATGACATTTTCCAGACTTTTGAAGGGGACAACACTGTTCTTTTACAACAGGTTTGATAACACAATCTATTTGCTTATTGGGCATCGTTTTTCCTTTGATAATAGTATTCATTCTGGGAGGTTTGATGTTAGTTATTAGGCTCGTCTGTATGTTGTGAAAGAATACTAATAGCACTTTCAATCAGTTGGTTCTGAGTAGAGCTGAACTTTCGCGTTTTCGTACAGGTTGCAGCTAACCTCTTAAAGCAATACAAGGAGAAATTTCAAGGTGGGACACTTACAGTTACATGGAACTATCTGCGAGAATCCATGAGTTCATATCTGTCGCAACCAAATCCCGTCACTGCACGGTGGGAAGGTGCGGACCATCTGCAAGATCCTAAGTTTCAGCTAGATGCCTTCCAAGTGAGTATAATAATTGTCTCTTTTCAAACTTGAAAATGCTTCTAATGTTCAAACTCAGAGAGTCCTTATTCTACATGGTGTTCTTGTCACAGTACCGGACGTCTCGATTACTTCAAAGTGTAGCACTTCGCCTTCGCAAGCATACAAAAACTCTTGGCACATTTGGGGCCTGGAATAGATGCCTGAATCACCTCTTGACTCTTGCTGAATCCCATATTGAATCCGTAATACTCGCGCAGTTTATCGAAGCTGTACAAAGGTTCCTCTCATTCCTACACCTGCAGTTTACTTCATATTAGTTTCTGTTCTGAAGTTTTAACATTTTTTTCCTTTTACATCAGATGTCCCAATCCAAATACGCAGGCTACACTGAAACTCGTATGCGACCTTTATGCCTTGGATCGAATCTGGAATGACATTGGAACATACCGAAATGTCGATTACGTAGCTCCAAACAAAGCAAAGGTACTTTTAGCCAGCATCAAAATGTTCAATTCTGTTCAAATTGAATTATTCTGCTAATTTTCCTTCTGCCGTCCCGCAGGCAATTCATAAGCTCACAGAATATCTATGTTTCCAAGTGAGGAACATTGCCAAAGAACTCCTCGATGCATTCGATCTTCCAGATCATGTCACTCGGGCGCCTATTGCAATGCAGTCGAATGCTTATTCTCAATACACACAACATATTGGATTCTGATTCCCAAAGGCCAAATCGACATGTACTGCATTTGGATTGAGGCCATTGGCAGGGTGGTTAGGCTATCAAAGCCTCGAATCATAATTTTGATCGCTGAAACAAACTATTGGTATTGTGGCACTTTCTGAAGGCAAGCTTACGTTCAGATGATTCTGGGATATCAAATGTCATGTATTTATTTTACTTTTTTCGTCGTCCTGTTTTGAAAAATGTCAATATCTTAATTTCATGAAAAATGTCAATGCAACTGTTAATGATGAAGTGTTGATGTACTGAATATTTATTTATTGAACGAATGAAAATACCATTTAAATTGATAGATAACGAAATTTATTTTCGTAGAGTTGTTAGTAAAATTGTTTATTTATTATTTATCTATGTAAATGGTTAATATTAGTTTTTTTTTTTTTTTTGACATAGCTAATATTAGTATTTAAATTTAAGCTAAATATATGAATATAGTTTCTCAATGTTAGCACTTTTTTTGTTGTGTTAACTTGTAAGTTACTGCAACGAAAGAGTTGATTTTTTTACTTTTCAACTATTTATGATTTATGATATAATGAAAATATCAATGTGTCTTTGTTGTCGCCATCGAACTCATGTACTAAAATTTGGACATGGTGACGAATAGATTATATTTGATAATCATTTTATCTTTTTGTTTTTGAAATTCAAGCCTACAATTTCTACTCTACCTAATTTTTATGACTTTGATGTCTACATCTTACCTACGTTTTTATAAACAAAATCAAATTTTGAAAGCTAATAAAAATAACTCATAAATACTTATTTTGGTTTATAGAATATTGTTAGAAACTAATTACTTATTTAAAGAGAAGATAAATTTCAAAAACAAAAAACGAAAAATCAAATAACTATCGAGGCCATAATATTATACACCCAATCCCAATTCACAAATAGAATATGTTAGAATATTTTCTTTGTATAGTATTGGTTTTCTTTTTTATTAGCTCAATAACCAATCGAATAACATGTTTAGTGTGGTGGGAATGGATGAAAACGAGGTGTCCCTTTGTGGTGTCAGGCACACCGAGTTATATCTTATTGATCATTCTTACTTTTTTTTTCCTTTATCTCTTCCTGTCTATCACTTCTCTTCTCGTTGAAGCCAAATATGCCGGAGATTCAAACCATGGTTATGAGCATATAAACACATGCTAATGTTGATTATTTTGCCTAAGATCAGAAATATAGGGAGAGAAAAAAACACAGCTAGGTCAGATTTCCTAGAGGCAGCTTAAAATAAGCATCACAGAACCTTTGCAAATTCTTCAAGCTGTACAAATGTTAAATCTCAGCCAAACTTGAGAACTCCCCTTAATTACATTATTATAATTCTGAGCGAGGTCTATAATTCAAATATGTTGTCCGCGCAGCCTCACTTTTCTGTCTAACATCTTCATACATTTTGAGTGAGGCCTCAGAAAATTTTGTTAGCCGGTCAAGAACCTTCGATAAACTTGAATGCATGCAACTTAAGTTTGACGAGACAATATCGTTGTTCTCATTATCTTTCCCCGCTGGTTCTTCCCCGGAATTTGATTCAACGAGCTGCTTCCGCTTCCTCTGTAGTTCAGCTTGTTGGGATATTGAACTATGCAACTCTCCCAAGATGGCTCTGATGGCATCACTAAGTTCATTAGATGGAAGCTCTTTGATTCCAGTAAACCAGTCGCGACATAGGATGAAGATCGGCGGGGCAATGACACGACGAGGAGAGAAAGGCCTTCTGCTGTTCGATCGTTCCCGTGAAATGCAGTATTGTAGCCAGCCATTCAAAGCACCAACATATGATGCAAGGCTGTTGATCCAGTTTGCAAAGCTTAAGCCAAAACATTCTACCTCTTGTTGAAGTTGGACCGTTATCTGCCTCTGTGCATCTGCCCTAGGTGTACCCATCACAGAAGTCTTTGAATGATACGCCAACGATATCGTTATGTACTGTGCGTGATGGCATTCGAGCATCGCCTTCCACATCCTGATCAACCTGCACCGAAACAAAATTGTTGACACAACACCAAACCAGCAGTAAAATGGGCATATCAACACGATATCATTTCCATTGCAAAGGAGAAGGAATAGATCATCCTTACCCCTGAATGAGTTCGCTGAGTTGTGGCTGCATCTCTTCATCCCTCATTTTCTCAATGCGTTTTGATATCGAATCAACGGAATATATTGCAACTCGTATACGGGAGTGCAGATCCTTGACAATGGCCCTTGTCTTGTCGATGACGTGTGAACTGTAATCCTTTGCAAATAGATATCTTAGTTGATCACACTTACGATCATACTCCTTCCGAATTGATTCACTTGCCTAAACGTACGAATGAAATGAACAGATAAACAAGCCTTATTCAATTAATTCAATCCCATGTCCTAAATCATATTAATAAATTTTAGTGATTCATACGTTCAAAGATATCATTACATATGAGAAACACTTTCTGATGTATTGGAATCTCAAAGTCAAAGCATATCATATTTTAATAAATTTATCCCACGAATGATAAAATTTGCGATAAATGCAACATGTTTGAGCATCTTATAATCGTTCTTCACGAGAAAAAGCACACTTGATGACGTACCTTGACTTCATCGTAGAGTTTTCTCTCCCACGCGTAAAGCCGATCCAAGGTAGAGGAATGACTTCCAGAGATCATACAGAACTCTTCTACAAATTCACCTCCACTGTCATCGACATCGTCTTTTGCAGTAAGAGGATTTCTCGATGAAGATGATCGAGACGATGTTGACCGTTTCCATGTAATCACTTTCGTCTTAAGAGGTTCTGCATAAACGTTGGGACTCTCTTTAGAACTAACTACAGAAAAATTAACAAGGAAATGACTATCTCGACATTAAATTCAAGGGTTCTATCTCTTGCATCCTAAACTGGTACCATGATAGAAAAGAGCAGGCTTTGCAGGACAGCAAACGAGTCGTAAACGACGTAAAGGGTCCAAAAATGCAAGATCAGATATGTTTCCTGCAATAGTATATATGCAAAAATAAAAATCAGAGAACAAATCAGCCAGCAGCTATCAAATACACATGTATATAGCTATATATAACTCGAGCAAATGAAGCGGGTAATCGATGTTTTCCCGACAATGTACCATTGGCTTCAAGATATCCGACTCGAATCTTATTGGCCTCAAGCATTCTAGAAATCTCCCGCCCAGATTCCGAAGCTCTCTGAAACCGATGCTCAATGTCCTTAATGCTGGAAAGAAAGTCTTTAGCTCTATGAGTAATAAACTCTGAAGGATCTTCCTGTTCAGTACATAAACTTTTCTCCAACTTCATCGTCTCTCTCGAACAAGATTGTTCAAGCATAGCTTTGCTCGACAGGCTCGTCGATATACACTCTCTATCTTCCCGTCTCACCATCTCCGAATTCCTCTCTTCAACATTACCGAAGGAGCTCAAATTGCCACCATTCTCACAAGCATGTAGCTCAGCTTCTTGTTTTAAAATTCCTTCATGAAACTCGTCCTTGGCATCAGCCATTTCTCCCTTGAATTGCTTCCACATTCTCTCATTTTCAAAGTTCACATCCATCCCACCATTCCCCAAAAACCTGAAGCTCTCAATTTCATCATTGGTGTCGAAGTAATCCCAAGAGGATCCCTGTTCATGTGGCGGGGGCGGAGGCGGTGGAGACGGCAATGGGGAAGCAACTGATTCTTCATAGACATAACTCTGGCTACTCGGCCTGACCTTAACAGTTAAAGGGGCACTACTTCCAGCGACCATATAGCTAATGGTAGCTATTGGCGGCGAAATGGGGCTTCCTCGCAATGGTGATTCAGAAGCATCGGCCGTCTGCGACGGGCACGGCGACGGGTAAGAGGAATGCGACGGCGTTTTGTCGAGCTCGGTGGCCGATGTCGACAGAGACGACTCAATCAGAACCTCAGCCTCGGCGTATCGCCGGAGAGAAACTCCGACGTTTTTAAGGGCCTGGACATAACAGACATGGGCGGCGGCTAGGGCGTACCTTGAATCTATGGCCTGTTTGATGAACCGTTTTCGTTCCTTACATAGACGTAGGGCTTCATTGTTTTCGATTTTGGAGTTCGAACCACCCATTCTTCCCCAAAATTTCAACGACCCAGTTCATGAAATCGAAAACGGAGCCATGAAATTTCGATTGCCAGAACACCCACTTCAGAATCAATGGTTCCCACCTCGATTTGCAGAGGAAACGATTTCAATCAAACAGAGCAAAGAAAAAAAAATCGAAAAACCTCGAGAAACAGAGCAATCCCTATTCAACAAACAATACAAAAAAAAAGGGTCAAGAAATCATGAACCCAGCAGAAAAAAGCGTGCTCATAAAGAAAAGGACAAGACCCACAAAATGAAATGCGTTTGAGAAGTCGAAGCTCCCTTCACATTACCTTCGTAGTATGAAAAAACAGAGAATAGCTTGTTTTCAAGTTAGAAAGAGCAAGAGAGACTGAGAGAGCCCATACAACCAAACCCATACAAAATCAAAGAAAACGAAATCGAAAATGAAATCAAAATCCAAGGGAGCTAGGGATGATCAGTCTTCAATAAGCCTCTGAAACGAAGATCTTTGCAGAGAGGAAAGGCAGTAATGATGAAGCAAAGTGGAGATCGAAAAACCTAACAATGGAAGAAAGCAAGAAAAAAAATGCAAAAGTGGCAGAGCCTAGTGGGAAACATAACAAGAAAGATCATCGAGAAATGTGTACATTTTTGCCAAAAATTCAAAAGAAAAACAGAAGAAATTAGAAAACATACATACTTCACTGTTCAATTAAACAATTATAATGGCCATTCCTTTTCATGGGTACGACAAAAAAAAACATTTAGAAATTAAAAACTAAAGCAAAGCAAGAACCCATTACAATTTACACAGAGGCAAGAAGGGAAATTGGTGATCAGTCTGTAATTATATATTCTCAAAAAAAAAAAAAGGGAAATTGGTGTCAGTAAAGAGAAAATAGCTGCATTTATTGGAGGAGATGACGGAATTACCCTTGATTTTCAAAAGAGAAAAGTGCAACGGCTCCTTAAAGTCCGGTTTTTAGGGAAATGGCGTTTTATTTTGTAGCAACTTTTTGCAGCTAACTGCACCATTTTTCAGTCATCGAGCTCTGTCTCTGCTGCTGTTGGGTGGAATGAGAGAGAAGAACAGAGATGAGGCTTTTCTGCTACTGTTGTTGAATTTTGAATATTCGTTTTTCTTTTTGTTAAAGTATGTAAAATTGTTTTATTTTGTTAAATTACAAAGATAATTTGTAGTTTTTTTTAGAATGGAAAATCACAATAAACCTTGACTATTGAGGAGCATACAACTCACACTTTAAGACCAAATGCCTCATCTCTTACAACAGATAATTTTTAAGTTATTTTTTACTAAATTTGTAAACATACGAGAACTTGGACTTTTCAGATACTGTTCAGTTTAAAAAATATTTTTGAATTTTTAAATATTTTAAATATTTTTGAATTTTTTTGGAGATATCAAAGGAACAGAGAATACAAATTAATGTCATAAGGTGAGCATATCTTCAAGCCCAAACATTCAACTAAGTGCATCACTCCTCGTATACGAAAATTGCTATCGTTTGACATTATACATACAGTGAATCATAAAAAGTTTTAAAAATTACTAATTGGCTATAACAACTTTATCAATTATTTGTATGGTTTATATTTTTATACACATGTTAAAAGTTTTGTTTCAAATGCCTAACATATTTAATTGTATTTTTTTTTTTAATCTTTATACTTTTAACTTATGAATTACTTTTAGGAGATGTTTGGTAGTAATTTTTAAATAGTATTTCAAATTAGTATTTATTAAGTACTTTTTAAAAACTACATTCAAACTAGTTTTTAATTACAATCATTACTTTAAATACTCAAAATAAATTTTCATTATAAATATTAGTTTTAAATACTTTTAAAAATTACACCCAAACAATATTTTAACGGTTATTATTACTAATAATTACTTCTAAATAAACAAAATAAGTTATCATTCAAAATATTCTTAAAAACTACATCCAAATAAGTATTTAAGTGCAACCAGTACTTTTAAATATTTAAAATAAATCATCATTCTAAATATTAATTTTAAATATCCTTAAAAACTACATACAAACAAGTTTTTAACTATAATCAATACTTCTAAATACTCAAAATAAACAATCAATCTAAATACTAATTCAATCTCAAACAAACATCTCCTTACATATCAATATTAGTTGCTTAATTAATTGAAAAGTTAGCTTAAAATTAATTTCTTAATATATTTTTCATTGATTGTTGTTTATCATTTATTTTATGTATTTAGCATTTCATCTTTGTTTAGATACGTAGAAAGTAATCTATCTCAAAAAAAAAAAAAAAAAAAAAAAAAAAAAAATCATAGAAAGTAGAGATGTCCATAGGGCGGGACGGGGAAGGGGGAAGTCCGGTTTCAAAATCAATGCTCGTCCCCGCGAAATTCATAGTTTCTTTTCGCGAGGATCGGGACGGGATTCCCTGTCGGGGCGATCCCCAAGGAAATTTGTTAAGCTCTTTTTTTTCTTTTTTTTATGTTTTAAATATTTTTTAGTAATAAATTCAAATAATTAAATATTTTTAACATCAAGTTCAATTATATTTTACATTTTAAACAACAATACTCATTTGAATATGTAATTTTACTAATATATATATTTTTTATATAAAAAGTAAATGAATAAATATAAAGAAAAATATTTTAAAAAAAATTGGAGCGGGAATCGGGAATCAAGGGCGAGGAATGCATTCCTCGTCCCCGGCCCCGGTTAGGCAACGAGAAAAATTTGATCCTTGTCCTCAACCCCATTCCTCGCCTAACGGGGCGGGTCACCGAGGAAAAAATGGACATCTCGAATAGAAAGTAGGGGTGTACATGAGGTTGAGTTAATGAGATTTTTCGAACCAATCAAAATTTTCGAGTTTGAATCCATCAACCCATCCAACCTTGTGTGTTTGATTGTTAAATTTGGTTACCATAGTTCAGGTTGTCGAGTTGTGCAGTTAGTTATAAAGCTTTAACCTCCATATTAGCTAAAACTAACATATTTTTTTCGATAAGGTGTACATTTAGTTATAATATAATGTGTTTTAAATTTTTACGATTAATGTTATATTAGCAATTGATTAGAAGAAATTTAAATATTTAAATAAATCACAAGGTTACAAATGAACAATAAGTTATAGTTTTAATCTTAATGCAATATTTTTTTTAGTTAACTAGCCATTTGAAGCTAGTCCTGAGGCCAAGGAGAGTTACAACCTCTATCAGGCTACCTATGTTGGTATATAAGCCCCTCTACATGTAGGAATACTAGGTTTCGAGGCCAAAACCCAAGATACTTTAAGAGTTATCTATTCACTGCAAGAAAAAACCTTAAAGGCGACGAGGACAACGACGACGGAAGAACCCTTTCTGGCCATATGGTGAGGATATTTAAGAAGGTTTCGTCTCTCTTTTTGTTCTTCACTATTTTTTGTGTTTAATGAACACATTAGTAATATGTTAAACATTAAAATAATATACAAAATACAAAAGAATTAAGTAGTTACCTTAAACTCCTCTGATAATCTAATGTTTACAAAATGATCTCATTGTTCTTGTGTGATGTATGGATATTTTGTAGGCGGGTGGACTAACTTCTCATGGTCCACGTTTGTAAACGGTTTGATATAATCTTTGGTGAGATTATATCTAAACCTTCTGAATGTCCTCGCCATAAACATCATGATCCTATGTTTGGACTAGGATCCACCTGAAATGACATCTGTTTAAAATAGAATGAAATCAGATTAATTATAGTATGTAATACATGATAATATTTATTTAAGTATTTACCTCTATGCAATCTCAGACATTCTCTTTTAATTAATCGGGGACAGCTGCCCAAGTGTCATAGGTGAGAGGTATATGTGATCTGACACATACACCAATATAACTATAGAGTTTCTTCACACTATCTTCGACTTCTTGGCCCATTGAGTTATATTGATCAACATGTCGCTCTCTAGCCATTATGTCCTGAGTGAGCTCACGCAAGACTGTCACGCCTCTAGTGAACCTGTTTTGAGCAGGTGTGTTCACGGGTGTACCATCATCATGATCGCTATCTGAGCTAGCCATAGTGTCAATCTACACAACATAGAGAATATATGTTAATAAAAATAGATAATTGGTTAAATTATATTCAGAATGACTAATATATAAGTGAACGAGTCATCCTAACAATCATTAACCTATTTATTAATCCATGTACCCTCACAATCATTTCTAGTATAGGTGAACGAGTCATCATCAATAATATTAGGC
>JBBMEG010000022.1:11372171-11400822 GCA_037832605.1 Cyclanthera cordifolia
TTTATAAAAGTGCCTAAGTAACCTAAAGGTTCCAAAAAGAGGTGAAAAAGGCAAGACTTTTTATAAGAGTGCCTAAGCAACCTAAATGTTCCAAAAAGAGGTGAAAAATGCAAGACTTTTATAAAAAGTGCCTAAGTAGCCTAAAAACTTCGAAAAATAGACAAGAACCTAAACTACTCTTCACAATCCGGCAAGCACGGAAATGAAGAGAGGGGGTAATGTTATAACCTGAAAATATCTCGAAAGACTTGGAAGAGGTCCGGACCCGAACAAAGGACAAGAGAGCCAATGGGTCGGCCAAATGGAGGCATCGACCCCTAGGGGGTCGGTCATGGAGGTCAGGACTCTCTGATGAGTCGACCGAGTCCAGAATCAAAATCGTTACACCTCTAAAGGGTAACGGCCAGGAGTTACGCCGATATTCATACCCGGCTTAATGGCAGACGTTTCTCAACGGCCGACCGTTACATCGCCATAAGTGAGCCGCAACGGTTACAAGGTCGGCTGCTATAAAAGTCAGTTCATTCCTCCCTTTCAAGGAGCGATTCCTAAGCTAAGTACCCTTAAGCCATTCTTTGTGCTTTAACTATTTCTTCCTAATTTCGTTTCTGACTTAGGCATCGGAGGCCCTATGGCTCACACCACACCGGTGTGCCCTAAATTTGCTTTTTTGCAGGCCCTTTCTTCGTCTTTAGCTAAATAAATCTTACTGTGGATAATCTGTTGACCATTTTTCAGCATCAACAATTTGTTTATTGATATATACTTATTATTGTTAGATTAAGTCAATCTAGATCAGGAAGCATATAAAATTAGTTTATTTGTATGGTTTTATATGGGTATATAGTTATTATTGTTAGCTTAAGTCAATCTAGGTTCCAAAAGCATTTAAAATTTGTATGGTTCTATGTTTGTATTTATGACAATCCAATTTTAATCTCCTTGTTAGTATGATATATATGGTCTATTTTGAACATAATCTTCATGTCTTTGCTTTGATTTAATTCAATATATCTTATAATAATGATAATGGTTGTCATCATTTATATACTAATGTATTTTTTGTAATGTCTTTTTCATATCTAGACAATTTTATTTTTATCTCAATAACGTCCTCCTCTCAATCAAAGTTGAAACAAAGCTCTATATAGGCTCATATTCTGCATTCGGCACTTGTGAAAAATTCAATTCGAGCAAAGATTGAATCTCGTGATTTCAAATAGTGAATTTGTCTTAGGCACATCCAGACAAACTTCTCTTCTCCTAAGAGTACACTGCTGTCAATGTGTAGAATGGACTAATTATCAAGTTGGCTAGCTTGTATGACACTTTATAACTTTCCTAAAAGTAAACAAAATTGCAACTCAACCATATGTAAATATATAAAGAGGTTTCACAAAAATCCTTGCCGTTTCCATATTATGAATGCTTCGGCAGTCAAAAGTTGAAAGCAACTCTTAAACTAAAATGGCAACGCTATCAAAAAGATTTGTGTCGCGTTAATTTTATTATCAATACCGCGATTATGGGTTCGATCCTACAAAATGATATTTGTCTCATATTTATTTGATAGTATAGTAATACTTAATATGTAGGATTTGTGGTTCTCCTTTTTCAATTTGTACTATAAAAAATATGTTAAAAAGTGCAACGGTAGCTCATTTGATACAAATGTGTTTAAGATGAAGAGACAAATCTTGTATATAATTATTGTTGAATTAAAAAGTGGAATCGAGAATGTTAAACTTTTAAATAAATTAATAATTTATATTCCTAAATTTTTCAAAAGTAAGGTAACCTATGACTCCGTTGATAACCATTCAATTTTTTATTTTTTATTTTTTAAATTTAAGCCTATTATGACTATTCAAATACTGGTATCTAGGTCTTATGTTTTTAAAAATCAAATTATCAAAATTTAAAAGTTAAAAAAAAAAAATTAAATACTTGTTTTAATTTTAAAATTTTGATTAGAGTTCACATATTTTCCTAAGAAAAGATAAAAACTATAGAGAATTTAGATAAAAACCAGCTTAAAATTCAAAAACTAAAAACAATAAACAGTTTTTGTTATCACTATTAAATTTCATAAACACAATTATGAAATTTCAAATGGGATCTAAATGGTAATCAAATCAGGTTTATGACATTGGATTACTGTATCATATATATATACACACATACATATATATATATATATACACACATATGAATTCAACCAAATATTTTTTTAGTTATTTCGAAATCAAGAGTCATTCTTCCACGTGGGTTTGTTGAATATGGACAGTTCATTTTTCTCAATCTTTTTTCAGTTCAATAATTGTATTCTCGTCAACAACTTCCAAAAAGCTTGTATTATATGCCGACCAATAATCTCTTTTACCCTTATAATAAATAATAAAGAGTAGAGATTAATTAATAGAGAATAAAGCACAGCATGCAGTTGGTGACTGACCCCTTCAAATTTAATTTTAATTTTTCTAATTTAAAATATGCTGTCAACCAAACAGGTCATATTATATACTCACCCACTCATAGTAATATACATAGCTACACATGTTATATACACACTCATGATTTTATATACTCATGTCATCTTTAATTGGCTTTCATATATATATATATATATTATTAAATACGAAAATGAAAGTTTCACATCCTAAGTAATAAGTTTAGAATATTTGGTCAACTTTGAATATGTTGTTCTATCCAAGAAGTCGTTAATGTTCAAAAGTTTAATTTTTGAAGTTTATTTCGATCTAGTTTTTTAACTTCAATTTAAATCCCAAAACTTTGACATGTCTCTTTCATTTAGATAATAGATAGCTATACTTCAAAAAAAAAAAAAAACACTTTAATTGGTTCTTATAATTCTTTTTTGCTAATTTTTAAGTAAAAAATTATCCTCTTCTTTTGTAAAAAACAAAATTATGTTCACATTTGGTTTTTAATTTATTAAAATTATAAGTTCAAATTAATTACGTAAAATGAACCAATTATAAGTTTTTTTTTTTTTTTTTTGAAGTATAAAGGAATATTTTTTGAAAATTCAGAAATTAAAATAAAACAAATAATAAAGTTTAAAAACTAAAACGGAATATTTAACCAAAATCAAACATGCATCAAAATCAAATAAATCAAAGACGAAAATGATGTTCTGCACCTCGACTACTGTCACATAATATACTGTCTGACTCTACAATATTTGAATGTCAAAAAATTTGGTAAGAAATTAATTTCTAATAGGTGGTCGATCACTATAGATTAAACTTATCACTTTAAGAACCTTTTGACTAGTAGGTTATTCCATGATAGTTTAGTCAGCAAAATAATACCCACCAGAATAACTAACTAGAGATTTATATATAGTTAGAGAAAATTTATATTCTTTAAGATCTAATTTTGAAGTCTTTAAGCTAGTACAACAAAAATAATTTCACATAAATATTTGAAATTTGAAAGATTTGAAATTGAAAACTTTTTTATCAATGATACATGTAAGTTATTATTGGATTAATCTGATTTAAACAATTACCTAACTTATTAAATCGACGAATAATTCAATAACAATAACAAAACTGTTAGGAGGAATAAAACGTATACTTGAAAGAAATATAACAATCATTATACTTAGGGCCTCGAGAATATGAAAGAAGTGTGAGGTAAAATTTACCTTATGTTTGTTAATAGTAGAAAAAAAATCTCCAAATCCTTTATTTCAACCTCTAAATCAAACTACTCACATTTGAATCATTTGTGTTACACATTCTAGAAAATATGTTTAAAATTAGGAATAAAATCAATCACTTATAGCGGAAGCAAAAATAATAGAAGATCGAGCGTACCTCCAACCATTATTTTGATAATCGAGATGAAGGCAAATCATGATCACCTCGAATGACAACACGGACACATGAACGAAAACCTCACAGCAAGGTTCTTGGAACTTCTACACCCTGATTCTTCCTAACTCAAATGATGTGATAATCTGAATGAAAGAGTAAACATAGTGATCAAAAATAGAGAAGAAAATACTGAGATTCAATATGACTCTATATAAGTTGATATATATATATTTTCTCATTGTTTTTTTTACCATTAAGAGAATAGCAATAAAAGAAAATAAAAAAAACTGGTGGTTAGCTGAGAAGGGGATAGTGTGTGGTTTCCTAAATTCTTGGGATATTACATGATCACATGAACCACCTAATGAGAAAAATAAAATAATAAAAAATAAATTATGTATTTTATAATTTCCAATATTTTTCCACTTGGTCCATGAGCCCCACACACCAATATCATAAAGAAAAACAAAACATATGGATTATGGCTACAAGTCCTCTGAATGTGAATATTATCTTCCATATGTCACGATGCATGGTGTTTCTCAACACAACTAATATATTTTAATGAATAAACTCTATGTTTATTCGAGGTCCATACTGAAATAATGTTTTCGTAATAATAAATATGTATGTGCACAAACTGATTGAGAAAACATAAACTGAATAAGAGTTTCAATATAAAATAATGAAGGTAAGTTAATACTTACCCAAAGAAACCAAGTCTCTTTTCTTATTATTTGATCATTGAAATTTTGTAGTTGCATGCTTTAGTCAATGGATCAACAATCATCAACTTAGTGTTAATGTATTCAATGACTACTTTCTTATCTTTAACACATTCTCAAATGGCTAAGTATTTAATGTCGATATATTTAATTAGACTACAAATATTTTTTTGTTCTTAGCCTTAAAAATAGCACATGAGTTGTCACAATACATTCTTAATATCCTACAAATAGAGTCAACAACTTCAAGCCCATAAATGAAACTATTCAACCATACACCATGTTAGGTAGCTTCAAAACTTACTACAAACTCGACCTCCATAGTGAAAGTAGCAATCAAGGTCTGCTTTGGGCTTTTCCAAGATATAGCTCCATTAGCAAGTATGATAACATAACCAGGTATGATTTACATAAATCAACATAGCCAACAAAGTCTAAATCGGAGTAGCCAATATCTTCTAATTGTCGATTTGTTTGTACATGAGCATATAATCTTTTATTTCGTTAAAGGAATCTCATAACTTTATTTGTAGCTTTCCAATGGCCAACATCTATTTTACTTTGAAATCCTTCTAACATTCCAACAACCAATGTTGAAGCATGTAGAATGTTCTTCATTTTGTTCTCATTCGAGCTCAGTATCAAATAAAATGCATAAGGTTAAAAATTTATCACCTTTCACAATGGTTACTAAACTTGTGAAAAATTCTTCATCTGAATCTCTCTAAAACTTTGATAATATAGGCATCTTGAGACAATCCCAAAATGTCAATAACATAAGATGGCTCACCCATATTCGTCATATCAAAGTTCTTTTAGATAAATTGTTTCACTTGATGTAGTAAATCTTTAACATTGGTTGCAAGTCATCCGCATATAAAACAAGAAAACATATTTTACTCACACTTAGCTTATGGTATATACATAGATCCATAACTCTTCAAATCCAAATAAAGTGATGAGATCATGAAATTTATATCATTAGTGCAACTCTTGTTTTAATTCATAAATAAATTTACTAAGCTTACAAATCAATCATCAAATTCCTTGCTCTAGTAGATCGTCTTAATGTTGTGTTAACATTCTCATATGAAACAAGATCATGTTGTTCAACTTATTGTTCACTAATTTAAAAAGTTGGTTGAACCATATTGCCTACTAGACTAGGACTATTAGCTTGTGGTACTTCTAGGACTAATTCTTTAATACATGTTTAAACTTGATGTTCATTGTTAACAATAATGATTAATCTTTCATTTAAACTGACATATTGAGCATTTGAATGATCTTTCTCAAGATCAATATCCTGAGATTGACACTACAGGGAATGACCCCTTCAGCATCGGAGCTTTCTATCGTCGAATGGGTCAATCTTTGTCGCATTTGGCTTCGATGACAGAAGAAAGACTTTCACCAACTTCGTCACATTTGCCTCGTCGGTGATCTGAATGCAACAAAGGACTCAGTTTCGTCATATTTTATCCTCACAAGCGTCGAAAGTCTTCTCTATCGCCGAAGAAGGCAAAGGCGACGAAGGTTGCATATGTCGCATTTGCTTACCAACAAGGATAGAGAATTGTTCTATCACCGTAGATGGCAAATGCGACTAAGACTATGCTTCGTCGCATTAGGTTGGCAAATGTGACGACATAGGCTTCGTCGCATTTGCTCTCTGTTTTATTTTTTTCAAAAATTAATGTATAAATGATTGTTTTTAGTTACAAATCTTAGAAAATTTTTGTTTTTATTGCAAATCTTTGAGTCATTTCAAACATTCAAATTATAAAAACGACTAAAACGTTAATAACTCAAATCAAATAGTATAATTACAACATTTATAACAAAACTAAACGTCCATCATCATATAAAAAAAATAGAATCAATAACAAAATAACCCAAGTAAAATAGAATCCATAACCAAAATATTACAATAAAAATAAAGAAACTTAACCAAAAGATGAAGAACTATAGCTTAGATGATACATGGTAAACTGGTCGATGCAGAAAGGGTCCTTCATTGTAATGGTCCAACGAACTCATCGTATCTCTGCAATGAAAAAGAATTAGAATTAGAGTTGGCGAAAACTTAGAGAATTCCATTCTAAAGAAAATTGGGCAGCACAACTGCGTTTTATCATGTTACCCAAAATAAAACCTGTCAAAAGAAGCTCAATTCATTTCAATTTGTGGTTATCTTTGCTGCTGAATAGTCACGACATATAATTCATAGAAACAATCTTCGAATGATGGTTCACTTTGATGTAGGATAACCATCATTCTTAGGACTTATGTGAAAAAAAATTTAAGATAAGTTGGAAATATTGTGTACCTTTAACTTAGATGGTTTGGCACACCGTGAAGCATCCTCTGCATTACCTCTAGTGCGGTGTTTATCCAGTCTTGGTTGGCTATGATTATGTCCTGATTTTCGGTAAAAAACGGTAATTATTATTAAGTTAATATTCAACAGAATTATAAACATGTATATAGAAAGCAAGAAGAGGTTTGTACCTCTTTGATAATGGACACGAACGATATAGGTCTTGCTTAATGGTGTATGGTATAGTTGTTCTTGCTTTAACTCGCTTTTCGCATTTTGCTTCTCATTGCTCCGACTCTCATCTGTTACACAAGTAGTGCCAATCTTGGATATCGCTTACAGTACAGTGGGACCTATTCATTCGTTCTTCAACTAGTTTACTAAGACAAAAGGAAAAAAGTTAACTTCATTTACATTTTCATTACATAATAAAATAAATATATTTAAGTATATAACGTACCAGTAATGTGTGTATAAGGTGTATCTATGATCCTTCAACCGAGATTTCATCAGTTACTCTATTGCATCACTTATGAGCTTATTATCGAAATCTAGGTCGAAGTGAGTCAGTCGAGGTGTGAACACATGAAATTAGTATCATTAATTGCATTGAATAGTTAAATGTAAATGTAAGGATTAAACAACTTTACCAGGAGGTTTTGTTTTAAAATTTTTGGTGTGATTTGTGACCAATTCGCTGCCCTAACCGAAAAGAACTGTCGAACCAGTATTCCAACATGGTTGCTTAGTGCAATGGCGTTTCTGCCAACTGGCTTCTTATTCTCTTCACTGAATTTAACTTTTAGTCGCCCCTCCTTGGTGACCCTTTTGTTCAAGTTTCACCTTTTGAAGGTCCTCGGTATCGAGTAGTACTACTGCTACTACTACTTGTTTCTAAAAAATTAACTATGAGATGAAAACATTTTAATGTCATACATAAAATTTATAAAAACTCTTACTTCCAGCTTGAGTACTGACAGTAGCAAGTACAAAATCAAGATCCGTATTACCTTCGATTTCATCTAAAATCGAGTTCGTAAGATATCTCGATGTATTAGGCATAATGATAACCTGCAATTATTATTAGTATTGTGTTTTCATAAGTCAAATTGTTGTAATGTATAAAGAATAAAATAAAGAATAAACTAACACTTAATCTTCATCATTACTATCGACATCATCATCTTGGTCTTCATCATTAATGAATCTATTTCCATCTTCTGCATCATCATTCACAGATTGCTCCATTATTGTTGGTTCAACATCGAACCTACATAAAAAATTGTCTTCTAAAGACTCGCCCACTCTATTTCTGCCTTCAATTCCTATACATTCGGGCTGCTCAATTAGTCCTTCTCCAACTTCATTATTTTTCATCTCAGGGACACCCCACAAAATTTTATTGGAGACTAGCTGCACAACTTTTCAATCTTTTCCATGTTTTGGATCGTCTAAATAGAAAGTTTTTTTGCTTGGTTAGCTCGGTTGAATGGCTCATTTTTAAACCAATATTGTGATGTATTGATCGTTCTTATCACGAAATGATTTTTTATCTTTATTTCTTTTTGTCAGTGTTGAACCAGTCACATCTGAACATCATCACATTTCTCGCACTCATGAAAGAAGCTTCTAAGACTTCAATAAGTACACCGTAAAAGTTGTTGAAACCATTAGAACTATCACATTCACCTTCAACCATTATTGCCATTATTTTATGTAACATGACCCACATCATTTGTTCTTGTATTATAACGGACTCTTTCATTATACAAGTTGTATATGAGCGGTAAATTGAATTATGTCCAATAGCCATTACGTACAAATCATTACACTTATTCCCATTCTTTCTCAATTCAAGAACTTCTTTTCTAAACCACTTAGGGAACTCTTGTTCATGTTTTTTATATAGTTCAATGGATGATCATACACTTGTAGATGGCAAAACTAAGTACGTATTTCATCACAATTATTTAGAATATACCAATGCAACCTCTTCTTATCGAATGGATCCAATGCCAGATTTGTTGTCATGCATAATGGACGAACATTTTTTCTGTAGACCTCATACACACCAAATATTTTGATATTCGGATTAGTATCTTTATTTCTATCCGTTTTATTTAGTCTAGTCTTCATCTCGTTAAAATAGGACGAACAATAGTCTAAAAACTTATTCATCACATACCCTTCTACTATACAACCGTCTACTCTCGCTTCGTTTCTCACATGAGCCTTAAGAGTACCTAAAATTCTTTTAAAAGTGTACATCCAACTGTAGTTAACTGACCTAACAACCTTACATTCATATGGAAAGTGAATAACCAAGTGAACCATTACGCCGAAAAATGCTGGTAGAAAGATTTTCTCCATTTGCAAAGAATTATTATTATGTCATTTTGTAGGCGATCCAACTCACTTACAAGTAATGTCTTCGAACATAAATTTGAGAAGTACCCACAGAACTCAGTAATAGTAGCACTTACATACTTCGATAAATATTTCTGAACACTAACAGGTATTATTCGTTGTAGCAAAATGTGGTTGTCGTGTGTTTTCAAACCATTCAACTTTCCTTCATTCAAACTAACACATCGAGAAATATTTCATCCAAAGCCATCAAGAAATTTAACGAATTTTATGAAGTTTGAGAATTTCAATCTCTCTTGACTTGTTAGAGTATCAGTGGCGTGCGGCTTCACTAACTTGCCACCTACCCTCTTTAAGTGTAAATCTCTTAGTATTTTAAGATCTTGCAAGTCCAATAAGCATTAAAAGTTTCTTTAGTCTTTCCTTTAATATTCAGTATGGTTCCAAGCAAGTTGCGCACACGTTTTTTTCAATTTGCATCACATCTAACTTATGACTATTAATAATTTGACCAGTATGGTAGCTCGAAGAATATACTTTTTTTTCTCCAATTGTATATCAGTTTTGTTTCCTTTTCTTAACTTGTTTCGATGGATGTTTACTCAAAACTGAAAAATTAATGGTACTTAGTTGGTCTAAAATCTCTTCCTCATCCCATGATTCATGAGGTTCGAAAATTTTAGATTTTCTATTAAAAAGTTTACTTTTGCGCAAAGAATGATTCATTGGAAGGTAAAGTCGATGCTTGGTATAATCAATTTTTCCTCTAATTCGAACACTCGACGTTTGTTCCTTACAAACAGGGCATGGTTGATAGCCTTTCGTACTTCATCCAGATAAATCGTCGTACGTTGGAAAATTATTTATAGTCCATAAGATAGCATGGAGTTTGAATTCTTCTTCTTTTAAAGCATCGTACGTGCGAACTTCATTACTCCATAATTCCTTCAATTCTTCAATTAAAGGTGGTAAGTAAACATCCGTCTGTTTCCTAGGAGATTTTGAACCAGGAATTAGCCAATACATGATAAAATTAGTTTTCTTCATGCATTTCCACGGTGAAAGATTGTACAAAACAATTGTGACTGGTCAAACAGAATACGAAGTACTCATATTCCCAAAGGGGTTGAATTCGTCAGAAGATAATCCAAGGCGCACATTTCCAGAATCTAAAGCGATGTGAGAAAACTATCGATCTAAATGTTTTTATCCTCTAGCATCGGCTGGATGTCTTAATACTCCAAACTCTTCAATACACTTCTCTTTATGTCATCTCATATCTGAAGCGTTTTTTTTCGAAAAATGAGCAACACTTTATATGAAAAAATTTTCCTTTCTAGATTATTACCTTATATCGAGACTTATCACAAGTCGGACACCGATCAAGATCTTCATACTCAATCCCATAAAGTATGCAATCATACTTGCACGCGTGAATTTCATCATAAGTTAATCCTAAATCACACAATTTTTTTGCTTCGTAAAACGAACCAACTATGAATTGATTAAATTCAAAAAATGCATTGTTCAAGAACTTCAACATCTTAGCGAATGATTTGTCACTTCACTTGTTAGTGACCTTCAAGTACATAAACTTGAACAAAAAGTGTAACGAAGAGAATCTCGTACATCCAGAGAACAATTGTTTGCATGTTTCCTTCATTATATTATCCATTTTTCTCATTCGCTCGCTTTATTCACTAATACTTGATTATTAATTTCAAATGTCTAGTCATTTTCAACGATATCTTCTATTTCAATACTCTCGCGATTGATATCATTTAACATTTCAATTATGTACGTGTCAGCATTGTATTGATCATGAATATTGATTCGTTGATCCTCTATTTGGGTAAAGTCAACCTCTCTTCGTCTTTGACGTTCTAATCTAGATAAATCCACAAGTCCACCGTGATATACTCAATGCTCATAATATGGTAACATTCCATAAATCAAAAGATGTCCTTCTACGTCTTCTATAGAATGTCATGAAATATATATTCATGCATTTCTTACAATGATATCTAAGTAGATCGACACGATTTACGTGATTCTAAGCCAATCCTAAAAATTATTTAACACCTTCGGCGTATTGAGATGATAACTTGTCCCTTTTTCTAACTCAATCTTTATTCATATTTTCTTCAAAATTAATGTAGCACATTCTTTTTGTTGATTCAACAAACAATTCTACATGATTGGTGTAAACAAATTTATTAAAATGTGCTACATTAGTTTAACCCCTCACACGAACTACTAAAATCTAATTCAGAAACCTAAACTAAAACCAAATTCCTAAACCTAAAACTAAAAAGTAAAACCTAATTCATAATCTTTAAACTAAAAACTAAATCATGAACCTAAAACTAAAATCTAAAAACTAAAACCTAAACTAAACCTAAAACTAAAAAGTAAAACCTAATTCATAATCTTAAAATTAAAAATTAAAAACTAAAACTTAATTCCTAATCAGAAAACTAAAAACTAAAAACTAATTCATAAAGCTAAAATTAAAAACAAAAAACTAAATTAAAACTAAAACCTAATTCTAAAAACTAAAAACTATAACCTTATTCTAAAAACTAAAAACTATAACCTAATTCTAAAAACTATAACCTAATTCATAATCTTAAAACTAAAAACTAAACTAAAAACTAAAAGCTAGTTCATAAACCTAAAATTAAAAACTAAAACCTAATTCCTAATTCCTAAACATAAATCTAAAAACTAAAAACTAATTCTAAATACTAAGAACAAAAACTCAAATCTAAAAACTAAAACCTAATTTATAATCCTAAAACTATGAACTAAAAACTAAAAACTAGAACCTAATTCATAAACCTAAAACTAAAACTAAAATCTAAAACTAAAGACTAAAACTATAACCTAATTTCTAATCCTAAAATTATTATCGAAACCCTAACAACTAACCAATGAAACTAATTTCATTCATAATCTAATAAAATTAAACACAAAATCCAAAATTTCAAATTAATTTAACCATTGAAATCTTACCTTTTCAAGAGAGAGAGGGGTCATGGTTGAGAAGTGAGAGAGGTGGAGAGGTCCGTTGATAGCGGCAACGACGACCGGTGAAAGGATTTGAGAATATTTGAGAATATTTGGGTGAAATTTGGAGAAGAAAGGGAGAAATGAAGAGGAAATGGTGCAGTTATGTATTCTGTAATCGGGGGCAAATGTGACGAAATAAGCTCTGTCACATTAGCCCGCATAAATGGTGGAGCTTCGGCGACAAAATCACCTACTCTGTCGCTGAAGCCCAACCATTTTTCTGCCCAAATTCGTTTTGGAGGGAAAAATATTTGATCGCCTTTGCTCAATTCAAAAAATTATTCATTGGACCAAAGGCGAAAGAGAGATTCTTCTGTCGCCTTTGTCCATGTGAAAAGGCGATAGGGTGTTTCCTCTGTCACCTTTGCTCTGATATAAAGCGCCAGATCCATTGATCAGTTGCCTTAGTT
This sequence comes from Cyclanthera cordifolia, assembly GCA_037832605.1. Classification (NCBI taxonomy): domain Eukaryota; kingdom Viridiplantae; phylum Streptophyta; class Magnoliopsida; order Cucurbitales; family Cucurbitaceae; genus Cyclanthera; species Cyclanthera cordifolia. The sequence continues at coordinate 11,384,911 of JBBMEG010000022.1, forward strand.
GGAGGCAAATGCGATGGAGGGTGATGTTGTCGCATTTGGTTGTCAAATGCGACATAATTTGCCTCTGTCGCTGTTACTCCAGTCGCTGAAGAACGATTTTCTTGTAGCGTGATAGCTCACACTAATCAAGTCATTTTCAAGAAATTTTGCATTTATTGATTCCACAAGTCATCTTTCAAATTTTGTGCATATCTTTCCTAAGGCCAGGAACATCATATAATATTTTAGAGAAACTCGTAGATTGAACATCTATAATTACTTAATTATGCACACATTACTAATTTTGAAGCTATATATGAAGTATGTTCTACCAATGTAGAAACATGAACAAAAAAAATATGAATCCAATGACATAAGACTGCCTGTGGGCTAAAGTTTTAATTCAATTAGATTCATTTAACACATAAGATAAAACTATCAAATTATGTTCCTTTTTCTAATCTCTATGGACAAACTAGAAAATATAATTTGATATTTTATCCGAATTAAATTTTAACTTAATATGAAGTATGTTCTACCAATGCATAATCATAAAAAAAAAATAATATATATATATATATATAGTGGCATAAAACTTGATATTGGTTATAAAATTCTAATTCAATTAGATTCACTTAAATATAATCATATATAAAGCTGTCAATTTTTGTTCATTTTTCTAACTCTTGGGTATAAAGCAGAAAATATAATTTAATATTTTTTCCTAATTAATCATGTAACATGATAGAAATTCAGGTAGGATAAGATATACTACGTTACACAAATTAATCACAATTAATATTTATTATCCACATGTGATTATAATAAATTTTATTATAGTTTGAATTAATTAAAGTTTATAGTTTGAATTAATTAAAGATGTTCTCTTTAATTTAATTAAACTAAATAAATCACTAAATCATAATATAAATACATAAACTCAATAATTATTTTAAACAATATATTTATAGTATTTTATTATCTAACTTGATATTGATGTATGATAACAATAATCATGCATGAATAATATTAACTAACTTAATATTGCATGAATAATTATACAAATAATTATGCAAACAAAATATAGATAATATAAATACAAAATTGAGTCATCAATTTATTTTTAAAAAAATTATATTATCTAATTAAATATTTTTTGAATAATTAAAAAAATAATTACGTAAACAAAATATATATAATATAAACTATAAATTGAGCCATTAACAATTTAATTTTATTATGCATAATTAATTAAAATTAATATTTAAATATTTAATTTAAGCATAATAAATAAAATTGAACATAAAAGCAGTACATAAATTGATTAAAGAACTCATTTTGATCAATATAATGATCAAGTACATGATGATTCAACACACACAAATATATAGACACACACATACATACAAGAGATTTAAAGTTCACTTTTCAATGGTAACATAAGTAACTTTTAAATTTCATAATTTTAAACAAACTACATGCTTTATGTCAAATTTTATTTATGGAACTAAAAAACTATAAAATATATTTTGATCATCAACAACCACAGAGTAATTTTGGCAAAATATATCACACATATTAATGAATTGCCAAATAATCCAGAATACAATCTATATGGCAAAATTTAATAAATGTCAAATAATCAAGAAATCAATTTATCCAAATTTGATAAATGACAAATAATCAACTTATAAAGATTACAATTTATATGGCTAAATTTGATAAATGTCAAATAATCAAGGTTACAATTTATCTTGTCAAATTTGATATATGCCAAATAATTAAGCATATGACATAGAATCAATTATTTTGTCAAATAAAATGCATAAATTTGGCCATATCACAAGATTGATTATGCTAAAAATCAATATATAATGTCAAAATCTTTAACACGGAAGACAAAAGAGAATGCCAATTAAGTTAAATCAACAATTTTGGTGCCTCGGTTCATATATGCCCCGAAAACATATGAGGCACCAACATCTCGTGTATTAGGTATTTCTAATCCTTTTCTTTCTTCCTCTACATCGATATAATTAGATAATTGATTCTAATGCCTCGGTTCATATATGTCCTGAAAAACATCTCTTTATTGAATTATATCCAAGTACATCATCAGTCACATTGCTTGATAATTGTTGAGTATCCATGACCTCTTCTAGTTCAATCATATTGTTAGGCTACATCATATTGTATCACATTTACTTTTTCTTGAATTTCAGTTCAATTTAATATTCTCTATTAGTCGATTGCTCTCTACCAATTCGATTTCATTTTACTTTCTCATTAACTATTTTCGAATTTATGACGTGCATTTTAACGATGATTAGCTAGGGTAATTTTTGGTTGATGGATTATACATTGTAAATAGGAATACTGAATTCATGGTTGATGTTGTTGCTTCTTCAATTCAAAAGATATGTACAATTATTGATGATTGTACACGATATACTTGAGTGTTTATGTTGAGAAAAAAGTCGGATATTGTTATGACTATTTTTCCTCAATTTTTCAACTAAATTTCACGCAATTTGGAACTTGCATTAAAGCCTTTGTTTGGACAATGCCCCACAGCTTATGCTCACCAAATTTTTTGCTAAATAGGGGGTTGTTCACTAGTTATCATCTGTTTCTCTACAAGAGAAAAGTTTGTTTGTTGAATGTAAACATCAACACCTCCTCGTTACTCATTCCATTTTCTTTTAGTCTATGTACCTCTAAGCTTTTGAAGTCATTGTATTCTCACTTATTTGATTAACCTAACTCCATCTAAAATGCTGAAATAGTCTAGCATTATTCGTTGTTGCACAATAAGTCAACTAGTTACGCTCATTTGTGGACTTTTGGGTGCCTATGTTTTGCATCCACCCTTTTCTCATCATCGCACCGAGTTTCAACCTCGTGTAATACCTACAATGTTTGTTGAATGGCATGAAGGCCTATCATCTATTTGATATTGAGGCTCGTTAGTTTTTTACAACACAAAACGTGGTGTTTCATGAGTATGTATTCTAATTTCATATTATAAGCCCTTCCATCTGGTCAACCTGATTTCTTTCCCAATTTAGTTCACCCTTGTGCTCTCACGCCACGACCTCTAACACTCCAAGTGAGTTTGATTGTTCGTCATTACCCACAACAAATGAGTCCACGAACAATTCTAAATGTGTTTGAAGCATCATCCTCCCCTTATGTCCCGATTCGATATTGATCCTGACCCTATTTTACTTCTATATCCTTTTAATGTTCGATGATCCACTCGAACATTCAAGCCTCTTTCATTTCTTTCGGCCTATCATTGTCATCTTTTTTATGACACGTCTGCTCCAAATTCAGTTGGGGTGTATCTCTTCTAAGATCATCTATCTTACTCCACATTATATTCCCCTTACTGGATTTTTTTTTTTTTTTTTGTTGAATATCTCCTCCTTTTATGAACCAACAACCTACAAATAAGCAATTCCTTATCTGCATTTACAGGAAGCAATGGTTACTGAGTTGCCTGCCATAGAAGATAACATACATGGGCTGTTGTAGCATTCCCTGTGTAAATGAAATTACAAGGTCAAACTTCATGGCAGGTCCCTTTAGCGGTATAAAGCTTGTCTTGTCATAAAGGGCTTCACGTAGCAGGAAGGTCTTGATTTCAACTAAACTTTTTCTCTTGTTGTCAATCTTGTCACTATTCAGGTCATTCTCACAATGGTTGTTTCTTTCAATTGGTCGCTTCTTCAATATTTAGATGTGAACAATGTGTTCCTCTATAGTGAGTTGGCTGAAGAAGTCTATAGGGTATGTTTGTTTTTTGTAGAAAATAGTGAAGTTGATAGAAATGGAGGGGCTAATGGTAGTTTGGAGCAATTAACTACTTGCTTGGAGATTGATGTTAGTAGTTGTTGGGTAATTAACTACTTGTTTGGAGATTGATGTTAGTAGTGGTTGGGTGATATGTTTGATGTGAAATTTAATGAAATAATTTGATAGAGGGTTTGATGAGTAGTTAAGAGTGATTGTTTACTACCAAATACAAACTAATAGTTTTTTAGGAGTAGCGACTAACCATTCCTCTTCTACCAAAAACATAGTCATGTGTCTGCCACAAAGGGTATGCTAAATATATAGTTGGAAAGGGGACACTTGTATGCAATATTCGAAAATTGATTTATGGCCTTAAGCATAACGCTCAACAATGGTTTGAGAAGTTCACAAAGGTCCTCGTTACTTTGGGATTTTGGCAATTTCGTTCTAGTTATTCGATGTTTGTTCGAGGTTCAGTTCAACTTTGCTTACTTTGGTAGTTTATATTGATGACATTGTTATTACGGGTGATGATATGTCTCTTCTAGCGAATCTCTAAGTTTCATAGATTTGAAATACTTCCTTGGTTTCAAATTGTCGCGATCGTTAGTAGAATATACTTGTCACAACGTTATGATACGCTGCAATTGCTTGAAGTAATTGGAATGTTGGTTCTAAGTTTTGAGTCTTCTCCCATGGACTCCCAAGGTGACCCCAAATTTATTTTTTTTTAAAATAAAATAATAATAATAATAATTGTGACCCAGGTAAAGAATTGACAAGCAAGGTGGGAAATAGTAGACCCAAAAGTCCGGTTTAGTAAATGGCCGTTAGATCAGAAGCTGCATGGCAAGAATCAACGGTCAAGATTTGAGATGAGAAAATATAATGGCAGTGCACAAACATTTCCCCACTTCTCTCATCCTTCTCCTACCATTCTCCGCCAGAATTCCTGCCATTACTGGCCCCTCTCCGCCGCCTCTGCCACACCTTTTTGCCGGAATTCGAATCCGAATTCCGTTTCATACGACAAAGTAAAGGCGAAGAAGAAGAAGAAGAATGACGGAAGAGACAAAAGTGGTTTGATTTATGACGCCATAACTAAACTCCACACGACTCCCCAAGCAAAAAAGTTCTACTACTTCTCTTTCTATCTTTCTCTCAACCGTAAGTCTAAGCACGGACACATACTCGCGCGCGCGCGGCACTCTCTTTTTCTTTCTTTCTTTTCTGATTCTTCACTTTGCGGTTTCGATTGTTCTGTTTTTGTTCGATGAGAGCCGGAATTTGTGGCTGCCGGACTTGGAACTGACGTCTCCGGGATGACCAATAACGGCTCTATAGTGGAGTTTCGAGCTCTGGTGGAGACCGCCAACCGGAAGTTTGCTAGGGTCCAGGACGTCCCGGCTTACGGCCGTGTGGACAACCACCACTATTTTCATGAGGTTTTCAAGGCTTATTTGGATCTCTGGAAGTACCAGCAGAAGAACCGCACGAAGCTTGTTGAATCTGGTCTCAACCGCTCGGAAATTGGCGAGATCGCTAGCCGGATCGGCCAGCTTTACTTCGGCCATTATATGAGAACCAGCGAGGCCAGGTTCTTGATTGAAGCCTATGTGTTCTATGAAGCGATTCTTAATCGAAGCTATTTTGAGGGATCCAAGAATTCGAGGAAGGATCTGGGAGCGAGGTTCAAGGAACTCAGGTTTTACGCTAGGTTTTTGCTGGTTTCGTTGATTTTGAACCGCACGGACACGGTTCAGGTCCTCGCTGAACGATTGAAGGTTCTGGTGGACGATAGCAAGGCCGTTTTTCGGGTAATTTCTTATTTTCTGGATAATTTGGACTGAATTTTTGGGTTGTGTTAAATGTTTTCAGTATACTTTTAGAGACTTAAATTTTCACGATTCAACTTATATTTTCTTCGTTTGACTTCTGATTGAATGCTATATAGACCTTGTATAACTTTGATTGTTCAGCTGTTTTTCTTTCTTTATCATAATTCTATTTAAATATTATTTAAGAACTCAATTTTCTTTCCGTTGAATCGAAGAGCAAATTTATTTTTGTTCTCCTTCATTTGGTTTCTTCTCATCTGCTCGACTAAACATATTGCCGAAACGTTTAGAATATGCTTTCACTATTGTCATGTTTTTGTCCCTGAGATTATTTATATCCGAAAGGTCTGCCTGTAAGAAATTTGACCACGCTCACAACAAATGCGAACAGTGTAGGAATTCTTCTTCTTTTTTTTTTTTGCTAGATTGTAGGCGGCTTTAGAATTGAATTATATTTGTGAGATTTTCATATTTGGTTGAACTACTGTATTTAACATTTGTTTGGATCTCATGTTCGTAGAGATCTTTCTCAAATTAAACATGGGTTATATTCATACTTCACTGAGTTTTATGTGTAATCTTTGAACGAGAGTGATTTTAACACTTTTTTTATTTTCACTTTATCTGATGAGTAAGTATAGATATTAGAAGGAAATCAATACAACTTTTCATTTGCATAACTGAGGCACGTTAACTATTGCTTCTAGGGTACTGACTTTAAAGAATGGAGGCTAGTTGTACAAGAAATTTTCTGCTTCATGAAAGTAGCAACAGTTTCAATGAACATCAGACCTCTGCGTTACTCTGCTTCATTTGATTCCCATCAGTCATCCCTTCCATTTGTGGCTCGTTACCACGCAAAGAGGGTTCTTAAATTCCGAGATGCCATTCTGACAAGCTACCACCGAAATGAGGTAAATTAATTATCTATTTTTTTGTCTGCTATCACAAGAGTAAATATTAATCTTGAATGAAAACCATGTTTGTAAATTTTCCTGACTTCATGCACTATTACTTTCAGGTTAAATTTGCAGAAATCACTTTAGACACTTATAGAATGCTGCAATGTCTCGAATGGGAGCCTAGTTTCTTCTACCAAAAGCATCCGATTGAACCAAATGAAAATGGGGCTCCCATTGATCATTTTGGGGCGTCCGGAATAATTGATATTAACTTATCTACTGATATGAATGATCCATCTTTACCTCCAAATCCAAAAAAAGCAATCCTTTATCGGCCTTCTGTGACTCATTTGATAGCTGTAAGTTTTGGTTTATTCATGAAATTATTACTCAATTCTATTAAAAAAACTGGGGCATTTCTTGATTTTTGTCAACAAGAAAAGTCACCTTTATATTTATGAAAAGAAACTAATTCCCAAGGAAACAAACTTCACAAGGAGGCAAAGAAAAGCAAGAAAAAAAAATAATAATTGCACAGAAAATACAGCAAGAAAAACAAAATAAATTGGAAAAATGAAGGCCTTCAAATTTAAAAGAATGCCCTTGATTGAACAGCCAACAAATTCCTTTGACAGGTAACTCCACAGCGAAGCCAAAAGTTTTTCTGAAGTAGACCGATCAACCCATTTTATTCTCATTTCTTGAGATTCTGTGATCTCCTGATAGTCTTATTACTCTTCAGAATTGATTATGAGTTAATGATTACAGACCTAGAATATGCAACAATCTCCTCTTAGTGACCATTGTAACTATAGGTATTGATAGCAAGAAGAAAAGGCATCTTTTGCATTTTGTACCTTATGTTTTCTCTAGTGGTAACACTTAAGCCCTCTTACGTTAGTGTTGTACTTGTAATGCTTGACATGGTAAGTTTGACATGGTACCACTGACCTTCACGCCTCCAATGAAAGTTGACCAGCTTCTTCACCCTTGACTCTTGAGCTTCTCAATCATTTTCACATCTTCGGATGGTACCCTACCAAGCACAATGCATTAGGCTATGCTTCTTCTCTAGGTTCCCATCTCCATTTGGGGCTTTCTCTTCCCTACTCTATTAATCTATGTCTTAATGTGGAACTTGACTTTCTATTCTATGGGGTCTTAATGCAGTAACACTCTCAGCCCACTGGTGAAATTTAGTGCCTAGCCGCTCAAGCCCATGTAGAAGCATTCTGAACTATCAGAGTTTTTTTCTTTTTATCCATTACGTTCTATTCTGTTTGGTAGCCAAAGCCGCCAAGTTTCCATTTCACTGGTTACCAAAAGCTACCCTTGAAGCTCTACTTTTCTGTTGGCATTGTAAAACCACTCCTCCGGACTTTTGTCTGCCAATTTTGGGCATCTTCTTCTACGCTTCCATCACCTTCTATTTATGAAATTAGGCACTCGGTGTGGCTTTCATCTGTTCAAGATCGGTTCATTGTTGTTCATGTTACTTTCATGGTTACTATGTGGCCTTTTTGGATTGTGCTGCCCTCTTTTCATTTGGATTGTAACTAAGGCCCTTGGTCTTCAAGTTTCTTCACTTCCCACCTAGTGTTCCAAGATCTAGACTCATAAGAACCAAGTACGAGGTGCACTAAAGTGCAATAGTCAGACATACAGAAAAAGTGCAGATTTTTTTTATGGAGCATGCAAAAATGTAAATAAAATTTATACATGAAGAAAAATAGTATTACAAATGACAAGATGATGAAAAGTTTACTAAACTATAGCCTTTATTCTAGATTGTAGGAATATGATTATTTTTTAAAATTTTCTTGAATTTTTTCCTTATGAGTTAGAAAACTTAAAAAGAATGGTGGGAAGGTGTTCAATAGCCTACCACAAGCACCATGTGCCTCAAGCGTGCTTCATAACAGGAGCTCCACTTTTCTGATGTAGGTGCAGGGACTGTGCCTCTGGCAGAGGCGCCACCTCAGTTAGCTCTTTAGAAAACTGCCAAGATTGATTATTTTGTTGCCAATTTAATAGCAATCAGTATATATTATGCAAAGGAAAATACTCTATAGTCTCATGTCCGAAGATTGCTCTGCCAGTTATTTTTTTCTTGTCTTTTATACAATAACATCTTTCAACTGAATTTCTTGGCTTGTGAACAGGTCTTGGCTACAGTTTGTGAGGAGCTCCATCCAGATAGTATCATGCTGATTTATCTATCTGCAGCAGGTTACTGCCCTATAATCAACGATTCAAGTAAAAGCGATCTGATATTTTAATTTTAGGTTTTACTATTATTTATTGACATGAATTGATAATTTGTGCAGGAAAATGCTGTCAAAACAGTGTCAATCAAACGGCAAGTTATGGAGAATCAAGAAAATCCGTGAGAAGTAAAGTCATAACCCAAAACTCAAGAGAAAATTGTAATGCTTTGCCCGAATCGTGCAAAAGTGAGAAGCCAGGATCAAGTGATCTTTATGATGAGTATTTGTGGTTTGGGCATAGGAGCAATGGAGGTACAGTCCTCCCGTACTCTCTTTGCAATGGCCTTTGCTATCGAATTATGTAGATGATTTGTTTCAACTCTCTTTATTGTTTTCAATTTCATTGATGACTTAAAAAAATTCTTCCAGGTCCAGACGTTCTATACCCTGGTGATTTAATGCCTTTTACACGTAGACCTGTTTTCTTGATAGTTGACAGTAACAACAGCCGTGCATTCAAGGCAGGTTTGTCAAAACTTATACAAGTGTTGTCAGGTCCTATGGTTTTCTTGACACTGCTATATTGAAAATTAAATTTCCTCTTGATAGGTGGATATTTCTCAGTTTTCTTCAGTATCGTCATATCAGCTCTACATACGGCTTTGAGCATTAGATGAGATTGATACAACTGTCAGATGCATTAATTGATCTGTTTTCCATGTATAAAAGGATATGTGCTTGAAGCCAAATAATTCTTGCAACTTTCTTGTTGCACTTTTTCAGTATGAATCTTTTCATTTACACAAAAAAGCTACTTCACCAAAATCTTTACCGGCAGTTTCATGTTTATGGACCTGTCTGGTATAAAATGAATTTAATGTGGTCTTTAGAGATACAATGCTTCAGGCAGTTTCCCATGAATTTTTCTTATGTAATGATTTGTTTTTTTTTGATCAATCGGTCCACAAGTCTCGCAGGACTTTATAGACTTCAGCTCATTGAATGTTCTTCAATCTTACGTATAAATTATGAAATTCAGTTATGTTTCTACTCTCGAATTAACGTCTCTCACGGGGAAACAATATTTGATTTTCAGGTTCTACATGGTGCAGAGAGAGGAGAGACTGCCGCCATACTTCTTTCACCTTTGAGGCCTTCATTCAAGAATCCATTAGATGTTGATACAATTCAATCAGGAAGCCAGTTTACATTTTTCTTGACTGCCCCTCTGCCTGCATTTTGCGAAATGGTTGGCCTGTCATCCACCAATTTGGATATTGTAAGTTCATTCTAAAGAAGTCGAGACTTTCTCTGTAAATGTGTTCAGGACTTCCGTTTGATTCACTGCTTGTTTCCATTTATAGGATACTTACAATGATGCCGAGACCATAATCTCCTCCGCATTTTCCGAGTGGGAAATAATTCTTTGTACATCAACTAGCTTAAATATCATTTGGGCCCAAGTCTTATCCGATCATTTTTTACGCCGTCTCATTCTCAGGTAAAATGTTGGTCAATCGTGTAGTTCTATGATTTAGAACATCATGTTCTATTTGATACCTTTGAATTCCACAATCTTTGCTATTCCTTTTTTTTGTGAAAGTCTGAATCATGGTAAATGACTTAGCCATATAAAAGTAGTAACTTTTTTCTTTCTTTTGTTCAAATCTGCAGATTTATATTCTGTCGATCCGTGCTATCTTTCTTCCGTACTAAAGAAGAAGACGACCTTCCTGTTTGCCTGCCTTGCCTTCCCGACTCTGTCGCTTCAAATTCTGTAGTTATCTGCTCAGCAATTCGCCGTCTTGCAAAGCACCTAAACGTTGCGGACTTATTTAACTTCCACGAAGTATGATAAAAATCTATGGAGAAAACCCGAATAAGTCTTCCTCAAAGGTCAGTCAGCAATCGAAACCATAACGCCACCATTGGCCTCTCGAGCAATGTTGGATTGCAGATCGGTGTTTTTTCTGAAGCTATAAGCTAAATTTTATGAAACACTGGTAGTGGGATGGTGCTTACCTTCCATTATAATGTTTATGAGAGCAGCCTATGGGTTTCGTTAAGTTTGAAGGTGGGTTTATTATTTAGTTAGATGAGAGTGTGATAATTTATTGTAGGTTTTTATCAAGGCTTGAAGATTCATTTAGTTCCCTTTTATTTGCCAATTTCTTTTTGTTTCTGTGAAAAGGAAAAAGAAATGAAACAAGTTACATGTAGATGTTTGCTAATGGGGAATGTATAATTATTGCATTTTTAGAACCCTCATTACAAAAGGTAACAAATCTTGAGAAGTTTTACTGCGCCTTTGTAACTTGAGCTTGTGCAATATTGCAGTCTTAGATTAGAGGTTAAATATCATTTTGGTTTTATTTCAATTTGGTTTCTAGACTTTTAAATATTTAATTTTGGTCCTTTAGATTTCCATATTTGTTTAATTTTGGTCCCTCTGTCAAATCTTAGCCCGTAGAGTTTGTTAATAGAATATCCGAAGGGAGTTCGCCAATCCACAGTAGAGTTTTCCCACCATCCTTCAGCTTTCTTTTTCTTTTTTCTCTGCCTAAGATTCATTCTCTCACTTCGACTGTTTCCAATGTAAAGATTCCAAATCTATAGGTTCAAGAAGGTGATTCATTTCTAAAACCTCAAAGGATGGGTTTGGGGCACTAAGTAGATTATAATAAATTGTTATGATAAAATGATGAGATATTATAAATTGTATTTGGAGTGCACGTTATATTATAACAATGATTATGATAAATAGTGTTTGGGTGTATGTCAATATAAATGGAGTTTTGAATTTTTTTTTATAAAATTAATTTTAAATAGTATCTTTTTTTAATGCAATGGTTTAACAAATGATTTTTATTAACTTTGTAATTAATATTTGACCTAATAAATATAAATAAATAATTTTTGTTTTTATTAGTTGGATTTTTCATATTCTAATTGACATATATTATATATAATTGACATATATTATATATTGATATAATTATGGATTAAAAATAAATATATTAGTATGGTTGTAATGTGAGAATTTTGATTAAAAATGTTTTTTTAATCCAAATAATACTTTTTTTGAAAAGAAATTCTCTGATTAATAAAAATGAATTTAAATAATGAAAATAGATGTTTTGAATGAACAAAAAATAACAATTAAAGTGAAAATGGACTCTTCTAAGCGCTTAAAGGTTGATAGTTAATGTGGTCGGGTCGTAGGGATGCGAGGTACGTTCGAATTCCAATACCTCGTCAGAATTTTGGACCAAAGCGGAAGCTGGTGGGCATGTAACGCCTGTGATTAGGAGAGGTTCGTGAATTAGCCAAGTTTACATCCAAACAAAATGAATCTCGAAAAATATAGTCTCATGGTTAAGAAATGCTTTAAAAAAAATTGTACTACCTATACAAACAAGGTTTGTAAGAACTTCACAACTAATCGTGCTTAGCTTAGAGTAATTCAATCATAATTGGGTGAAATTTATTTATTTTATGGTGAAATCTTCTATTTATCGGTCATTACATGACTTTTGTAGCTTGTACAATGTGTGTTTGGCATGAAAGATTAGGCATTCCCTCTCTTACCATTTTGCGTCAAATCCACCGTGGCTGGAATGGAAGCATAAAAAATGTAGACCCAGTATTTAAAAATAATATTTATTAAATATTCATAAAAAATTAGGAAAATAAAATGCAAAAATCACTGGAGTTTGTAACAATTACCTCCCTAAATTTCAATTTGATTAATTAATTTTCTTGAAATTTGGTAAGTGTTGCAATAAATCCCTCCAAACTTAATTTAAATGGGCAAAATTGTCTTTCAAATAAAAAGGGTCATATTTCACCTTTCTCCACTTCTCTAAACAAAAACACTCACCATCTTTCTCATACAAACATGACTTTCTATTCTTCCACATCACACCAGCCCTAACATCACAAAACTTCAGAGATTAAAAGAAATTGATCAAATCCTCTACGGCAATCTGTAAAATTTTAAAATCTATTTATCCATAAAAAATGACAGAACCATCATTCAAAAACAATTATGAAAATGATATTATTGTTCAACTAAGTTGACGTGTTTTTGTAACACCCCTAAATTTTCTATAATTTGTAGATTAAAGTTGAAATTTGGAGAAATAAACTAATTAGAGTGGTTGGACGAAAATACCTTTGGGCATTACTAAGTGGATTTTGAAAAAAAAAGGGCCAATTTGGTAATTTTGGTTGAAAAGGGCAAATTGGTAATTTCTGCAATAAAGAATGAATCAAGGAAAACGACAAAATAGCACTTTTGCTATAAATACCCAATCATTGGGTCACTAAAACCCTAATTATTGAAATTCATCATTCCCTAATCAAGTCGGGAACTTTTTGCAAATTTCTGTGCAATTCACGGTGCCCAAGACGTGGTTTTCAGTGAAAGTCAACACCGCCGCCCCTTTGTTTTTGTGCAGCATCACCGTTAGTCTGCGCCGCGAACGAGCACAAGCCACGCATCCGCCACCGATTTGCTCCCCCAGCCAAAGATTAGAGTCAATCAATGATCGTCGTCGTCTGCACCAATTGAATTGCGCCTTCTCCTCAACCAATCCGTGCACGCCTCCATCTCCACTAATCAGAGTTGTGCATTCCCCAACCCGAAGCTATTCCCTAGCTAGTTTTCATTTATCGGCGACTAAGCCCCACGCGCTGTCGTCGTCTCTAGTAACCGGAAAAATCTGATTTTCACCCTTGAGGTAAACCCTATGCCTCGAGTCTATTTTTAAAGGTTTTACGTCCAAATTCTCACCCGTTTGTTCTGTATGGGCACTTTTAGGTGATGTTTCTATAGAGAACCCGAGGTTCGAGTTTCAAGAGCTGTTTTGAGCAGTTTTAGGCCAAGGTAAGAGACTGTTTTCCCAGTATAGGTTCATTATGGGTAATCTTGAATACGTTTATGATTTAATTGCATTTGATGTATTGTTTCATATTATGAGATGTTGATTTGAGTTATTTATGAGGTATATCAGCTTGAAAACCTTGTGACTTCCATGAGTCTGTTATGGTTGAGATTCTTAAGTTATTTCTGAGATTTATGTTGCAAGTTTTAGCCTGTGTTTATCTGTTACACTTGAGTTATGTGAAATTGTTTATGAAATACGTTTCAAAGGGGACCGAGCACATATTTGGACGAGGTGTTCCAAAGGGAACCAAATGAGTTGTAATTCCCAAAGAGGACAAGTTGTGTTATAGAGCACGAGCTACGATTAAGGTCAGACGTGTCTTGGCTGTTAGATTCAGATAGAGAATTTGTAAAGTGTCGAGCGAGAGAACGATATTCCTCATCGTGGAGGTGTCAGGATTGGGCAGACACCCGGTTAGCTATACCTACCCAGAGTTCGCTTGACCTTCTCCAGGTTTCATATTTAGAAGTTGGGGTGTGGGCGATACACTACGAAGGGTGTTTGTCCTACCTCTTTGCTCGAGTGTTCGAAGTTTAGAGGCAACTAGATTGCTTCGGCTCGCCGAGATGCCCTCACACTGGCATCGGTTACCAAGAGATATGAGTTTTTACTTGAGATAACATTTTATTCATGTTGTTATATCATTGATGTGTTCTTGCGGATCCTGTGCATGGTCCCCCTTACTAAGTTTTACGACTCACCATTTCCATTATGGATTCCCTCTAGGTACTCATAGGGCAGACCAGGATGGATAGCTGAAGCTGATGTGACCATGGACATTGCTACATTGAGTTTAAGAAACTTTTATTTTAAGTTTACTTTATGCTATTCTTTGAAGTATGAACTGATATTTAGAGACATGTTAGGTTTGGTTTTCAACTTTTTAATTATTTGATTTTAAAGGTGCCTTGAGTTATTTGAATTTTTGTAACTGTTGACTTCTTACTTATTTTGATTAAAGTATCGTATTTATTAGCATGTCTCTGTGTGAATTTATAATTATTTTATCATGCATAAGAGGTTAATGCTCCGAGTTTGACTCTATGCCAAGTCGGTCCTTACCGTTTTCTTTCCCACCCCTCTCTACAATAAGCCTATTCAGATAGGGATCGTAGTAGTTATAGGAGCGGAAGCATTTCAAAGAGGCAAGTTGTTGTGATTGTATACTATGGATTTTGTAACAATAGTTTCCAAGATCAAGTTGCACTCAACTTATCAAACTAATATAACTATTAGGTTGTTAGAACTGTTTAAGTAGTTTTACTTTTTACTTAGTTTTACTTTTTACTTACACTCTACTGACCTAAAGTACACTTGTATTTAAACCTATCTTGTACTTCACTGAACACAACTTTTGAAATAAGAAAAATAGTTTGTACTCAATTTGAAATGGTATCAGACCAATCAAACCTGTGCTTTCAAACCTTATTTCATCTTTCTTCTTCATCTTTCTTTTTTTTCACAAAGAAATGGCAGAATAAGAACAATGTTTAAGTTTCGAAGAATCATCGGCAATAGAAGAGTAACTAATTTCTTATTTGCTGCACCATTCATACAATTCCATCACCTCCCTCGTCACACACCCATCAATAGGGGCTATCAACTATGTTTTTTTGGAAGCGTGCGGTAGAAATAACACTCTCTGGTAAGAACAAAGGGGGATACTTAACTGAAGATGTCAAGAAACCCATAGATCCAAACTAGCAGTAGCTTGGAAATGTAACAATGATGTAGTTGCTTCATGGTTGATGAATTTCGTTTCTAAAGAAATTGATGGACGTTTGGTGTACAATGGCAGCGTGAAAGATCTGTAGAACGAATTGGCCGAGACCTTCAATGAAAGCAACAGACCTAGAATCTTCCAGTTGCGAAAAGAATTGGCCACGACTGTTCAAGGTTCTTCATATGTTGAAACGCACTTCACAAAATTAAAAACAATTTGGCAAGATTTAAACAGCTTTCTTCCGGCAACAGAATTTTCTTGCAGTGGAATCAAACACTTGTTGGATCATCTTAACTTAGAGTATATAATCCTTTTCCTTATGGGTCTTAATGAAAAATTTTCAACCATAAAGACAAATACTCTTAATGAATCCTTTGCCTTCGATTCATATGGCATTTTCTGATAAGGATAATGGAATTCCACAAGATCCTCAACTACACTAGAAGAGTTAGAACATTTGGAGTTAGCTAAATAAACATTAATTTTCGAATTTTAGAATATTTTATTTAATTTTTC
>JBBMEG010000022.1:11429252-11462673 GCA_037832605.1 Cyclanthera cordifolia
AAAATTTTAAAGATTGAACTCAAATTTTATTTAAACAATAGAGACTAAACTTATAATCTATCCAAAATAAACTGTTTTACATAAAAATTGATAAATTATTGAGATGAAATATTAATACATAAAAAAAAAAAAAAATCACATGAAAAATTTTCAATTAAAAAAAACAAATGAATAATAGAGAAATTTAAGTAGAAAAAACTATAAAGAAAATGAATAATGAATAATAGATAATTAAATCATCAACAATCAGGCATAAAAACTATTTTCTCAAAAAAATAAAATGGAAGATAATATATCTCAGTAATCACCTAAATAATCTATGTTTTATTTTATTTTTTTTGAGAATTAAGGAGAATTAGTAAATAATCCTCATGCTCATTCTACAAAAACCATACACATACATGATTAATTTAAAAAATAAAAAGTAAAAAAATAAAAAAAATACACATGATCATTATCCACAGTAGGCTCGCTCACTGTGCTGCTATATAAAGTACCGTAGCCAAACAGCTTTTTGGCAAAAAGAATTGGAAGAATTATATTCCCAACGCCCAAAACCACTGCCCAATAGCATGTTCCCTCTGTTCCTTCTCCTTCTCTTCTTCCGCTTCTCATCCATTTCTCCGGCCAAACTCCGATCCGATTTCTACGCCAAATCATGCCCTCACGCCGAATCTATCGTTCGCTCCGTGATGCAGAAAGCTCTGATCAGAGAGCCTCGTAGTGTCGCCTCCGTTATGCGCTTCCAGTTTCACGATTGCTTCGTTAATGTATTTCTTCTACTCTCTATCGTTCTTCTTTCTCGATTTGCCTTTTCTTTGTGAGAATCGAAGTTTCTTATGTTTTTCTTTGATTGATTCAGGGCTGCGATGCTTCTATGTTGTTGGATGATACGCCGACGATGCTTGGTGAGAAATTCGCTCTCTCCAACATAAATTCGCTTAGATCTTACGAAGTTGTTGACGAAGTGAAAGAAGCGTTGGAGGAGGTTTGTCCTGGAATCGTTTCTTGTGCTGATATCATAATCATCGCTTCTAGAGACGCCGTTGCTCTTGTAAGTACTTTCGATTCTTCTACCTCTGTTTGGATGAGATGGAATTTCTTTGCTGATTTATGTTTTCCTGATTTCTTATGATGTTTGCTTTATTTTTTCACTGTGATTTCTTCTGCTAAATGAACATTATAGAACAAATTTTCTTCATACACACACTAAAAGAGGAAATAGATAACTCTAATTAAATCTCTTTAATCTTGGTTGACCATTTGCTGATTTTGTTTTGACAAATTAGAGTGATTCGTTTTATAAAAGCGAATCGATACTTTCTTAGGAAGAGAGAGTAGTAGCCTGGGTTATGTTATTTAGTTCATTTTTTCCATTTCGTTTACTCATCTATCATACAATAACAAAGAACCTAAACTTGTTTTCTGGACACCATCGGTGTGTCAAGGGAGGTGTTTGTTTTAGGTTATTAATAAATTATTTTAAATGAGCTTTTCAATTAAAATCAAGTCCAAATTAAGGATTGTAATCATTTTTTTTTATAATTAAAAATAATCATTCATTTATATTTATTGGATTATAATCATTTATTTTTAATAGGATAATTATCAAAATAATCATAAACCTTGGAATTTTTGTTAAGATTATTTTGAACTTTGAAAATATTCACGAATTTCACCAAACTTTATAAATTTTTTTAGAAATATCCATGCTATTAAATTGGAATGAAAGAAGTTTAATTCTTGAGTATAAAGACTTCATAAATTATTCTAAAAAAAAAAAGACTTCATAAATTACTCGTATTATTAATTTTTTTAATAAAAAATAAAAAATTTTGTTTCAAAAAGCACATATTTAATTTATTTATATATATATAAAAATCTTTGTAGTTTTAAGTTATGAATTACTTTTATGTTTTAATATTAGTTATATAATTAATTGAATAGTAATTTTGATGTTAAAATTAATTTCTTAATTTATTTTTCTTTGTGATTATTATTAATCATTTATTTTATGTATATATCATTTTACCTTTATTTTTCAATACATAAAAAGTAGGGGTGTACATGAGATTGAAGATTTTTCATTTTGAATTGATGAACTCAACAACCTGTCCAACCATGTGCATTTGAATATTAAATTTGATTGTGTTTGTTGGAGTTATGAGTTATATGAACACTCATAATTGAAAGTAGTTGAATATTAGTTTAAACTAACTAATATTTTTTGACTACTATTAGTTGGAATATGCTTTTAACTTTCCTGTTTAATGTTATATTTGCGATTGATAAAAAAAATGTAAATATTTAAATAAATCACAATGTTACAAATGAACTCTAAATTATAGTTTTACAAATGAACTCTAAATTATAGTTTTAATCTTAATGCAATATATTTTTTTGGTTAACCGGCCAGTTGAAGCTAGTCCCCGGGCCAAGTTGAGTTACACCCCTATGAAGCTATCTATCTTGACCCTACTCGATTTAGGTTTACAAACTCATCTCAACAATTATTAAATTAAAAAAAAAAGTTATCCCAACAATAATTTAATCTTGTTTTGTATTTTATTAATTAAGAGATGGTTAAAATTATGAATTTTGAATTTTTGAAGTTTAGTTGATAATATTGTGACTATAATCTTTCAAATTATATATGTTAATTGTCATAAGAAATACATAAAGGCAAAAAAAAGAATAATCATTTTGAAGTAAAATAAAATAAAAATTTTCAACGGTCAATAACATATTTATTCAAACAAAGTGTTAAAAGTTTTCAGTCAAAACAAAATGATAAAGATGTTTTAATAGTTTTTAAAGTCAAGAGTATTTTTGAAAATTTTAAAGTTTAGGGGTTTTTTTTGATTAAATTTTAAAATGCCCCTAAACTTTAACTATTTTCATCCAAATTTAATGACAAGAGTATTTTTGAAACATTTGGTAAAGTTTAGGGGTATTTTTTTAACTTTTAATAGTTCATCGATGACGTTGATATAAACTCAAAAGTTTAAGGGTATAATTTATAATTTAGCCTTTCTAATAACTCATTTCTAACTTCTCAAAATAATCAATCATTTTTAACCACAACCAAAAAATATATTATTTGCAATTTTTCTACAAAAAACCATCACTATTAATTGCAACCTTTTGTAAACAATCACATCTAAATGAGTTGTTATTAAAACTCAAATTTTAAAATAATCACTCATTTATAATCACTCTACATTTTCACATCCAAACACCTTGATTAGGGTCAATTAGTAGAATTACAATTAAGCTACTCTTCATCATTTCGTTTATAGCACTATGGATAAGAGTTATATAAAATTGCAATTTAAAGATATTCATAAATTGTTTGAAAAGTTTTAAAAGACTAAACAGATGCATTGTTCTGAATTGGTACTTGCTAGTAAAGCTGAGTTATACAGTATTACATGTACTAGTAACTTCTCTAGTTTAAAGGCTTCACCAGCAAAGCTGTCAAAAATTCATACAAATATGGTCCCATTCGCCCAACTACTCCATCAATGAGTCATTTATATAGCATATTTGAGAGTGATTTTGATTAAAATTAACCATTTTTGTTACATGGTTAATCACTCCAAAACATTATGTTTCATAATCAATTTTGATGCTAATTTGTCATAAAGGGTGGGCATGGTGGTTGAAGACTTCGGCTTTGAAGGGGTTATTCCCCTCAAAGTCTCAGTATGTTTTGAGATACTTTATTTTCGTTAAATCTTCTATTATTCACTTTGTTATGATATCTCTTGATATATCATTTTTATCTCTATTTAGACAGGCGGCCCGAACTGGGCAGTGAGATTAGGCAGGCTAGACAGCTTAACAGCAAGCCAAGAGGACTCAAACCAGATCATGCCAAGTCCAAGAGCCAATGCAAGCTCTCTCATCAACCTCTTCAACCAATATGCCCTCTCAGTTAAAGACTTAGTTTCTCTTTCTGGTTCGCACTCGATCGGCCAAGGTCGGTGTTTTTCCGTCATGTTTCGGCTCTACAACCAGTCCGGCACCGGGCGGCCTGACCCAGCCCTCGAGCCAGGATTTCGAGAAGAGCTCTTCAAGCGATGCCCTCAAGGCGGGGATGAAAATGTGACAGTGAACCTTGACTTTACACCTTATGTTTTTGACAATCAGTACTTCAAGGACTTGGTTGGTGGGAGAGGGCTCTTGAATTCTGATGAAACTCTTTATACATTTGCTGAAACTAGAAGGTATGTGAGGTTCTTCAGCAAGAATGAAAGGGCATTTTTTAGGGCGTTTGTGGAGGGTATGTTGAAGATGGGTGACTTGCAGTCTGGCCGCCCGGGGGAAGTAAGAAGAAACTGTAGGATAGTCAATAGCCAGTCTGTGATCATATAGCATTGCTTAAAATTGCTCTTTTGTAAGTTTGATGTATGCTAAAATTTTGTTTATCAGATGTTCAAAGTTTGCAAACACTTTTTCTTTTTAAAGTATATATATATATATATATATACATATATCATATCTATGAGAGACGGAGTTTATATAATTCTATCATTTTTATAGATAACTATTAATCTAATTAATTTGGTCGAGGAAAATTTGTAGAACTCATTATTTAATCATTTTATATCGATTCGGTGGACTTAAGTGGATAGTTTGAAAGAGTTATTTATTACAAAACAACTTTTTGGTAGTCAATTTTAGTTATAAAACTTTTATTAGAGAATTTATTAGAGATATTCAAGTTGGTATAAATATTACACGTATCCAAAATTCATTTTAATTGCATTTATATTTAAATCTATTTATTTTTTTATTTGGTTTCCCCGATTGCCCTTGGAGGCTTATTATGGAATTTTTTGTGTGCATCTACTATTTACTTTTTAATGTTTTTCATTTTCCTACTTCCTTTTCTTCTTCTTTTTTTCGTTTTTCAACTTACGACAAATCTTATGGTTTATGTGTTTTTCGTCTCAAGGTAATGATTTTTTCGGTTTCTTATACTTCATTCATGTATATGTTGCAAAATCAGTATTACTCTCTGTCTTGTTATTCAATAAAGCTTCGTATTATTTGTGTATTTATTCTTTGATTTCATTACTTTCTGATCAGGCTTCACATATTTTACCACTAGACAATGAGTAAGTTTGTTCTATTTTACAACGATTATTGTTCATATGCTATTATTTGGTTATCATGTATTTTTTATTCTTTTTACGTTTCCGACTCAGTCTTTTTCACATTCTATATTGTATATTATCTGAATATTATGTTAGTATTATCATGAAAATTATTACCATTACATTTTTTTTTGTCAATGTTACTGTATTATTGACGTATTCCTACCCATATTCATGTATTTAACAGGTTGTTCAAGCTCAATCCTTATTAAGATTGTTCATAATGGTATATGGAATGAACAAGACGTCTACATTAAGTATTGTGTATCTGAAATTATTGTCGGGCAAGAGTTGTCATATATTACATTATTGCAATGTATATTATTATGTACGTATATGTGAACATGAATCAATATACACCCTACCACATATGCTAGCATTGGTTCATCGGAGTATTTTCATAGGGGGGGCCAAATTAGAAAGTGATAAAGACGTTAAATGGTTGTACTGTGTACTATCAGTAGGAACCATTAACAATTGCACCCTAATAGTCGACACTCTAAATTGTCCATCACAATTAATGGTTAAAACCCCTAGTTATTCTGAAATTCTTTGTTCTTCTTCTACTGAAAGTAGGGTTTATGATAATATAGATGTTGAAAGTCTTCCTGTTCGGTTTTCTATTAGAAAGTATGATATATTTCCCAGTAAACAAAAGGTTATAGATGTTTTGCGCTCAATTGCATTGAGAGATAATTTTCAAATTTTCACAAAAAAATCTTGCTTAAAGTACTTACCAGTTGCATGTAAGAACTCGAATTGCAATTGGACTGTTAGAGCAAGTCATAGGGGAGCATTAACAAGTAATACATGGGTTATTACTAAGGTTGTAGATCAACATTCTTGTTCACTAGCTGTTGTAATGAGTTCACATAAACAAGCTTCTGCATCACTTGTTCAAGAAATCATGAAGGATAAGGTAACATTGATGGGAAAATAGTTTGAAAGTTCCCATATGATCGTTTGATATGTGCTTACACATCATGGATTGAACATTAATTATCACAAAGTATATCGTGTAAAGCAGTCTATTATAAAGAAAATGTATGGTTCACCTGAGGACTCATATAATATGCTTTTATCTTATAGATATATGTTACACAAAATAATCCAAGTATAACTTTTGGTATTATACATGTATTGATTGCTCTTCAGATATTTTTATTATATTATAAGTGTATTTTTAATGTATTGTATTGATTGTTTAGGATATGTCATACAATTAGAAAATTCTCCAGACGGTAGATTCATTTATTATTTTCAAGCCTTAGCTGCTTAAATTAATGCATGACCATATTATCAGTCGCTATTAATAAGCATTGATGGTACATTAATGAAGAACCGATATGGAGGTATTTTATTAATAGTAACAATAACTGGTGGAAATATTTATATTGTTCTATTGGCCGTTGGAGCTGTTGATTCAGAAAATGATGCATCTTAGAAACTCTAGCCAACACATCACTAATAATGAGTGGTTCGGTATTAAGCTCATCTATTTCCTTAAATTCTTCCCTTTCAACATTAAATTCCTCACCATTCATTCCTCAAATATTTTTAAACGTTGTATTATTTAATCCTCCATCATTCTCCACATCTGTCGCAAATTCAGTAACGTCCTTCTCACATGTCTCTCTTTCTATCTCTACAATTCTATTAACATCCTGAGTCAATAAGTAATTTGACATTTTTTAATACACATACATGTTGTTCAGTAACTTGCAGTAACTTGGTCAAGTTCAACATCTTTTCTACCAATCAACGGTATTACTTGAAGATACAAAATGAAATTGTTGTTCAGTATAATGAAACAAATAACCAGTACTTCAAATACTATTATAATATATTTGATCTACCTTTTTGTTCTGGATGACCTCTACAGCCAACATATTCCATTTCGGTTGCGAATTTGATACCCAATTCAACATTAATGACATTCCATTTTATTTTCTCATAGCAAAACAATTTCCTTCCTCAAATAGCAGTTGTACATATGCACTCGTATACCCTAATTATCAAAGCATACAGAAAGCCTCCTAACTCAACCGTCGACGAATCTAAATTATTGATTGATTTTTTAATGAATCTCATAGTAGTAAGGTATGATTCCCTGCCCTACGGATACTGATCGAAGAGTTCTTGGTCGCCATTAGTAGTATATGATCTGGATTAATCTTCAATTTGATATAGTTAGCATTTATGAAGCACTTGATACAGTACTATTTTGCTAACATTATCAAATCTTCAGATCTAATCTTCTTACCCCTCTTGAATACCTTGGTTATATCACTTCTCATCACATCTTTTAGGTTCGGAAAGTACATCTTTTTAAACCGTCCAGAGAGTTTAGTCCTATCAATTTTTGGGTAATTTCCAAAATTAAAGCCGGTGATCAATATAATTCTGGAATCCAAATTAAACCACATTTCCTTCAATGTTGAATTTCAAGACATTATCCTTCAATTGCTTACAATGTCTCCTAAGGATATGGTACATCAATTGTTATTGGAATTTATTGATGTATAGGTCAATAAATTTTCCTATAGAACTTTGTTTGAACTCTTCTAGTTGTGTATCAACTAGTGTTTCACTAAAAGTTGTTATAACGTCTAATGTACCGAAAATATATTAAGCTTTTATGTAGATGACCATTTTGACCTTTCTAGTATCAGAGGTACATTCTGTTAATAAATTGTTATTAATCTGTATTTGTATAGTATTATATATGAATACATTTATCTTGATATTTAAAATACCTTTGCGGTTATGTTCTATCTTCACCTAGAACAATCCATCTATCAAACCTCATTTTCTTCGATTCGTTTTCGGATGTGTTCTGTAAGTATTTTAATTACCACATTTAAATTAATAATATATTCAAAACTTAATAGTAAATGAACATTATATCATATATCTATTTTAAATTCCACAATACCTCATTCATACAATGTCTCATTTCCATCGTCCTCTTCTTAGATGTTTCACCAAGGTCAACAACTTGATATTTAGATTTTATTTCCTGTTTTATTAATAGCAAACTTAGAAATGTATAATACAGTAAACATTTCATATTTAAATATCATCATATAATACTTTAAAATTGATTACACAACACTAACAAGTATTCTCACTAATACTTCGTCTCCTATCCATTGTCTTTTTCTTAGGATTTTCACCAGTTTCAACAACGCACTTACTAGATCTGATATCCTTATTCAATTAAAAACCCAGCAAAGTACTGATAGTTAACAAAGTATCATATAATATGATAAATATACGCGCTCGAATCAATTCATTACCTCTGTACCCTTCCCATTTGTATTTTTCAGTTGTTTTTCTCTTAGATCTCTTAACAGACAAACCGCCATGATTATGTATAGTTAATATCATATCAACTATATTACAACTTTTATACATGCAAATTTATTATGACAACAACAACGATTAAAAAGCAATAATTTTTTCTTTATCTCCACTCTAACTGTTTTTGTCCTTGATTGGCCTATGTGATCCTTACTAGTGTTTTTTGGTGTGAAATTTTTTTTAATCAACTCAACATCAATCATATAGTAATAATACATTCAAGTATTTTATAAACAATGTCATACCTTTTGAATTTCTGACTTTTCTTTCTTCTTATCTGTTACTGATTCTTTTCTCTTTAAGTTCAATTTATCTAACCTTGCACATATTGGTTCAAGGTCTTCCTATAACATTTTTTAAATATTTTGTTACTGCTAAATATGTTATAAAAAACCCTAGCAATACTTATTTTAGACTATTAACATACATCATCCTCCTCCATGTTTCTATCATCTAGTCTCCCATCTTTACAATCCTTCATTTCATAATATTTCTTTCTACACCATTTGAGACACAACATTTACAAATTACACATAATAATACAATAATAATACCAGGAAGCACTAAAAATATCATACATTTCTTATCTCAATGTTCATATCATTAACCACCATCAATGATTCGATCGTTTGTGTTAGAGTCAAATGAACTTCATCATCAACGTTCGTATTGTTCCCATTCTAAACAAATAATGAATCAAATGTTTACATGTATAAACCAACTACATAAATCTAATTTATTAAAGTTTTTAGTATAAATACCTGAAATTTGTTTCCATAAGCAATCATGATTGCGTAGGTATTTGATTGAATATTATCCATTTATGTTCGATTACTTTCTAATGTACTATCATAACTAGATTTCTATTTAAAATACATTCTAATTAATATAACAATAATAATACAT
Organism: Cyclanthera cordifolia; assembly: GCA_037832605.1. NCBI lineage: Eukaryota > Viridiplantae > Streptophyta > Magnoliopsida > Cucurbitales > Cucurbitaceae > Cyclanthera > Cyclanthera cordifolia. The sequence continues at coordinate 11,438,684 of JBBMEG010000022.1, forward strand.
AACCAATACTAATCTATATAATTATACCTGATCAATAACGATAACTTCATTTATTTTCTTTCTACCACTATTATTTACTCTACACCCTAGTATTTGTTCGCTCCTCCTAACCGTATTACGAGCACATCATTCTTTTAATTAAATTCATTTTCACCATTTTCTACAACCGAGAGAGACGAAAATATGATTATTAATTGTATTATGATCTATATACATACAGAGTAGTATTAATTATAATAATTATGAGATAATACGAATGCTTGTAAACAACAATAACTCATGTTCATACTAACTAGTTTCCAAACACACTTATAGACCAAACATTTACACAGATGCTAATACCATGACAATACAATAAGTAAGGTAGAAAGCCAATTCCAAACCAAAATTAGAAACATAATACATGTACAAAACGTACTATTATCTCCAATACTCTTTACTAAGCCATGCATCATCTAGAACTTAAACTATTCATTACGGATTCCAAATTTACACAAAAAATCAACGAATAACGCATAAATAATCACTTTTGATTCACATACCTTCAGAATACAAAGGCAATAGAGTAACAATATAATTGTGCTCACCTTCGACAACAATAAAACTTTTTATCACTTACCTTCGAGTCGATTCACTAACGAAATCCTATTCTCCTTCAAAGCCAAACAGAACCCGCCGGTTCCCTATTACCAGTTAGCAATACAAAATAAACATTGGGAAGAGGAGGCAAATACACGATTTATTTGTGAAGAGCAGCAGAAACACTACACAAAGAAACTAAAATCGATGATCATTTCTTCTTTGTTTGAGGAAGACAAACCTGCAGAAAATTGAAAACATGCGGAGAAAAGACTTTTTATTGAAAAAAGGAAGATGAACATATGGCTTTAAAGTATTTCCAAAAAAGAAAAATCGTGCAACACTAAATTAGGGGAAAAGCGTGTGCGATATCGGGGGAAAACGTGGGTGTAAGTTTTAACCATTTTAGGAAAGTATTATTTTTATTTTTAAAAAATCTAAAACCGTGAGAATGGAAACTGTACGTGCAAAGGTATTAATGCAACTTGCATTACACTAATAAATCAAAAAATTTACAAAATAAATTTGCATGTAATACGTTTAGATTTTTGGTAGATGTGTAATAATTATATGCTACTTAGCTATATATATAAAATTCCTATTTTAGTATAAATATTTGAGGGTTTGACAAAAGAGAGGAGAAGAGAAGTCTGACTTAGTGAGGGTGTTCTCAATTTGAGATGAGATGAAAATATAGAAACACAGGACCTCTATTTATAGTGATAGTTTGACATTCAAACTAGGAAAGAATAATATCTTTAAATATCCCATAAGATATTAGAGAATATTTTATCTAATAAATACTTTTTCCTCTTTCCTAATTTATGGGAGGGAATTTTTGAATTCTAAAATGTATCATATATATTTGTTTTATTTCTTTTTAATTGATATTTTTCCAATAAATGTCAATCAAATAATATATCAAATATATTATTTTTTCCATTGAGAAATTGTCTAATTAATATATCAAATATATTAATCAACCCTCTCTAATAATTATCAATATAATTAATACATTCAATATATTAATTAATTCTATTTAATTAAATAATTATCTAATAATTATTTACTCAATTAATATATTCAATATATTAATTATTTCTCTTTAATATTTATCATTTATTGACCTATTAATATACCCAATATATTAAAGCTTCACTAATTATTCAACATAACTAACTAGTAAGTTTGAACACTTCAAACTTAAACTCTAACTTAAATGGTGTACTAGCAAATATGAGTTAGCTCGGGGATCGTTGAACATATAAATTGAAACTTAAATGACCCAGGATCTAATCAGTATTCGTTAACATCAGACTTATTCCAATAAAGACCACTGCTAAACTCTTTCGCACAATAATACATATATATATAATCGGTCATTTGTTATGATCATTCACAAGCTTGTTTGTAATTCATAGTTGAGACAAGAAATTTGTTTTTACCTTATGATTACATCTTTCTTCTTGAGTGTCACTGATTTCTTTAATGAGCAAGATGTTTATGATCAAACTGCAAACCAGTACCCTTTGTTCAAGTCTCGAAATCAGTTGTTAAAGAAACAACTATTCTATTTCCTCAATAATAAGGAAGGATTGAATTCCTGTTCTGAAGTTACGTTCCTAGCCACTTACTACGACAATTCCAGACTCATGCACATCAAATGACATTTTCATAAAGTACGAGCTCACAATTCACTCAGTATTAAGATCACATTGACATATGATCATCCTAATGAAGTATTTGATCAAAGTCTGTAAAGAATTACTAGTCTGATCATTATACTTCTTGTCTAGTCTTATGCAAAATCTCATTTTTATTAATTATTGAACAACAAAGACCAAGTTGTTTGTAACCATTGCAAAGCGGGTCGTACCAACAATGTCACCAAGACTTAGGCTTCCAACTTTAATCTATATACTGTTGACATTTTGAGTTATTAACTTGGAACTAGATCCACTTATATGCCTCACATACTTGTAATAACCATGGACATATCACTATTAATCCAATTAATGCGATGTGATAGAATGATGCTTATAATTTAAATGCACAATTAATGAAAATAATAACTTTTATTAATTACTGAAAATATTATTAAATGTCATACATTAAATAAATGTTTTTAAATTACAAACTACTAAGCCTTTCGGGCACAACCCAATTACAATCTCTCACTTACACTAAAACCCTAGTAAGACTATTACATGTTAAGTGAAACATCAAGCTCACACTTGCTCTAGATCGCAAGTGACGCCTCTTGTAGATCTAAACTCCTTAGGTGACCCTCGAACACTTTAGCTGGGAGAGCCTTTGTAAAAGGATCAGTAACGTTGTCGGCCATATTAATTTCTGTGACAACCACTTTGCCTCTATGCACCATCCCTATAAGGTGATATTTTCTTTCAATATGTTTCCTTCTTTTATGACTTCTAGGTTCCCTAGAGTTAACCACAGTCCCGTGGTTATCACGATATAATGTGATCGATTTATCCATACCCGAAACCACTTTCAAATATGCAAGGAAGTTTCTCAGGTATACTGTGATAAGAAACCCTTGAGAATTGGAACTAATAACTTTGTTGAAGAACAAGACCTTAAGAACTCAAACCCAAAAACCCCAAATTATATTGAAAAATCAAAGATACAATAGGTTCTGATTTCAAAATGTTAAAGAACCCTTGGTATTGGATCTAACAACCTTGCTGAGAAACAAGACCTTTAGAACTCAAATCCAACTCTCAAAACCAATTTTGAAAATCAACTTAAGGGACGTAAAAATGAATGATCTTATTCATAAAATCTCAAAGTAGAGATTCGAATCACTCAGCAAGCAAGATTGAGCAAGTCAAGTTTAAATGATTTTAAACATGCAACCTAATCGCATAGAATTGCAAAGAAACATAGCTCTTGGCTATAAAAAAAGCACAATGGCTCTATTTACTACATTTTCCAAGTCTTCGTTCAAAGTACAACTTACATGGCTTTATATAGCCTCAAAATGAAACTCTAAACCTTCCAAGGAGGCATTTAAAGAGTTGTAACATCCAAGCTTTATGGCTGTAATCAATCATTAACTAATTGTAACCTAAAAAAGTTAATAAAATGTCTTAAAATTGAAAATACATTTACAAGGCACCATAAATCCGAAAATTGGAGTTTCTAATCATCCAACCTTCAATTTGTAACCTCTCAATATTAAATGAAGCTTACCTTTAATTATTTTGAAGCTCTTGATCTCTAAATGAAGCTTTACTGACTTAATTGAAGCTTTGATTGATAACCGACTTCATTGAATGCATCCACACTTCATTTAATGCAGCTTGATCATCTTCAAGCTTTCATTTAATCTTGAATAGCGTGATATGATTCGTATCATACTGCTTGTTTTACTGGTTCACAAGCAACCACGTACTTAGCTTTTTTCTCGATGCTTCTTTAAACTACAAATAAAGCGTTTAGGACGAACACTTATCTTGATGCGGACTTCCTAGAATCCTTATCAGTAAAAAAAAAAAAAAAATCAGAGTTTGTGTACCTAGTAAGGATCAAAGCCTTATGATCATACACAAGCATATAACTTCTTTTTCTCCGAAGATACTTAAGAATGTTCTTAACCGTTATCCAGTAATCTAATTATGGATTTGGTATGGACCGACAACACCAATCGTGTAGCATATGTAAGGCATTGTATACAACATTGCGTACATTAGACATTCTACCGCCAAAGCGTAGAGAATCTGTCCCATCTTCTTAATCTCTAAAGGTGTCTTAGGACTCTATTTCTTAAATAATGAGATCCATGCCTAAAAGATAAACGTATTTTCTTAGAATCTCTCATTACATCTCTGACAAGCATCTTGTCAATGTATGATGCATGAGACAAGACTAGCATTCTCTTTGACCAATCCATCATAATTTGGATACCAAGTACGAATGATGCTTCGTCCAAATTCTTCACGTGGAATTGGTTAGCTAGCTACTCTTTGATATCAGTTAAATATCTTACAGCATTCCCAATAAGTAAGATAATATCCACATATAACAATACAAATTTTGCTTTCTTTTTGATGATTTTCTTGTAAACCCAAAGTTCATCAACGCTCTGCTTAAAATCATATGATTTGATAACATCAAAAAAATAATTTGTTCCAAGATATGAACGCTTGCTTCAATCCATAAATGGATTTAACAAGTTTGCAAATTTTTTCTCTTTTCTGTTGAATTCAAACCCCTCTAGCTAATTCATGTAGATTTTCTCTTCAAAATTGTCATTCAAGAATGCATTCATGACATCCATTTTCCATATATCAAGGCAATGGATAAGAGGATCTTTATAAACTTTAACATGACAGTATATGTAACAACTAGAAGTTTTAAGCTTTAAATCAAAATTTCTAATTTAAAATAAATTAAGTAGTTGTTAAAAATTGCATTGTTATTATTGAAGAGGTTTATTAAGCTTATTATTCGAGAGATTTATTAAGGGTTGTAAAATTAATTAAATAGAAGTATTTATAGATTAAATTGGATTAATCTCATACCAATCAAATTCTGACAGTATCAAATCATTTAATTGATTTGACTTATTTTTATTACACAAAAATTAAGCTTTCTCTCTCTCTTATTGATCAATTGTCGTTCTCTCTCTTGTTTTTCCTCTTCGTTCATGGGAGGTGCTGGAGAAAAATCGCCACTCATCCCTCGGTTGCGCCAATCAAATCCGGTCAGCCCAGTCTCTATTTGGGCAGTGCAATGCTGAACCCACGCCGCAACGTTCATTAGTGGTGACCAAGCTGTGAGAGTTCTCTCTAGGTAGTTGTTGTAGGCTATTTTTGGCACATGATTTTAGATCTCGATTGTGATTGGTTGAGATTTCACTAATGAGTTATATTTTTGGGCTACCTTGATAAGAATTATTCTGGTTTTTAAGTCTTGCCGGTTAAATGTTGAAGTGTTATGTATTAAATTCTTTATTGTGATGAGTAAACGTATTTATTGTGGTATACTTTTTTTCCATTTTTGTAGGCCATGATCAAACCTGTTAAATGATGAAGCCCTTTTATATTAAAATCTTTAACCTCTGAGACATGTGGAATTGAGAACTTAAATTAACCAATTAATATTTTTAACTTGATTAATTTCATTTTGGTCATGAGTTATTGAGCCATTTGACTAAGTTTGATCAGCTTTGACCGGATCTCGAGAACCCGTTTTTGAAAGTGTTGTCTCTTGAATGATTTCATCGTCCTGAGTCCGTTTTAATGGTCGTAAGTGCTAATTCTAACCCGTTTATTCGTTAGGGCTATTTTTAAGTGTCAATCTCCGTGGTTCAAGGGTTTTGGAACTAAAGAGCTCATTTAGGAATTTCGGCCAGGTAAGGAACCATTACCCCTCCTCGTGGTCTGTGGCATAATTACATGTATGCATGTCGATCGAGCTTGCTGTTATCTTGTTGATTGTGGTGTTTCTATGATATCTATTACGTGAATATGATTTGAGTGTACTTGTACATATTATGTTATTTTGAGTTATTGTTGATGCTTGTTAGGTCGTGATGTTGTAAAGTGAACTAGCCTAATATTGTTTTATGTATTATGATATATATATATATGTATGTATATATATGTATATGTGTATATATATGTATATGTGTATATATATGTATATGTGTATATATATGTATATGTGTATATATATGTATATGTATATGTATATGTATGTGTGTGTATATGTATATGTGTGTATATATATATGTATATGTGTATATATATATATGTATATGTGTATTGGATCGGGATGTTCCAAAGAGATCTAGCCTTATTGATTCATTAAGTTATATATGTCCCAATGAGGACCAGTAATTTTAATGTTCCAAAGGGAACCCGAGTTATTTTAATGTTCTAAAAGAACCCGAGTTGTTGAGATGTTCCAAAGGGGATGATATTTCTTTGATAGCACGAGCTACGGTTAAGTCAGACGTGTCTTAGCTGTTAAACTCGGATACAGATTTATGAAGTGTCGGGCGAGTGGACGATATTCCTCATCGCGATAGTGTCAGGGATCGGGTGGCCACCCGGTTAGCCATACCTACCCAGAGTTCGCTTGACTTTTCCTAGGAGCCGTGTTTAGGAGTGAGGGTATGGACGATATCCCACTACGGAGAGTGCGTATACTACCTCTTCACGCTAATGCTCGAGGTCTGGCGACAACCATATTTCTTCGGCTCGCCGAGATGCTCTCACACTAGCATTGGTTACCAAGACTTCTCAGAGTCGAAGGACTTCGTGAAGAGTATTTTTGGATTTATAGTTTAAGCTGATAGACTTCTCTGATTTTGAGATTGATTACTTATTATTATTTTCTAGCTTATATTGTGTTGTGTGATATGCTCTTTTGACTGTATACCTGTCGAACCCCGAGTTAGGGCCCCTTACTAAGTTTCGGGACTCATCATTTTCATGGTTGATTTCCTCCAGGTACTTCAACCAGGATAGGATGTTGACCGGACTGCTGTTTGACTATGGGGACGTTGCACTAGAGTCTAGGAAAAGTCATAGCATGTTTTGAATTTCGAAAATTTTTGTATAAATTAAATTTATTGCTTACTTAAATGATTTGGAATCTCACAGAAAAATCGTTTTCATTTAATGCACGTTGGTTTATCCGTTAAATTGGTTTTGTAACTGATTTTCATGCATTTGGAGTTAAGTAAGATCTTTGGTTTTATTCTTTGAAAACCTGGGTCTTTACAATATGGGAGAAAGTTTCTTCATAGTCCACTCATTCTCTATTAGAGGAAGCCTTTGTCACTAGTCTATCCTTGAATGCTTGCACATTTCCATCCATACTCTTTTTTCTCTTGTAGATCTACTTGCATCCTATGTGTCACGATCCAACTTTGTTTCTTTGCAAAGAGATCGTGAGACACCTGCTCTAACCCAACGAGCAAGTCAGCCAAACAAAAACATAAAGCGGGTGGCACAATTGGTGCAACCTATTTTACGGACCTCATGTAAAAGGTTTTCGAAAAAGGGAGAAAGAAGATTTGGAAATACATTTTGTCTTTTGAAATACTATATAAGAATACAACAAGGAGCACTTCAACTATATTGCATTCAACATATAACTTGGTAGGAAGGATGCTTCAAGAAGTCATACCCCTATAGTACATTTTTGTCATGTTTGATATGATAGACTTGCATGTCAAAATGGCGAGGAGTCATACAGCTCCAAAACTCAAAGGAAAGAACAACATGAAAAGTAAATCATATATTAGGAAAGCATGATAAAAAGGGGTCTAAGGGTGCATGGGACCATGCGCAACACGCACTGGACAAGCATGACCGTGACACTATGGCCTTTATACCCTTAAGAGCATCTACAAGTACCTTAACTGAATTGGTGTCCATAAACTCTATTTCGAGATTCATGGTTTTTGTTCGTTCCTCACTATCTTCCATTTTTCTTTTAAGAGACAATGAATCCTTAACATTATCCCGACCATTGTTGTTGTGTCTCCAAGGGACCAATATTAATTAAATGAAAAAGAAAATATTAAAAAAAAAAAGTTTGTTATGAAACTACTATAAATTTAAAACTTTAAAACATATATTTGAATTACACAACATATTTTCTAAAATATGGCATTAAGTGAGTGTGTGTATATATACACACATATCATATATATAATTGTTTAAATAAGAACAATTTTCATATATTAGATGAAGATTAAAAATATTTAACAAAAACAAAATATTGATTATAAACACCCCATTTTTGTGGAAGTATTTTTTTTTTTATTAGTTTTTAGATTTTTTATTTTATAAAAGTAAAGAAAAATGGAAAAATAAAAGAAAAAAAGTTAAGAAAATAGAAAATAAAAAATGTATCTTTTTTTCTCAACCACACATTTTTTCCATGTTCTTGTTTTCACTGATTTCTCTCAATCAGTTCACTTCCTCACTAATCCACCACTCACCTAATTTTACTTTAAAATTTCACTATAAAAGAAACTATCATGAACACATAAGAATGGGAGGGGGAGAAGAGAAAAAAAAAAGAAAAAAAAAAGAAAGAAAGGCTAAGAGTAGAGAAAAAAATGAAATCACGAGAGAAATGACAATAATGGAGCTTAAAAGTTGGGGATCTGAACGAACTCAATTGAATATTTTGGTTACAGAGATAAAATCGATTTCGACGGAATCTGTGACGCTGGTGTTGAACTGGATTACCACCAAACAATGAAACTATTGTACCACCAATCCTTTCGGTGAAACTAATATTAAGTTTAAATGAAGAAAAATATTTAAAATACCAAAATAATTATGAAACTATCGTTAAATTTAAATTATGAAACACATGTTTGAAATACGAAATTGATAATGTAGCTAATGTTAATTTAAATTATAAAACATGTTTTTAAAATATAAAATTATTGTTAATTTAAAATTACGAAGCATGTTTTTAAATTAAAAACATGTATTTTCTAAAATATACTATTAGGTGAATGAGAATGAGGAAAAAATATATGTAATTAAATTATCATAAAAAAAATTTACAAAACTAAAAACTTGAAAAATAATGAAATATTGAAAAAAAAAAAGTTCGAATATGGCATATTGACATTACTCCATGTTGAACCATGTGCTTGATATTACACTCAATATTTGCTAGAAAAAAAAAAAAAGAAAAATGAACGGTTGGCAGTCACTCTACAAAGCACTTAGTGATGCACGTGCTAATATTATATTTTATGTAAATATACAATTTATTAGATTTTATATTATTTTATTAGATTTTTCAACGGAAAGTTATGCAACCTATAAAATTTAATTTAACAGATTTTAGTATATAAGAACATTGATAAACACAACTAATTATCCTAAATATAAAAGTTATGTACTTGAAATTTATAATTAGAAAATTCAACGTTAATATTAATATCAAAATATGTTATACACTAAAATGTTGGAAATAAACTTTAGGAAATTTCTAACTTTAATTTATTAAATATAATTAAAAATAAACTCATGAGTTAGAAATTAAGATAAAATCTTTGAAATTATAGTATTTTGATCTATCAAAGTATTTAGTATCGATATGTACTAAAAATACAAAAATAAATGTGAAAAATGAAAATATAATATAAATTAACTAAGTTAGAATTATAAAAATTTGTAACCCAATAAAATTTATTATTAAATACTACTAATTGGTTAAAATAGGAAGAAAAAAGCTAATTAATTTTAAAAATCACCTAAACTAAATAAACAACAAAAATATATGTAATTTTTCATATGGAAAGCTCTTTTACAATTGGATTTGAAGAAAAAAAAATCCCCTCATTTATATTTTTCATTTTAAAACCATTTTTCTTATTTTAAATGTGAATGGTAAGAATATCACATCAAAAGGTTGTAAATATATACTACATAGATTAAATAATATGATAAAATAAAAAATAAATTAACTCATCAATATTTTTATTGAATTATGATAAATTTCAATGTCATAAATATTTATGTAAATATAGAATACTGGGAGATTAATGTTAATTATAATAAAAGAACATTAAATATTTATAATAAATTTCAATATCATAAATATTTATGTAAATATAGAATACTGGGAGATTAATGTTAATTATAATAAAAGAACATTAAATATTTATAACCATATAATTATACATGTTATATGAATGAAAAAAGTATGACAACTTCTAAAAAATTAACAAATGCTCCAAAAAGTTGGGTACCATCAAGAACAACGAAAAAAAAAAAAATGATGACATTCGTCTTGACAAGGAATACACATATATTAAAGTTAAGTTTTGCTATTCAAAAAAAAACAAAAAAAAAAAAAAAACATCAACAAACAAAAACTCATCTATGGTGAAGTTGACTTCATAACATACTAAAATCATTTGAGCACCTACAAACATCCCACCCACCAATCATCAATAAATAAATATAACATTGACTTCAATATATACTCACACACACACACACATATATATATATATATATATATATATATATATATATATTTTTTCTCTTTTTCTTAAGATTCAATTGAAGAATATCACAAATGGTCAACATTATATTTATGTAGAGTTGGTAAATCTAAGATTCCTTCCAATCTTGAAACAATAAATTATTAATCATACAATAAAAAAAGATAAATGTTAGAATACAAAGTCCTAAAAAAACTAAGAAATGTAAGATATACGAAAAATCTCAAATGTTTGCAAGATCAATATTGATAATAGAAAACTATATACACACTAAAAAAAAAAACGTTTTAGGCGATAGAGACTTCGGCGACGGAGCTTTTTTTCGTCGCCTTAGGCACCCTAAGGTGACGAAAGATGGCTCTGTCACCTTAGTCTGTGGCGACAGAACATTGCTTCCGTAGCCTTAGGGTGACTACTTTGACATTTTGTTTTTTATTTTAGGAGAAAAGCTTGAGCTAAGGCGACGAAAAAGTAAGTTTTTGTCGCCTTAGGTCTCCATCTCAACGTTTCGTTTTCCCCATAAAAACAAAAATAAGGGAGGAAAATATAAGGCTAAGAAGACGGAAGCTTACTTTTCCGTCGCCTTAGCTCAGCCGTTTTTATTTCTTAAACAAGCTAAGGCGACGAAACATTATTTTGTCGCCTTAGGTCCTTATTACATAATGCAGATTCACGATTCTTCTTTCTTTTTCGCACTTTTTCTCCCTCAATTTCTCAATAATCCTCCAAAATCTCCCTCTCACCACCACCGTCATTTGCCGCCCACCTACGCTCGCCACCGATCACCGCCGTTTCCTGCCCACCTTTTACTCGTTGTCTGCTTCGGATTCTTGCCATTTTTCATCATCTCTTCTCTATTTTCTTCAAAAGTAAGTTTTGAACTCTTTGAAACCTAGATTTTTGTTATTTTTTAGGATTGTAGATTAAGATTTATGATTAAGATTTAAGATGTATTGTTTATGATTGAATCCTTTGAAATCCATAAGATTAAGTTTAAGATTGTTTATGATGTATGTTTATGATTAAGATTTATGATGTATTATGATTGTTTATGTATTTTTTAAGATTAAGATTTATGATTTAAGATTAAGATTTTTGTTATTGTTTATGATTGAATCCTTTGAAATTTAGATGTATTGTTTAAGATTTATTATTATGTTTTAGATTTAGGATTATGTTTTATTATAATTATGGTTATTTTGTATTGTTTAAGATTTAGGATTATGTTTTGTTAGAATTAGGACTATTGATTATTTTGTAGCTCTAATTGATAACTTTGTTTAGATTACTTTGTTTAGAATTACTTTGTTTTGAAGTACAAGAAAGTGAGGAATTATGGAAAATTTGAAGAGAAATTTGGAATCCAATAAATTTCATGAACGATTTGATTGTTAATTAGTAATTCAATTATTTATCATCGGTAAATTTAATAGCTCTTATTTTTGTAGCTTATTATCGGTATATAGCACACTCTAATTGTTTGTATATACTAATCATGTACGCTTGTTCGTTGAACAACGAAAGAGTGTGCTACATTAAGAGCAGAATAAAATGAACAAAGATTGATTAAGAAATAGAGACAAATTTTCTATTAAATACGCGGAAGATGTTAAACATTTTTTAGAAATGACCAAGAATCATGTGAATCATTTGGGTCAAATTCGATGTCCTTGTAAGAAATGTATGAATGATTCATGGCATACCTTAAAAGGCGCGGAACGTCATTTGTTGATAAATGGATGCTATCGTATAATCATTGGGTATATCAAAGTGAAAGACTTAGGCAAGTACAAGTACAAAAATGAATAATAATGAGTCAACTCATCACAACAATGATAATGAAATATTGGAAATGTTGAATGATATCAATCGTGAAAGTATTGAGTTAGAAGATGTGCAAGAAAATAATCGCAATTTTGAAACAAATAGTACAAGTATTGAAGAAGAAAACGAGCGATCGCAAAAGTTTGATAATTTAATGAAGGAAGCATGTTTTCAATTGTATCCCGGATGTATGAGATTTCTTCATTACATTTCTTGGTTAAACTTATGTACTATAAGGCCACTAACAAGTGGAGCGACAAATCATTCGATCAGTTGTCGAAGTTCTTGAACTTTGCATTTGGTGAAGTTAATGTTTGCATTCCTAATTCATTTTATGAAAGAGAAACAAAAATTGTGGAATTTAGGGTTAACATACGACTCAATCACGCTTCCAAGTATGATTATATACTTTATAGGGATGAGTATAAAAATGTCGATCGATGTTCAACTTGTAGCAAGTCTCGATATAAGTTAATAAACAAAAAAGGAACAAAAATTTTGCATAAAGTGTTGCGTCATTTTCCTTTAATTCTAAGACTTAAGCAAATGTTTTCATCCAGACAAATATGCTTTAGATATGCGATGGCATAAATAAAAACGGATTGACGAGTCTGGTGTCGTACGACATCCAGCATATGACGAAGGATGGAAACATTTGGATTGAGAATTCCCATTATTTGCTTTAGATTCAAGAAATGTGCAGCTAGGATTATCTACTGACGGATTCAACCCATTTGGGAATTTGAGTACCTCATAAGTATTTGGCCTATGAAGATTGTTCCATACAATCTTCCACCGTGGAAATGCATGAAATAAATGAATTTTATCATGTCTTTGCTAATTCCTAGTACAAAATCCCCTAGAAAAAGAGATTGATGTGTATTTACAACTGTTGATTAATGAATTAAAGGAAATATGGAGTATGGGGTTCGAACGTACGATGCCTATAAAGATCATGAACACTTTAAACTACATACTGATGTACTATGAACCATAAATGATTTTCAAACGTATGGCGATTTATTTGGTAGGAGTAAGAAAGGTTACCAAGTATGCTCTATTTGTAAGGAACAAACTTCATGTGTTAGAATTAGAGGCAAAATTGCTTATACCAAACATCGACGATACCTCTCAATGGATCATTGTTGGCACAAAAGTAAACTTTTTTATGAGAATCTCTAACTTTCTGAACCTCTAGAATCCTGGGATGGAGAAGAGATCTTAGACCAACTGAGTACTATTAATTTTTTAATATTGAGTAAACATCCTTCTAAATAGGTTAAGAAGAGGAAACAAATTGAAAACAATTGGAGGAAGAAATGTATTTTCTTAGACCTTTCAAATTGGTCAAAACTATTACTATGACATAAGTTGGATGTCATGCACATTGAAAAAAACGTGTGTGAGAACTTGCTTGGAACCGTATTGAATATTGAAGGAAAGACTAAAGACATGTTTAACGCTCGTTTGGACTTGCAAGATATTAAAATTAGAAAAGATTAAAAGAAGCACGGGGACAAGTTACTTAAACTGCATGCCACTTATACTTTGATAAGTGAAGAGAATGTTGGATTTTTAAACTTCATCAAAATAGTTTAATTTTCTGATGGTTTTGGATTAAACATTTCACGTTATGTTAGTGTGAACGAAGAAAAAAAATTTGCTTTAAAAACACACAACTGTCATATTAATCTGCAACGACTTACCCCTATCGGTATTCGTAAATTCTTGTCGAAGGATATTACTACTACTATTGTTGAGTTATGTGTTTTCTTCTCCGATTTATGTTCGAAGACACTTTGTTTAAGTAAGTTAGATCGACTACAAAATGAAATAATTATAATTCTTTATAAATTGGAGAAAATCTTTCCATTATCATTTTTTGACGTAAAGTGCACTTAGTTGTTCACTTGCCGTATGAATGTAAGGTTGTTGGGCCAATTAGCTATAGTTGGATGTACCATTTTGAGAGAAGTTTAGGTACTTTAAAGGCTCATGTGAGGAACAAAGCTAGACTAGAAGGTTGTATAGCATAAGAATATGTGATGAACGAGTTTCTAAACTTCTGTTCATCTTATTTTAGTGGGATGAAGACTAGGATAAACATGCAGGAGAGAAATGACGATCATAATCCAAATATTGAAATATTTGGTGAGTATGAGGTATACATACAGAATGTTAGACCATTAGGTAATGCATTGAATATTACCCTAAATCCATTGGATATGCAGAGGCTACATAGGTATATTCTAAATAACTGCGGCGAAATAAGTACTTTTCTTACGTAAGTATTCGTAGGTAATTTGGATTTCTTTCTTTCGGTAGTTATGCGATATTAACTATAATTAATGTTTATTCTTTTCATTTGTTGTAGTAAACATTTGGAGTTGATTCGACCTACTGTAAAGAAAACATTTGGAGTTGATTCGACCTACTGTAAAGACATCAGATGATTTATATAAAAAACACGAACAAGTGTTTTCTGATTGGTTTAAAAAGAAGTACTTAAAATACTCAAGAGCGGAAGCAAGTGTGATGATCTTTATGCAATGGCTATGGGACCTAGTTCATTATTTTGGTCGTATACAACTTGTATAGTAAATGGAGTACGTTATACTACAATAATGAATGATATAGGACATGTTACACAAAATAGTGAAACAATGGTTCACGGAGAAAGTGGTATTTTTGACAGTTCAAGCAATTATTACGGTGTACTTACTAAAGTATTAGACACATCATTTAGTTGTGGAAAAAAAAAGAAAAAGATATTTAGATGTGACTGGTATAACACAGATAATAAAAAAAAATGAAGATATCACGCTCATTTGGGTTTAAGAACGATAAACACTTCACAATATTTGTTTAAAAATGAATCATTCATTCTTGTCAGCCAAGTAAAACAAGTTTTCTATATCAACAATTTAAAACATGGAAAAGATTGGAAAGCTGTTCAACTAGTTTATAATAAAAGTTTAAGGGATATCCAAAAATTTGAAAATAGGAAAGTTGTGGATGGACTGATTGATCAGGTTGAATGCATACTATGTGAATGCAGAAATGTAGTGGACGAGTCTTTAGAAGATAACTGGTTGTGTAGGTTAGATATGTTGATCTGACAACATTCGATGAAGCGATTAATGATGAATTAAAAGGTGAAAATCAATTCATTAATGACGACGACGTGGGTGTTGAATTACTGACACATAAGTGTTAGTTTTTTATTTCTTTTCCATTATTAGTGTTGCATAGTTTTTTATTTCTTTTCCATTATTAGTGTTGCACTTTTGATCTTGGTTTGGTTAGACTTTTGAAAACATATAATGTTAACTCTTGTAGGTTATCGTTATGCCTGCTGGTTTGAGATGAAGGGCGGACTCTGTCTTCGATGACACTAAAAATGACAAATGCGTCCCTGCGTGCTACTGATTGAACTCATGAAGCTGGAGGCAATACAGTTTATGAACAATGTTACTTTACGTTATATGTTTTCAGTCATTTACTAACATTTGTGAAACAACTAGTAGTACCTCGACCGGTCACTCTCGTAAACATTCCAGTGGAGAGCTTTTGAATAAGAGAATGGAAAAGGAAGGAATAATAAAGGTGGAATTCAATGAAATGAATAAGAAGGCGACTGGGAAAGAAGCTAACACTCTGAACAACTAGATAGGCGTACTTGTACGAGAGTTGTTTCTTGTTCGTCCTCAGAATTGGTCAGAGATTACTGAGGCAAATATCGAACTCGTGAAGCAAAAACTACTAGTATAGTAACATCTTCTTTTTTTTTTTTGTTCAAAACTATACATTTTTAAATTATATATGACTAACCTCATTTCAATGTATATTCAAACTCCAATACAAACATTTCGAACTGGATTTGGATAATCCCACTGTGAGTTCGACTATGGAGAATACAATGCAGAACATACTAAAAAACCAAAGGTACAAAATGTACAAATAATACAAATATGTTGTATGAATAGTTTTTTTTTTTAAGTATACATTTCAATTTATTTTAATTATTTTAGTTGTTCTTTTAGGAATACGTCTTCGAAGGAGCGACGCAATAAACCCTACCATAGGGTAACTGATATCATAGATTGGAAATACTTGTGTAGAGAGTTAGAGAAATGACAGGCAAAAATTGGGAAAGAAAAGAAAGCATGGGCAGAATTGTCTTACAATTGTCATGGCGGCCCATTTTCCTTTTCAAAAATCATTGAAAATGTTTGTCTTTAATTATTTCATTTCCATTAATGTATTTCCCATGCGAATAATTATGAAATTAATTTATTATGTTTATGAATGTAGAAAATGGCAGGGGAGAAGAAAAGATGGGTCCAATCGAAGTCTTTGGGGCTATGCGCTATAAAGTACACGTTTAGAATTTGAAGGTCATTGGATTAGTGAACATGAAAAGGAGTCATATGTAAGTTCATTATCTACTTAACATAAATTAATTTTATGTTTTAATTTATATATAATTTTATGTTTCTATTTATACAGAAGAATATGATAAAATTGAGGGATGAATCAAATGCAACTGAAATGCCTCTAACCTAGGAAGAAATAAATGAACAAGTGCTAGGTAGGTGCATAGACGGAATTCAAGGCACTACCTATTTGCCACCGGAAAGAAGAGGAAGGTATTTCTCTTCAGTTTTAAGGGTTTCGCTACCTCAACACAACGTGGGATGGCCGAGAGAATGACAGTTGTAACTGTTGAAAACATACAGCTACATGTACAAATGACTCAGAATGAATGAAGCACAAGCTAGAATGATATACCAACAAGTAAGGATGAGTGAAACATAAGCAATTCTTCAGGCCCAACCAGCCGAGGTTTTGAAGAGGCTCGACGGCGACGACTCGTCATCTAAGTAGAAAGATAAAGTTCTAATATATCTCATAATACTCATTTTTAATCTTTAGAAATTGAACTTGTTTACATTTGGTTTTGGCTATCCTACAGTAAATATAGCCACTATTTTGAAATATATGTTTTTGCAGATTTAAATTTTTTGGGTAAATTAAAACTACACTGTCATGCTACCGAAATTTCTAGAAAAAATTTTACTTTGTGTTGTGTTGTCGATTTTCAAGTTTTTCTATTGAAACTTCTAACATTCTTATCATTCTTGCTTATTGTAGGTCAAAGTGAATCGAAATCGCAGTTCATCTCAGTTGTGTTACCTTCTTTTTGTTTATCATGAGCTTTCAAGGTTGTAAACATTACTTTACATTTCATTTTTAGGATTTTTTGTTATAATTATGATCACTTTATTTATATTTCATTTGGAACATTTTATTTGAATTCAATTTTGATATTTATGACAATGTTAAGCGTCTATTCTATTTATGTTTTATGTGTTTGGATTTTGAAGTTCAATTTTCAATTAAAAAATACAATCACAAACTAATACATTAAATAAAATAGAACACCTAAGGCGACGAAAGTACTCTTACGTCGCCTTAGGTCACCCCTGAGGCGACAATCAAGCTTTTGTCGCTGATGAGGAGCAAAATGTGACGGACGAATTTGTGTGTCGTTTTAAGCTAAGGCGACGAGGATAAGACGATGGAGGTGGCAATGAAATATTTTCCGCTGCCTTAGGCTAGGGCGATGAAATTTCATGCTTAAGGGGATAGAAAGTTTCATTGCCTTAGGCATCCGTTCTTGTAGTGATATATATATATATATATATATATATATATATATATATATATATACTTATAATCAAAATGAATTCATTTATTTTGAAATTTAAGTTTTATAAATATACATTTTAGATTCTAACTTCAATTGTGATTAAAATATGGTTAAAAATAATTAAAGTAAGCATAACTTATAAGTTGACTTCAATGTATACTCACATACATACATATTTTTAAATTTTTCTCATCACAAGTGAACAACATTATATTTATTTAGAGTTGGTAACTTTGAGATTTCTTCAAATCTTACCACTATTAAATTATCCAACCATACTATACACACAAACGCACACATATATATATGTATATATATTATACACGCGCACGCGCGCGCACACACACATATATATATATATATATGTTATGCCGCTTCATAAATTCCCACATCGGGAATTTTGTATTTCCTTCCCCGTTCACCTAGTATATATAAATATATATACTTTCACTTTTCAACACACCAAGATTATAATAGAATTTCTAAATTCTATTTTCTTAAATTATTTTATTTAATTTCTAATTGTATTTAGAAATTAATTTTGGTGAGTTCAAATCTTTCGGTGTATTGGGGATTTTGGAGAGTGTTGAATGTGCTCCGTTGTAATCTCCATTTTGGAACTTTAGTGGAATTTTCCTATCGTCTTCGCCCGTGGATGTAGGTTTCCTTCGAACCACGTGAGGTCATTGTGTTATTGCTCTTTTCTCATTACTCTATTTATTTATATTTGCTATCGCCATAAATAAATCTAGTTTATTATGTTGCATCAATATTAAGTGGTATATGTTTGATCTAGTAATTATTTGTTAACAAGTGCTATCAGAGCAAGTTTATTAGATGTTGTTTTTGTGTTTCGTTTGGTTAAGATATTTCGTTATAGAAACTGTGAAACATCATGTACCGCTTTTGGATCGCAATACTAGATTTTTATTATAACAAGCTGAAATGCGAGCAGTACTTGTCCAAATGGATTTAGAAGAAGCTTTATTAGAGGTTGCTAAAATGCCTACATCTTTGACTCAAGAAGAAAAGAAAATCATAGATCGAAATGCTCTTACTTTAATACATCTTCATTTTTCGAGTGAAGTTTTGCAAGATCTTTTGAAAAGAAAACTGCGGCTGGTTTATGGTTAAAGTAAGAACAAATTTGCATGACAAAAACTTTAACTACAAAATTTCATTTGAAGTAGTAGTTATTTTCTTATCATATGGATGAAGGATCATCCTTAAACAACCATTTAGTTGGTTTTAAAGAAATTACCTCCGATTTAAAAGCTATGAAAATTAGATATGAATGAAGATTTGGCCTTGATTTTATTGCGTTCTCTACCTCCCTTGTATTCAAATTTTAGAGATATGATATATAGCTGTGATACTCACTTTGAATGAAGTATATGATAGTTTGTTCAACAAAGAGAAAATTAAACATATTACTGGTGAAATTGAGAGTTTTGGAGATGGATTAGTAGTTCGGGAGGGAACACAAGAAAAGAAAAATGATGGCGATCTAAGAAATCGATCAAAATCCAAAAATAAAAATAAAACTTGCAATTATTGTAAGAAAAAATGTCATATTATTTCTAAATGCTACAAGTTACAAAATAAGAACAAGAGAACTCTTGCATTTTAAAAGAGAAAGCAACATGAAAGCTCTAGTGAAGCTAGTGTTGTTGAAAATGTTGACAATGATGGTGAACTCCTAGTATCTAACAACAATTTAAAATCTGATGTTTGAATTTTTGATTCAGGATGTTCATTTCATATGTGTCCCAATAGAGATTGGTTTCAACATATGATTCAACATCTTCTAGTACAATATTGATGGGATATAATTTAATATAGTTGGTATTGGAACAATCAGAATCAAGATGTTTGATAGAGTTGTTAGAACACTTTCTGATGTGAGGTACATTCCTGATTTAAAGAGAAGTTTGATCTCTTTGAGCACTCTTACTTCAAAATAGTACAAGTTCACCGGTGAAGGTGAAGCTGCAAGTGTCAGTAAAGGTAGCTTGATGGTTATGAGAAGTCAGAAAAATTATGTCAACCTTTATGTATTATAGGGTTCTACAATTTTTTGTGATGTAGCAGTTTCTACACCTTCATTATTTGACAACAATATTACTTGATTTTGGCCTATGCGTCTTGGGCATATGAGTGAAAATGGAATGATCGAGTTAAGTAAAAGAGGACTTCTTGACAAACATGAAGTTTCTTATATTGAATTTTGTAAGCATTGTGTTTTTAAAAAGCAAAAACGTGTTAAATTCTTAAAAAGTGTTCATAGTACAAAGAGAACATTTGATTATATACACTCAGATCTTTGGGGTTCAGCTAAAGTATCTTCTAAAGGTTGAGCATTTTATATGCTAAGCATTATTGATGACTTTTCTAGAAAATTTTGGGTATTTTTCTAGAAGCAAAAGAGTGATGTGTTTCTACGTTTAAAGATTGAAATACTATGATTGAGAAACAGACAAGACGTTAGATAAAATATCTTCGTACAGACAATTGTTTGGAATTTTGTTATGGTCAATTTAATTCTTTTTGCAAGTCGCAGGGAATTGCTAGACAGTTAAGAGTTCGTCATCACAGCAAAACGGAGTAGTAGAGCGTATGAATCAGAATTTGATTAGTAAGGTGCGTTGCATGTTATCTAACGCTGACTTACCTAAATCCTTCTTAGAAGAAGCTGCTACTTTCGCATGTCATATTGTTAATCGCTCTCCACATATTTCTCTCCAGAAAAAGACACCACAAGAAGTGTGATATGGTACTCCTATCAATTATTTAGATTTGAAGATATTGGGTTGTCGTGCTTATGCTCACATTAATGATGGTAAACTTGAACCAAGATATTGAAATGTATTTTTATGGGCTACAAGTCTGGTGTTAAGGGATATAAGTTATGGTGTCCCGAGACTAAAATGATTGTTGTTAGTAGATATGTGATTTGACAAATCTTCCATGTTGAATGGACAATCTTCTAAAATACAGTCTTCAGATAAAACTCAATAGAGTTAGCCTATGCATGTGGAGTTTGGGTTAAAGTCATCTTGTAGACTTGATGAAGATGTTGCTTCTACTTCTGGTACTTCTTCATCAGGTGCTTCTTCTGAGTTACCTCAAAGCAGTGATACTAATTCACCTTGTAAAGCACCAACACAATCTTTTATTGCTAAAGATAACCTAGAAGAGAAATTAAACCTCCACAAAGATATGCAGAGGCTGATCTAGTAGCTTATGCTCTAAATATTGTTGAAGATATTGATTCTAGTGAAGGACCGTCTACATTTAAAGAGGTTGTAAGTTATAACAACTCTGATAAATGGATGATTGCAATGCAAGAATAAGTTGAGTCTCTACATAAAAATGATACGGATCTTGTGAAGCTTCCTCCAAATAAGAAGGTTGTTCATTGTAAATGGCTTTTTAAACAAAAAGGTGTTTCCGGAGTTGAAAAAACCAGATATAAAGAAAGGTTAGTTGCTAAAGGCTTTAGTCAAATCCATGGTATTGATTATACTGATGTACTTTCTCCTATTGTGAAACATAGCTCTATTCGTGCTTTGCTTGGCATTGTAGCTATTCATGATCTTGAACTTGAGCAGTTTGTTGTAAAAACTGCATTTTTACATAGAGAACTTGAAGAAGAAATTTATACGCATCAACCAAAGAGTCTTACCGTTTCAGGAAAGGAACACTACGTATGTTCATTGAAAAAGTCTCTATATGGCCTGAAATAGTCGCCAAGACAATGGTACAAGACATTTGATTATTTTATGACTACACACGATTTCAAGAGATGTAGTTATCACAGTTGTGTTTACTTCAAGAGAAATCATGATGAATCTTTTGTGTGTCTTCTTTTATATCTTGATGATATGTTGATAACTATTAAAGATATAAGAGAAATTAGACAAGTCAAAATAGAACTCAATGAAGAGTTTGATATGAAAGATTTGGGAGCAGGAAAGAAAATTATGGGTATGAAAATTGTTAGAGACAGAAATGCAAAAAAACTTTATTTGAATTAGAAGGGGTATATACATTAAGTTCTATCCATATTCAATATGCATCATGTCAAGCCAGTCAGTACTCTGTTAGCCTCGCATTTTAGACTCTCATTTGCCTGTCTCCACAATCAGATGATGAGGTTGATTACATGTCTCGAGTTCCTAATTCAAGTGCAGTTAGTTCTCTGATGTATGCAATGGTTTATACCCGTGCTTATTTAGTCTACGCAGTCAATGCAGTTCGTAGGTATTTGAGCAATCCAGGTAAAGAACACTGGAAAGCAGTTCACTGGATACTGAGATATTTACAAGGTACAGTTGATATTTGTTTGCATTTTGGGAGAACTAGAGATGAGGTCATCGGTTATGTGGATTTTGATTATGCTGGAAATCTTGATAGAAGAAGATCTCTTATTGGATATGTATTTACAGTTTGTGGTTCTTCTATTTCTTGGAAAGCTACTTTGCAGAATATAGTTAGTCTATCTACAACAAAAGTGGAGTATATGGCTATTACTGAGGCTTGTAAAGAAGATATATGGTTGAAGAGACTATTTAGTGAACTTAGTGAGGACTTCCATATTTCTACAGTGTTTTGTGATAGTTAGAGTGCTATCTTTCTTAACAAAGATCAGATGTTTCATGAGAAGACAAAGCACATTGATATTTGATATCATTTTGTACTTGCTCGAGGTGATATTGTTGTGAGTAAGATTAGTACCAACGACAATCCAGCTCATATGATGACTAAATCTCTTATATTAAACAAATTCAAGCATTGCTTGAGTTTGATTGGTGTTTGCAATTTGTGACCTATTTAAGTTGGCGAAGATGACTGAAGTTTTTCATTTGGCGTTCAGATCAATTTCGCCTCAAGGTGGAGATTCGTTATGCCGCTTCATAAATTCCCACATTGAGAATTTTGTATTTCTTTCCCTATACATATATATAATATATATATACATATACATATACATATACATATATATATATATATATATATTTTTTTTTTTTTCACTTTACAATGTAACAAGATTATAATAGAATTTCTAAATTATATTTTCTTAAATTATTTTATATTAATTTCTATTTGCATTTAGAAATTAATTTTAGTGAGTTCAAATCTTTGGGTGTATTGAGAATTTTCGGGAGTGTTGAGTGTGCTCCGTTGTAATCTCCATTTTGGAACTCTAGTAGAATTTTCTTGCCGTCTTCGCCCGTGGATGTAGGCTTCGTCCGAACAACGTAAAATCTTTGCATTATTGCTCTTTTCTCCTTACTCTATTTATTTATATTTGCTATCACCATAATTAAATCTAGTTTATTCTGTTACATCAATATCATGTGGTATATGTTTGATCTAGTAATTATTTGTTAACAATATAGTTATATAAGATGAAAGTTACAAAACAGTTAAAACGAATTCATTTATTTTGAAATTTAAATTTTAAAATATACCTTTAAGATTCTAACTGCAATTCTGATTAAAAATAATTAAAGTGTAACTTATGTGCTTGCATGTGTGATTGATTTGCATAATTTTTAAATTAAGTGAATTTAAAAAACAAAAAAAATGACACATTTGAAATTTTAAAAATAATCAATTCAACAAAATATTAGATTTTTATTTTTTGATAACCAATATTACAAATAACTAATTTTGAGGTGGTAAGATAATATCATATTTGAAACATTTTTGCACTTACATTTACTTACATTATATCATCAATCTTCATTTTGTTGCACATCCTCAAAATCTTGTTTTAGTTATCAAATAATTAACCTTGTTAGAAGGAAAAAAACAAATAAAGATTATATACAAAAATCCATCAAAAAAAAAAAA
>JBBMEG010000022.1:11462773-11481768 GCA_037832605.1 Cyclanthera cordifolia
AAAACTCTTCAAATTCCACGTACTTAGAAAATTTAAGTGGTAAAAATGCAAGTTACAAAACTTTTCAATTTTAACATTAAACTAATTATGAAACTTAAGTGGTAAAAATTAAAATATAAGTTATAACTTTTCAAATTCTTATAATAGTATTAAATGTGATAAAAGTATTAAAAATTATTAAAATATAATGGGATAAAAAGTATTATATAAAGGTTAATTATATACGTGAGTGATGATGGGTGGTTTTTTCATTTAAACCAAAATATATAGAAATAATAATAATTTATAAAAGAGTATATTAAGAAATATAAAATTATCAATTGGTCAAAATAGTTAAAAATGATTTTTATCGTATGCCACATTTTAAGGTAGTATAATATGATATGATATGATGACTTAAAAGAGGTTTTAGCTACTTTTTTAAGAAGAACCAATATGCACAATCTTCTCAAGAGAGAGAATTAACCTTCATTTTTTTCAATTTATGTTATAGAAAAAATATTCTTGAATACCTAAACAATGTCGAGACCTTCTCGGAGAGTAGCCAAAGCCACTTCGACCCCTTAGCGGTCGACCATGAAGGCCGAGATCCATCGAAGGTCCGCCAAACCCCTCGAGGGTCAGCCATGAAGGCCTTGAACCCTTAAGGGTCGGCCAAAAGAGGTCAAGATCCTTTGAAAGTTGGCCAAGTTCAATCCGACCTCCTTAGAGATCAGCCAAAGAAGGCCAGAACCCTCAGCGATCAGCCAAGTCCAATTCGGCCCTCCCGAGAGTCGGCCAGATGAGGCTAGAATCTCCAAGGGTCGCCGAGCCCAATCCAAACTCCATGTGGGTTGACAAAAGTTGAAATTTAATGCATTTTTATTATTTATTTATCTTCAAAGGCTAAAAATCAAAAGCAATTTATCTTAATATATTTATTTTTCAGTGAATTTAGTGCATTTTAAATTTATATATTTAAAATTTTTGTTTTAAAAGAGGTATCCATACTTTCGCTTTTAAAAATTAGGACAGTAAAGTATGCTTTTCTTTTCTTTTTTTCTCTATTATATATTTTCAAATCCCTAATTTTATATTTTATACATTCTATAAAATTCAAAGTTAATTCATAAAAAAAAAAAAAAAAATCAATTTAATTTGAACCAAAATTACTCCAATGGATAATAATATCACGCTTTTCTTTTCTTTTTTTTCTCTATTATATATTTTCAAATCCCTAATAAAATAAGTATAAAAGTAAATTAAAAAACGGACTAAAAGTGAGTATTAATGGAATGTCAATAATAAAAGTGTTCAGTTTTGAAACCTAAGGACTAAATTGAAACAATACTCCAAACCAAGGATCAAAATTGAGCATTATTGAAATGTCAGGATAAAATTATTCAATTTTGAAATATAGAAGCCAAATTGAAAATAACTCAAAAGGGAATTAAACTGAAATTAGACTTAAAAGATAAGAGACCAAAAAAGAAAAATAAAATTTTCTAAATTGTTGTAAGCTAAAATATCTCGAAAGACTCAAAAGATGTTGGGACCCACACGAAGGGCAAATAAGCCAACACCGGCCCCCGGGGGTAGCCCAGGGGGTCGGCCCGCCACCGTCGACCCCTCGGGGGTTGGCCAACACCTTTGTCGAGCCCCCAGGCCGACCCCCAGGGGTCGACCTCGCCACTTCTGACCCCTCGGAGGTAGGCCAAATGGAGGCCACAACCCCCCTGGGGGTCGACCCTTGCAGCCTCACCCTCCTCGGGTCCGGCAATGAGTAGGTCAGTCCGAGTGGGCTGATTTTGGTGGTCAAGACTCCCCCTAGAGTCGACCAAGCCCAAGTAACGTATGGAGGCGCTGCACCTCGTAGCGTCCCCAGTTACAACGAGTATGCCAACCCGAGTGGGTTGGTTGTGGACGTTAGGACTCTCCTGTGGACGAATTGACCGAGTCCAAGTAACGTTTGGAGGCGTCACACCCTGTGGCGTCCCCCGTTACAACGAGTAGGTCAGCCCGAGTGGGTTGGTCGTGGAGGTCAGGACTCTCCTCAAGGAGTCGACCGAGTCCAAGTAACGTAGGCAGACACTACACCCCGTGTTGTCCCCGGTTACAACGAGTAGGCCAGTCAACCCGAGTGGGTTGGTCGTGGAGGTGAGGACCCGTAATGGTTGACCGAGTCCAAAGCCGACCTCTAGGAATGACGGTCGAGTAGGCTAACCTAGGTGGGTTAGTCGTGGAGGTTATGACTTTCTTGTGGATAAGTCGACCAAGTCCAAAGTAGCGTTAAGAGACGCTGCACACCCGTGGCATCCTAGCACTACAACGAGAAGGTTGCACCCCTAAGGGGTCGCCCATGGAGGTAAGGACCTGCCAGGGTTGACCGAGTCCAAGTAACTCCGAAGTCAAGGCCGTTACACTCCCAAAGGGGAACAGTCAGGAGTTACGCCAGAATTAATACCCGGCTTGATGACGGATGTCTCTAAACGACCAGCCATTAAGTCACCCATTAGTGAGCTGCAACGATTATGAAACCGATTCCTATAAGAGTCATGTCAATCTTCATTCTGACGGATCCTAAGCTAAGTACTCTAACGCTATTCCTAAAGTCTTATACTATTCTCCTAAATTTCGTTTCTGACTTAGGTATAGGAGGCCTTGTGGCTCACACCACGCTGGTGTGCCTTAATTTGACTTTTTTGCAGGCCCTTTCTTCCTCGGTTAAAACAAATCTACTGTGGATATATGTTGACCATTTTTCGACATCAACATCAATAAAATTGAATTTTTAAAAGTTGAGTCCAAAATGTATCGAATGTGTACCAATTATATTTTACCAAAGAAAAAAAACCACATCTGTCCAAATTGTTCATAATTTTTAACTTCAAATAAAATTTTCATTGCTCCCGTTAGGGACGAAAGAAAAAACAAAAAAGTCGACAAAAGTGAACGTAACAAAATCGATCGGATGAGTTTTTATATTGAATCACTCAGTTAAATACTTTAAAAAACTAAAATTTATTAGTTTGATTTTGATTTTTGAGGAAAAACAATAAAAACAACTGAATCATAATTGAATATATGAATATTAAGAAAAATAAATATATTATATTTTAGATTGATTGAAAGAATAAATTTCAATATGAAATAGGAAGCAAATACATGTTAAATATTGTCATATTTGAGGAAAATGTTGTTTTTAGTTAGTAGAATAAATATCCGTAGATTCAAATAAAAAATGTGACAAAAAATTAAAAAATAATCTTATTGAAATCAAAATAAAAAATCAAATC
Source organism: Cyclanthera cordifolia (assembly GCA_037832605.1). Lineage (NCBI taxonomy): Eukaryota > Viridiplantae > Streptophyta > Magnoliopsida > Cucurbitales > Cucurbitaceae > Cyclanthera > Cyclanthera cordifolia. Next base: position 11,466,049 of record JBBMEG010000022.1, read on the forward strand.
AAAATCAAATCAATAATTTTTTATTTTTTATTGAGTACTCAATTATTCAAAAATCAAAAATATTAATTAGTGGTGGTTTGACACACAACCATTTTTTGCCATAAGACATTTGTTTTTGATCTCCTAAATAAACCCTGTATCGCGATCAATATTTAACTATTTTCCTTCCTTTCTTTTGGGTGGGAAGAACGGAGACCAGACAGACGGAAAGCAATGGAAGAACTAAGGAAGCTAGAACAAGTTCAGAAGCTCATTACGTTAATGGAGTCGCGCGGAATCGCCATCACTTCCTCATCTTCCTCCAATCAATTTCTTGCCAATTTCGTTCTTCTTTTGGTACTATCTCTATTTAAATCATATCTGCACCACCATTTCTTTATGTTTCTTGCCCATCTTGAATACTTTCTATTCCTACAGTTTCCTCCAAATTTCGAACCACGATTACATTACTTTAATGGAGTATGAGTTTTCTCCATGCGATATGCCACGTTGAGACGCGACATTTGTTTATCTCAACATCCCCGTTTTGATTGTTGAATTTCTTCTTTGTATCCTCCTCTTCTATCGTTAACGAACTTGCATAAAATGTGTTTGATGAATTGTTGTTTGATGCGAGTTTAATTGCAAATTAAATTGTATGTTAGGTGAAACCATTTGGAGAGCTTGGCTTTGATGATAAATTGGAGTTGGTTTCGGAATACATGCCGAAGGTGAGTGTAAATAAAGCCACTGACGACTTTGATTCATCTTATTAGTGTCTTCAACCGTTGGGAGGACAGTTCATGTACAATGGAAATTAGTTATTCTTTTGTTCTGCAGTTTTCAGAAGAGTTTCTTGGCGATGCATCGTTCTTGCTTAGTGATAGAGGTATTCTATTTTTGTGATGTAAATGATCAGGAGATAGGTTAACAAACTAAGAAAAGTTGAAGAATGATTTTTAATTAGTTTTTTTGTTAAAGCATAGGATGATAGGTTGATACTTCCATTTGGAGAAGGATTTTTTTTATTGTGGAAGTATTGGCCTTTCTAATAATTGTTTGTCATCAAAGTATGTGTTTCAGACTACAGGGGAAAGGAGATGAAAAGCACATTGCTGCCTCAGTCTGATAATAAGCTGGACTCAGGATCTTTCCTTAACAATTGTGGAGAAATGGCTATGGTTGGCTTGGATGCAATGCAGCGTGCAAATTCTACACTTGAAGATTTTGTAAGTGAGCATACATTTTAAACTTAATATTAACTATATTGTGCGGCCACATGCTACAAATAAAAAAAAAAATAAAAAAAGCGATTATTAAGTTCTACTAAATTTTGTTGTTAATGTCGGGGTAATTGCTTAATCATTATGGGTTGGCCTTGTGATCAAAGGGGTATTGGGCATTTAAAAGGTTATGTGTACAATCCATTATGGTTAGCTATCTAGGAGTTAATTGTCCAAGAATTTTCTTGACAATCAAATATTGTAGGGTCAGACGGTCTCTTTCATGAGAATAATTGACGTGTATGTAAGCTGGTCTGAACATTCACAAATATAAAAATAGTGGGGCTTATTATGCAAAACTAGCTCTGTCTTTTGTTTTTTTGTTCCTGTTTTGTTTTTGTTGTGAAGTTCATGTTCCCTTTTGATTGTAGTACTCTTCTGTGATTGGTTCACATTTTGGCAAACACTACCTACCTCATTGTTTGTTGCAAAATTAGTTTAGAAGGAAAAGAGAATGCAGGAGAAAACCGGAGGATTATCTTGAGTGAGGTCTGGAACACTTTCTCAGTGCGAGTGAAATGGTTCTCGAGTTCTTGATTTTTCAGCAAGTATATCCCTTAACTTTTTTTTCTTCAACATGCATTGCTGCATATTGGTGTTATCCTGTTCAGTTCGAATGTTTTTGGTTGTATATATGATTTTTGGCTTAGAGGTCGATGCAATGTTGAGGAATAAATGAGTAAAAATTTTGGAGGGTGATCACAAAAATTATTTTCCTTTCTTGGGAACAGGCCTTTACTTGTATATGCTGGAAACTTAACAGTCATATAGGAACTTTCAGACCACTGGTTATTTGTTTCAGATTGAAAGGACCTCAAAGAAAATAAGCTCCTTTATAAATACTGAAGTTAGGAAACCATGAAAGGAAAGATGCAAGCTCGGTTCAGTGGTAGCTTGGTGGAAGATTTTCTTCTCTGATTAACAACTATTCCAATATGGAACTTCCTAGGACTAGGAGAAAGGTTTGACGTCCTAACTCCTGTCTATCGCCTCAAGTTCGTTCGTGTGCGTTCTTAAAAGCAGTTCGAACGAAATTTGTCTTTAAAAGTTCAGAATCTTGTAGCTTACTGGGTAAAGTCCCTTTGTTATTGACTTCGATTAACAGTCAAGAGGGCATCTTTACTAATGGCTTTTTCCCTTCAATTAGAGGGGGCATCCGTTAGGTTGTGGTAGAGGTATCCATGAGTGAATTGAGTTATATTTTCTTTTACCTTTTAGTCTTGGCTTTTGCATCTTAAAAGCTAGAAGTCTTGCTTTCTCATCTCATGGTGTTTGGAGACTTCGTTGGTAAATACCTCTTATAGCATTTGCTCATATTAGCCAATATAGTCTAAATGAGTTCAGTTGGTTCAGTTCTTTGCCTCTGCGTTATCTTTATTCTAAAGCTAGGGGTTTCAAATCAGCTGAGTGCAGGTCCTTTTTATTGCAGTATACCTCTTATAAATCAGTCAACGGAGAAAAGTCAAGGTTTCAGAAGTTGAAGACGTTCAGTTCAACTCAGGGACTTTTCAGGTGCCCACCTAAGGGTTCATTCTTACTAATTTTTTAGTGGATTGCTAGTTTTCCCTCGCCATGCATTCGAATCTCTACAGTGGAAATTGAGAAGCCGGAAAATGTGTTTAGTGGGAGAATGTGTCCTGTTATTTATGTTTGAAACAGAGTGAAGATTTGAAGGACTGGTCTTCAAAGAATTTAATTGGCTCAATTGAGGGACCTTTTTTATTTTTATGGAAATCAAATCGTTCTCCTTATCTTATGATCTAAATTAGGAAATTTTTCGTAAGGCCCCGTAAGGCCCCTAATTCCCTTGAACATTCTAGAAGAGGCTAGAGAGAGGAGGGGGCCAATGGGGAAGTTGCTGGCCTGTACACTGACCATTGACCTCGCCTCTCCTTCTCATCGAGAAAGATCTTGTTCCCCTCTTGGGTTATGGACAGGTTGATGGATTTCCTACCGTCTCTCTCCTAATTTCTTGCAGACGAAAAACAAGGATCACTGCTCTCTTAACCTCCTGATGCTCTCCGATCAGCTCACCTCTCCTTCGAGTTCCGACTGATGTCTCTGAATAGATTGGAACAAATGGACCAGTCGAGAACAAGCTCATTAGAGGGGATCGATGCCCGATTCTCGTCGATTGTTTCAGATGAATTGGATAGCATTCTTCTTCATCCCTCTCTTTCTCCTCATCTTGGTAGCTATGATAGAATTTAGCAGTATTTCTTCCCCTTGATAATGACTACATGTCTCCATCTCTCTCTCCCCCTTGTAACTTTTTCTTTCAATCAATGAAATGATTTAGGTTTCTAAAAAAAAATCATAGTTTGGGATTGCGAGATGTCTTATCACCTCTCCCCCTTTTGTAACCTTTGTTCTTGTTTAATTCAATTCTTAAGGTATAAGATACTATAATGCTTTACTATCTGGGGTTTTTGTTTTTTTCTTTAAAAATCATTCTTATATTTCTAGAATCTCTAACATCAGCAATCCTAGGCAGTAAGCTGTTTTGTTCTGTCATATAACAGGCTGACATTGAAATCCATTTTGCAGTTCAGATCTTATTTCATGTTTCACGGAATGGATGTAAACAAGCCTCAATCTGTTTTCAAATACTTCCCTGTTCTTTCATTTGCAGAAAGTTACATATATCAGGTGACACCCTACACTATTATATAAAATAAGTTGTTTTAGTGGAAAACTAACAACGCATAAACTTCAAGCATAAACTCTGCAGTTAAAAAATTTGGCACAAATTAATTTATACCCTTAAACTTTGGAGGTTGTATCAATAAATACCTTGAACTAGTAATTCTATCAATTTAAACCTCGATCTTTTCAAGGTGTTTTAATTGACACCCTCGGGCAGATTCCATTTGAAAATGTTAGTTTACATGCGTGCAAACTTATGATTCTATGACTCAAACTCCTAAACTATCATAAGTTAATCAATTTAGACCTTCAACTTGAAAATCATCGATGCAACAATTCTCACATGTGTGTATATTTCTTAAAAGATCTAGACCCTCCATTTGAAAGCAGAAATGGAAGGTCTAAATTGATTCACTCATGATATTGAAGAAGTTTAATTGATATAATTATAAATTTGCACACATGTAAACTAAGCTTTTGCAACAGATTTTGGCAAAGGATATAGAATGATATATTTATGAAAGTTCAGAGCTTAAATTGATACATGTATTAGTTTAGGATTTTATTGATACGGCCCTCCAACTTTAGAGAAACAAATTGCTTTTATTCCCTGAAAAGAATAGCTCATCAATGATAAATACAGATGTTGGATCATTGGATGGTGTTCAACTCTTCCATCAGATGCATGCAAGCATCAATGCAGTTTGTACTTGGTTCCATTTTCAAACAATTTTTTTTGTTTGGAAATAATATTAGAAAGTGTTTAAACCCATCTGAGTATTCAAGGCATTTGAAGCTTAAAGACAGAGAAAGACAAACTATTCTTCTTGATTGGAAAGGTCATTAAAAATGACTTAACTAAGAAAGTGGAATATTCAGTTAATCAACTCTTACCAAATTAACTTTCATAAAATAAATTAATTAACTATTTTGGTATTTCCTTTTGGTACAGCATTCTTCTAGTTTTGTTGAGGGAGCAACCCCATTTTTCACTTTGAATTGGTCAAAGCCGAATTTCTTACTTTTTGCGGAGGATTAGATCTAGTAATCGGGCTCTTTGGATTCTTTACTAATGAAGCCCTTAGGAAGAAAATAACTAAACCTTGCTCTACTAAGCAGTCGTCGAACTCGAGGTGGGTAAATGTACATGAACAGCCATTTGATCCCTATGAAAGTATGTGTTGAATCCTTTACAATTCTTGAACTATTACTCAGAACGTCTATATAGAATAGTTGAAAGAAGAGAAAGTTGCTTTCGTCTGAACCTTCGTAACCTCTTAAGAATTGCGCCGTGCCGGGGCGATTGGTGCGCTGCAGTCACGAATTCGAGTAGAAAATGAAAACATCAAACACTAATGCTTGAAACCTAAAGCTGAAATTTAAACCTCATAATCATACATATTAAATTGTTAGATTTAAGAAGAGAGAAAAACGGTTTACCCTTAGCTTAATCCATAGAAAAACGTTGCTATATATCATAATAAAATATGACATAGTATAAGGTAAAGATCTTTCTCAACTAAATACACGAGATTGAGATGTCTTCTCATTTTGATGGAGAAAAGTAGGTGTTAGTTGATATAATTAAATTTACCCCAACCTATCAACTTAAGCTTTTAGGTTGATTGGTGATTTACATAATTCAAAATGGTATCAGAGCAGGAGGTCTTGAGTTTGAATCCTCGTCATGTCGTTTCTTCCCCATTTAATTTTAAAATTAATTCCACTTGTAAGACATTTCTAAAAATTTCTTAGTCCACAAGTGATGGGGAGTGTTAGTTGATATAATTCAACAGTAACCTAAATTAGATTTAATATGTATATATATCGAGATCATGAACTTTGTACTACCCTTTATACAAGTTTCTTCCTTAGATCGGATCCTATCAAGAGTTCATGGGGCAATCATTTGTGGAACCATACGGGTTGAGCTGTTGCCTAAGTATGTGACAATTATGGGCAAGGCAGCCAAAAACAAGCTTTATGGATCCGAACTCCTAAGCATGTGGCTTGGTGCTAGCTAGTCTTTGTTAGCCAAGCACACACAATGTCTTTATTGTGAAAAAATGAACCTAGAAAATTTAGGATAGAATAATAAGAATAAGAAAAGAAATGGTTCTTGACTTAATTGAATTTTGTTTCATATCCAAAAAGAAAAAAAAGTTGAAGAGACTTAGTTGAAGTTTGCTCAAGTCTCAACATCAAAAATTATAACAAATAGGTTCCTGGAGTATATTTGAATATTTGTTGCTAGAATATACTTATTCAAAGTAGTAGCAGTACCTCTATAATCCAGTCTTGTCTTTACTATGATCTGAGTGACTTTCGTTTCTGTTTTGTTTGTGCTTAGTGATATTATATTCATGCTGCAGCTGGACACTTTGAATGAGAAGATAGTTTCTGGTGGACAAACTTTTGGAGAATCTCAGGTGTTAATACTGGATTTGTGGAACATGGTTCAGAAGTACTTGTGCATTTAACTGACAAATTTTCTTATTTTTTACTTTCACTGAGAACTAGGAAGCAAATGAAAGGGCCACTAAGTTTGTCAGTTCTATCAAATCGGATACTCTCCAACCTCTTATTAATCTTCTTACATCACATGGCTTAGTGACAGACAGGTTTGATAATTTGGTCCAGCTTATGTTCTTCAATCGCATGAGAAGTTGATGACTTACTTCGAATAATAATATTGACTATTTTATTTGTTTCAAGATTGATCAATGAACTAAGGTGTGGAGAGGAGTATTGGGCATTGGAAAGGGACCTTTGTGGTGCATTGTTGGCCGGGAAAGGGAAGGTAGTTGACGCAGCAGTTTTAATTTATTTTTATTTACTGTGTAAGAACTTCTTGTGCACTGTGGTTGATCCGAACTATTTGTTAGGTCTCTGTTGAAGATGTAATGCGAGCTGTGCATCTGAAATCATTTGATTATAGAGTGTTGAATCTTCTCTTGTATCAGTTAAGAGGAGAGAAGGTAATTAATTACTTCCCAACTTGAATGTGGCTGTTATCTTATTTAATTCTTTATTTTATAAGCATAGCTTCTAACTTATAGAATTACTTACAATATTACCATATGTTCTTGCACTACAGATAATATTGCATTATCTGTTTAAGTCCATATTTAAAATATAATGTTTTATTCTACTGCTGTTAAGTGTCAAGTACCTACCTTAGGATAGTATTAAGGGCAATTAGTAGGGACATAGAGGTATTAGTCAAATAGTTAGTTAGAAGAGTTTTTTACAAATAGAGGGAGGGGGTTTGAAAGAAAGCATAAATTGTATGGGAAGTTAGGGGTTAGGTAAGCACGCTCAAGAGGGAGGTTCTAGGTGCCTTACTCACTGGGTTATCTTGAATTTTTTGTTTCGATATCAAAATATTTCAGAACTATGTTATTGTTAGGAGGTATCCTAAAATAAAACTTCAAGATCTAGGGATTTTCAGCGGTTGAATTACAACTTACTAGCCTAATAACAATCTTACTTGAAAAAAATCTGTTTTATAGGTTGTACGTCTGTGTCCCTAAATTTTAAGAATTACAAGCCTAACCAATATGGACAGCATTACCGTATTCTTTAGTTTGGTCAAATATTATTAAATAAACTAACTGCGCTTTCTTAAAATTCTCTCTTGTTTTAACTGATGTGTTAGTCTTACAAATATTTTTATTTTGTCTGGCTGATTGTGTTCTGCTGAAGCTTTTGTGAAGGTTAATGACTTGCACATGGAATTTTTATCGATCTCAGAATTGTTAGTTGAGATAGCTGACGATTTGTAAGTATTCTGCCCTCTTTACTTCTATTTATCAAGAAAAAATTCTTCCATGCACTCTTGGTATTATAGGTTGAAATTTTGCATAGTCTGTTAAAAAACCTCCTATTTGGAGTGCTGCTCTTTGCTTTGCTTGTTTCCTGAATTGATTTCCTATTAATTCTTTTGAACATACTCATTTGGCAAGCATACTGATTTCACTTGAATGCTGGGTTGACTCAATGACCACCTTCTATTAGGTTTGATTATGAGGTGAGTTTATAATAAACAGATTTCCGCTTGCTAATATATTTTTTGACCAATTTAGCAGCAATTAAGACCCATGATCTTTCATGTAGGATGATGTACTAGAGAATAGTTTCAATGTTCTGCGCATGTTTGTCCGGATGTATGGACCTTCAGCTCCTACTGCTTTGGTGAGCCAGCACTAAAATATTTTCTTATAATTTTCTGAAGCTGCATGATCTGGTATCAAGCCTGTAATAAACCCTTAATTTCTTAAATGGGACTTAGCATCCAATATTTGAATTAGCTCTAAAAATCATCAACCATGTCCAACTTTAATTTTAATTTCAATTTTATGAACAAAGAATATCTGTAATGTTATGAGGTTTTCATGATGTTAAAATGGTTGAGTTAATCAATTTTAGTTACTGTTCCTTCATGCGAATTGAATTTCTGAGTCTTCTGGGGGAAAATGTAGTTAGTATTTTGAGAAATATAAATTTATGGTTAAATTACAATCTAGTCCTTGAGCTTCAATGATTATACCTATTTGCCCCTACACCATAAAAAGTTTTAACTTTAAACTATGACAGTCCATTAAAGGGATTTGATATGTCACTCTGGAAAAACGTACACATTATACATGGCACTCTATGTATGTTCAATAGGCTTATACCATCTTCGAGCTATTAGTGTTAGTGGCAATACTACACTGAATCACAATTCAGTAGCTTAAACTCAAAATGTAATTGGAACTAAATGAAAATTCATAGATTATGAACACAACCATAAAAGTTCAATGTTTAATTTTGTAGTTGAGCCAAAATATAACCCCTATTACTAGATTGCTCACAGTATCCAGGGTATATGTAGCGTGTCGATTCTGATTACTAAAGTCCTGTTTGGTAACCATTTAGTTTTTTGTTTTTTACTTTTGAAATTTAAGCATACAACTACTATTTCAACACATAATTTTCATGACTTTATGTCTACATGTGATTTTAAAAACAAAACCAAAATTTGAAAGTTAAAAAAAATAGTTTCCAAATACTTGTTTTGATTTATGGAATTTGATTAGGATTCATACACTTTCTTAGAGAGAAGATGAAACATATGTAGAGAATATAAGTAAATATAAGCTTAAATTTCAAAAACCAAAAACAAAAAACCAAATTGTTATCAAACGGGCTTTTAAGTTTTTGTGCTAGTCATTTTCAGGCTAAATATATCAGTGAGGCCGAGGAAAAGTATGACAGATTATTAAAAGCTTTGGATCCTCATTTATCCTCACTTTACCAAAGGAGATGTGAAGAGGCCACTAAAGAAGGTAATTTAGTTCCAACATTTTGAAGAACTAGTTCTGGACATATGAATCATTTTGACATGTAATCAGGTGGTAAGGTGTCAGCTCATCCATTTGGATCGTGGAGTATGCCGCCTCTGATACTTGACGAGGAGACGTTTCGTTCATCTGTTATATCTAACATTCAAACATGATGCTATAATACCTTTGGAATAAGTACTGTTGTAGCTCAAATAGCCATTTCTAATCTAATAATCATGCTGTTAACTGGGGGAGTGCTGGTTCTGCTGATTGTTCCGATAGCGTTCAGAAGATCGATGAAATCAATCCCCCCGACTCGTGTCGGATTTTGAAAGCCATGGCTTGAATCCTACCAACCTACCACAAGAAGTTCTTCAAGAAATGGTCTTTGAGTGGTTTAGTTGGATGGCATTTGGGTATTGACTGCTGAATTATATGGACTTCTAATGGTCAGTTTCAGTCTCTTCATTGTTTATGTGAGGTCAGGCTAGCTATTTGTTCTTTTTGACATTGATTGAATCAGATTTTAGTTTGTGTTGCTTTCGAAATGTTAGTACCAAGTAATGCTCTAGAAGATTCATTAATACTCAAATTGATAGTAATTAGATATCTAATCCTTGGGCTAAATTGTATGAATTTTGTACCTCCTTTCAACAACCCCTCAACTTTATGAAGATTCATTAATACTCTTCAAGGAAAGCATCATATGCAAACAATGTTTAAAATCAAGCTTATTTTCTCACTTGAAAACTCATACCTCGTAAATATATAAAAAAATAATTTAATACGAAAAGCATGAAATATCTTATTAATACATGTTATTTACTTAGGGGTGTTTGTTTGAGGCAATCAAAGACTTATTACAAGTTGGTTTTTATAACTCGTTTTCAAAAAAAAACATCTAAATGAGTAATCATAATTACTCGAAATAATTGTTCGTTTCTAACTATGCATTTTTAATCACTTATTTTTAATCACCTATATAATTACTCATTTTTTATCTTTAAAAATATTTAATCATTTCTATCTCTATTTAAATGAAGGATTTTTTGCAATCATTATAAAAATCATTATCGAGATGAGTTATTAAATGTAATCACTTTACGAATAATTACATTCAAATTAGCTATTATAAAATTCAAAATTTTTAATATGCTAAGTAAATATCATATTTATGGATGTTTGAGCTACCAAGATGAAGTGAGGAGAATAAGAATGAGAATGATTCTTTTATAATTGTGTTTTCCCAAAATCACATCCTTATTATTCATCTAATAACTTTTTATTCTTTCCCTAATAAATTTTTTCCCATAACTAATTTTCACTCACATTATACTCATTATTTTATTTTTCACATAATCATTCTTTTTATCCAAAACACAAATAATCATTCTTCTTATAATTATTCCCTTTACTTCAAATACAAATAACCATTATTTTCATAATCATTCTCTTCTTATTTCCCATTCCTACATTATTTTCATAATCATTCTCTTCTTATTTCCCATTCCTCCTTAATCATTTTCATTTCTCTTCCTCGTTAATATGTACATACATATATAATACAACTATTAATTTTGATTTAACAAAAAGGCTAAGTTATCAAACTACCCCTAAATTTTGAGGTTTTGTCAATATTGCCCCTGAACTTTGAAAAGATTCACAAATGCTCCTGAACTCTACCAAATGTTTCAGAAATACTCATGTCGTTAAATTTGGATGAAAACCGTTAAAGTTTGGTTTCAAAAAATGCCCCTAAACTTTAAAAAGATTAAAAAAATACCCTTAGCTTTAAAAACATCTCCACTATTATGTTTTGAATGAAAAATATTAACATTTTGTTTGAATAAGTATGTCATTCACCATTGAGAAATATTTGAATTTTTTTTTTTACTCCAAAACGATTATTCTTTTTTCTCACTTTATTTTTTTTTTTCCTATAACAATAAACATATATAATATAAAAGATTGTAATCATGATTTGATCGACTAAGCTCTAGAAATTCAAAAATCATAACTTTAACCATTTCTTGATTAATGAAATACGAAATAAAATAAAATTGTTGTCGGGATTTTTTTTTTTTAATTTAACAATTGCTGAGATGAGTTTGAAAATCTAAATCGGGTAGACTTAGGTAGAGATTTATTCACCTTTTAAAATTTGAACCATAACTTATTATTGTTTTGTTTGGTGAAATAGATTTCTAACTTGAACCATTTAAATAGTTTAGCTTCCTAAATGTTAGAATTTAATGTCAAACGCTAGAGATAAATAATAAATTCATAATGACTTTATAATTGCTTTCAAATTAAGATTTTTTTGTTTAACATTGCATTCCCAAACGGAACCCAACGGTTGAGAAGTGAGACATTTTGGGCATGATTCTTGAAACATCTCGAGTTTGAGGTAGTTGGAAATGCTTAAAATAGAAACTCTTGAAATATCTTGGTTTTGAGCTGGGACGTGGTAGTGGACCCTTATGTAGTGGGGCTCCTATGCCAACAAAGATAACTAGGTAAAGCTTGTAACTCTGCTGGGCTCGGGGGGCTAGCTTCAACTAGCCGCCGAAAAAAAAAAAACATAAGATTAAAACTATAATTTAAAGTTTATTTGTAACATTGTGATTTATTTAAACATTTGAATTTTTTTTTTATCAGTTGTTAATATAACATTAAACGTAAAACACACTACAACTAGTCGAAAAATATTAGTTAGTTTAAACAATCATTCAATGGCTTTTTTCTAGTTGATGTGTTAAGATAAGTGGACAATCTGAACTAACAAAACTAAATTTAATATTCAAACGCACATGGTTGGAAGAGTTGATCGATTCACCTAATCAAAATTTTGGATTGGTCCAATAAATCTTCTTAATTCAATCCCATATACACCTCTACTTTCTATGTATTGAAAAACAAAGATAAAAATGATAAATACATAAAATAAATGATAAACAACAATCATAAGAGAAATATATTAAAAAAAATTAATTTCAACATCAAACTAACTATTCAATTAATTAATCAACCAATATTAACACATAAAAATAATTCATAAATTTTTTTTTTTGAACTAGTGTAATTCATAAGTTAAAAGTACAAAAATACAAAAAGCAATTAAATAGGTTAAATATTTGAAATACAATTTTTCATTTTTTTATAAAAAATATTAACAATAAAGATAATTTACAAAATTCTTATAGTCAAGGATATTTTTAAAATTTTAAAGTTCAGGACATTTTTAAAACTAAACATTAACAGATTTCATCCAAATTTAACGATTGGATATTTGTCAAACATTTCGTAAAGTTCAATAGCAACCGGTGAAACTTTTCAAAATTTAGAGATAATATTGACAAAAATTCTAAAATATAAGGATAGATTTGATAATTTAACCTAACAAAAATTTAAAAATTATAACTCAATCGATTAAATTAATTGTCGGAGTTGTTAACACTAGGGGCGATTTCAATTCGATTTTTATCAGTTTTGTGCCACACTGATAATCGAACCAATATCTTCGATTTTTAAAAAATTGGATCTGAACAGATGTTCAATAAATAAAAAAATTATTGGTTCAGTTTTGATTCGATTTTCGATTTTTATTTCAATATAAATTGTGGTTATTTTTCAAAAATTTTTTGTCTCATTTTCAATTTGATCTTTAATTTTATCGTAAAGACTCTCATTTTACTTAATTTTTTTTTATAAGTATTTTATTATTTACTTTATATTTCATATCTAAATTGAATTTTCAATCAAATTTAAATAGCAACACACATATATATTTTCTTATTATTTATATATTCATTTTTTTTTTTTGATTCTTCACTGGATAACCAAAATTGAACATATATATTTCAATTTTATAAAATATCAAACTTTTCAATTTCCCCACCTCCCACTAGAATTATTGTACACCCCTACCATTGACGATGAAGGCTAGAAATGAAAATAGTGTAGCTTAGATGTAGTAGTCCCCTCCCCTGGCTGCAACTGAAGCTCCCATTCTCTCATCCATGGCTGACGACGCTGCCTCTTCAGATCCTTCATACGACAACCTTCAGAAGAAGCAAGCTTCAGTCCTCGAACGCCTCGCCAATCGCAATCAAACTCGCTTAGAAAACTCCATAACCCGCAGATCCGACTCCGATTCCTCTTCCACATCATCGTTTCTCGAACGCTTTTCCGAATCCAAGCGCGCCATCGACTCCGAACTCGCCCAATTACGCCTCAACCCGCCGGAACCCGCCCAGCTCAGATCACACCTCGACCGGATTTCCGCCTCCATCTCCGAGCTGGAAAAGCTGGTCGCAGAAATCTCTTACTTCTTGCCCTCCTACGAGGTACGCGCTTCGCTTAAATCAATTTCCGAATTGAAGCAATCCCTCGAGAGTTTAACTTTCGAGCTGCTACCTAAGAAGAAATTCTCATTCAAGAACAAAGCCGCGAAGAAAGATCCAAAATCCGGGTTGAAAGATGCAGGACATGGGAATGCTGATTCTATGTTAACGATTAAGCAGCCGGAAGCGAGTTACATAGCTCGAGATTCTCCAGGAATCAGAGACAAGGAAGGTGAGGTTCTGGTTAAGAATTTCAAGGGATCGGAAATCGGTGAGTTCACTATCTCTGGTCTTAGTTCCTGCGAGGTCAATTTGATCGGTAACGTTAGGGCATTATTTATCCATAAACTAAGAAATTGCAAAGTTTATACGGGACCTGTACTGGGTTCAATTCTAATCGATGATGTTGAGGGATGTACATTTGCAATGGCCTCCCATCAAATTCGAATTCACAATGCAAAGAACAGCGATTTCTATCTCAGAGTGAGGAGTAGGCCGATCATTGAAGATAGCAGCAGTGTTCGATTCGCCCCATATTGTGTGAGTTATGATGGGATTGAAGAAGATCTAGCAGATGCGAGTCTCGGCGAGGAGACGGGAAATTGGGAGAATGTAGATGATTTTCGTTGGTTGCGAGCAGTTCAATCGCCGAATTGGTCAATTTTGGCGGAGGATGAGCGGATTCACACAGTCAAAATTTCATCTACAGGAGATTGAGCTCTTGAGAGGTAAGTTTTTCATCTCTACTTCTGATGAATCCCAAGTTTTCTTATCAGAAAAGAAAGTTTCTTTCAAGGTTAGAGAAATTCAAATAGAGGACATACGTTTACTTTGCTATGATTGTGTTATGGGAGTTTTGTATACATAACTGGAAATTTAGCAAATTCTCTCCCTTTCAATTTGTTTATTTTTTATATCTTTCTTGGTCTGGCTGTTTTTCTTACTGCCATTGAGTGGATTTCCTCTGGATAACTTAGAAAGCAGGAATATTCTTGTCAATTTCATACCTTTAGATATATACATAATATACTTGTATGAATGAAACATGATCTCAAAACAGAATAGATTTTCTTGTTAAATAGTATAGATGCATCAGCACGACATCACCATAGCTCTCAGGAATATATGCTTTAATCTTGTAGTAATCTGGGTTAATTTTGAGTATTAGGTAGAAAATATTGTAAAGAGTTAAAAGAGTGACCATAAGCATTGCACAATTGAGATTATCATTCATTACATAAAAAACTGCATCTTTTAAGGCATAAGATTCCTGAACATCTCTCAAATAGATCTCTTAAGAGGACACAACAACATTGAGTTTGTCATTACAACTAATCAAAGCTCAAGGAAAAAAAGTGATTTGGTAATTAAGTATCTCTTAAACACTATGTTTTAGTACAGCATAGGACTTCGTGGATTCGAACTTGCAACCTCTTAGTCGAAGATATATGCCAATTATCATCGCTCTCTTAGATTAAGCCCCTTAAGCACTAGTTCAGATGCTGGATTAAGCATTTGTTTAGGAGAATGAGGTCGAAAAATGGATGTTATGAACCATCATGAATTGACGTAGTGATCAATGAGGGTCTTGGATTCAATCCATGTTGTTCACCTACTTTGGAGATTTAAAAGGTGATGGGTGAGTTCAATCCACAGTGACCACCTATGTAAGAAATAATTTTCTATGAATTTTTTTGACATCCAAAGGAAGTAGAGGTCAGATGGCATGTGCTATAAGAATAGTTAAATTGCGCTTAAGCTGGCTAGATTTGCACTTTTTTCATTGAACAAGTTACAGTACTTTAACTTATAATTTATTAGAAAAGGCGTCCATGCTAGCCAATTTAGTTATGCTTTGGTTAGGTTAGTGTAAGGACCCCACAATATTATAATTACTATGTAAAGGGTAAAATAGAGATTACACAAGGGTAGGGTAAAAGAGTTGTTGTCTTGTATGGGGGGGAGATAGTATAAATAGGAAAGTAATAGAAAGAGGAAGGGGGGGTCTTATTTTGGAGGCTAAGTCATAGGACTTGGAGGAGTGGTTCCGGTGCTCTCGAACTCACCGGTTAGCGTATCGTGTCTCCTTTATCTTATCATATTATCTTTATTAGCATTGTATTGAAGTATGTTTTGGATTAT
>JBBMEG010000022.1:11485217-11502068 GCA_037832605.1 Cyclanthera cordifolia
ATACAATCTTAACCAACCTAAATATAATCCTATAATATCTAGATACAATCTTAACCAACCTAACAACCTAAATATAACCTATAATTTATTGTAACAGTATGCATATGAGGCTCAGCAGGAACAAGTGACCACGTGGAATTCATTTTGAGAGAAGAGATTTCATTTTCCATGGCTTGCTTCCATAGTGGATGGAGAAGAGCAGCTTTTGCAGTTCTAGGGACTTGAGTGAGAGAGCATGTTATAGTGAAGTATGCCCATGTTTTGGGCTTGTATATACCAGCCTTTGAGCAGGTGGTCAAAGGATGGTGAGAGATAATAGTTTCTGCAAGAGGTAGTGCAACAAATGAACTGTTGTGCTGACTGGTGTTAGTAGGATCATCAACAGTGGGGGACGGTAAGATGGGTGAGTCTGATCCACGACTGTTGCTCACGGAAGTGTCAGCGGCTTGTGAAGGTGATGCTGGTGGAGCACAAGGAGATGGGCCAGAGGTAGGGGATATGAGGCTGGGAAAGGGAATGGTGGAGACAATAGAGGTATAGGGAGTGTTTGTAGTGTGGAGGAAGAATGACTGCTTGAAATGAAAGATATGTTCATTGAACATAACATGGCGAGAGATATATAAACAACCAGATTGGCTGAGACACTTGTAACCTTTGTGACTTGCACTGTAACCAAGGAAGACACATTTAGTGCAGTGGAATTGAAATTGATGATGTTGATAGGGACGAAGATGATGATAGCAGGCGGTGCCAAACACTTTGAGAAATTTATAGTCAGGTTGGGAATGATGAACTAGTTCAAAAGGAGATTTGTTGTTTAGAACAGGAGTAGGTAGACGGTTAATGATGAAAACTGCAAAAGAGAAAGCATCCCACCAATATTGGAAAGACATGGAGGCTTGAGCAAGAAAGGTGAGTCTCATTTCAACAATGTGACGATGTTTTCTCTCCACGAGACGATTTTGTTGACTGGTATGGGGACAAGAATGGCGAATACCAAATTGCTAAAGAATAGCAGAGAATGAGCGAAATTCACCTCCCCAGTCACTTTGGAAAGTCTTTATTTTGGTGTTAAACAAGTTTTCAGCAAGGTTTTTGTATTATAGGAAGGCAGGTAGGGCATTTCCTTTTGTTTTTAGAGGAAAGATGTGAGTGAAACGGCTAAAATGGTCCACAAAACTTATGTAGTAAGCATAGCCAGCTGATGAGAGAACAGGGGAGGGTCCTCATAGGTCACAAGATACAAGTTCAAGAGGTTTAGTGATATTTGTTTAAGAGTGGGGAAAATGGAGGGCATGAGACTTGCCCAATTGACAAGATTCATAAAAAAAACTTCGATTCATTTGATGATAAAGTGAGATTACAAGCTTTGAGAACTAAAGAAAGAACTATATCTAAACTATGCCCTATTCTTTGATGCCATAGGGCTTTTGACACTCTACTAGAAACTTTTTTTATTGACAGCAACATTTGACATAAGACTTAAAAGGGGACTAGACTCAGCAACAGTTTGTGATGAAGATTGATATGTGAGTTTAGGATTGAAGGGAGACTCCTTTGATGATGCTATAGGTAGGGCTAGATGGTATAATCCATTCCTTAGTGTTCCACGCAGCACCAGATTATTTGTGTCCTTATCCTTCACAAGACAATACATGGGGTGAAATTCCACAAATACATTGTTATCCATAGTAAATCTTGATATACTAAGCAAATTGTGACATATTGCAGCAACATGAAGTATATCAAGTAGTTTAAGATTTCTAGTTGATGAGCCTATTTCAGAGTTTCCAACATTTGCTATTTCTAGTTTAAAACCATCACCAAAAGCTAGAGTTTTGTTACCTGAGTACGGAGTGCCATCTTTTATGTTTGATCCCTCAGCAGTCACATAAGCAGTAGCACCAGTATCAGCAAGCCAATAAGGGTCTGTGATCACTTCAGGTGTAGCAATCAGGGCAGTATTCTCACTTGTGGTGCTACTGGTTAGATTGTTTGGGTTTTTGTAGTTCTCATCAAATCGATACCAACAGAAGGAGATGTCATGACCTGGTTTGCAGCACAAATGATAATACAATGGAGGTTGAGAAAAGGTATTTTGTGATTTACCTGAGTAATTCTCTTGGTTTTGACTTAGACTTTGCCCACTGTTTGTTCTCTTTCTACCACCTTGGCTGCGTCCTTTGCCTCTATTATATCTTCCTCCATTTACATTTCGCTGAGACATATTATGTTGCCCACGATTTGAGTCTCTACTTCCTTGATTATAACGCAATGGTTGATTATTTTGTCTTCCATGAGCCGCATAGTTAGCAGAGTGATCACCAGGCAGAGGAGAAGTTTGATACCTACTAAGAGTTCCTTCGAAAGTGATAAGAACAGCATGGAATTCCTACCACAAGCTGAATTCTCTTCCCTCAATTGCACAAACGACTGGAATGTACTCAGCATCTAAGCCACCAAGAACATAAGAAATAAGGTCGCTTAACAGAATAGGGGCACCTGCTAGTTGTAGCTGTTCAGCGGTTTGTTTCATCGTTGAAAGGTAGTCCAAGATTTTTTAGGAGCCTTTCTTTGTGTTTTGCAGCTTTGATCTCAGCTAGTTAATGCGTGCTTTGCTGGTCGCTCCAAACATGAGCTCCAGAGCTTTCCACACTTCTCGGGATGTCTCGAAGTTGACCACATCTGAGGCGATCGCCGGAGCCATAGATCCAAATAGCCACCCTAAGAGTACTCGATCCACAGTGAACCATTCCTCATATTCGGGGTTTGGTTGTTTTTGTGTTGTTTCATCTTCAAGTTGGATTTCAATCAATTTGTTAGGTTGAATTTTGGTGCCAAGAACATGGCTGTCAACCCTTTGTCCTCTCAAAATCGCTAAGACCATCCCACACCACAAGAGAAAGTTCTTTTCATCTAATTTACAGTCAACACAATACTTAGGGGATGTCCAAAGAAAGATTTGGGGAAATTTTGTTTGTCACCTAAGATGACGAGATAACAGAGGCTGAGTCGACATTGAAATTTAGTCTGCCATGGCGTTTAGCCTAGAGTGGCTCTGATACCAAGTTAAAATTTCTCACTGACCTAGAAATGATGAAGGAAGAAGATGATGCAGATAGGACAAAAGAGATAATTTATGTATATCATTTCATGTGCTCAGCCTTAGCTAAATAGCAGAAGGAGAGTGAGCACCAAGGCAAAAACATCCAATAACCTCTTAACACATGTACAGTTTGTTAGAGCCAAAAGGAGAAGAATAAGAACGACGTCGCTTTGCAGATTAACAAAAAATATAGCAAAACGACGTCACTTAAGCAATCAAATACAAACATAACATTCTAACGGCTACTTTACTCTAATATGAAGAAATATTCATTTTATGGCTGTTAAATCAATTTATGTTTGAGACTGTTCTATGAAATTAGCATTTGTACTGTTGAATTACTCGGTAGTTGTTATTTTTTCGTGCCAAACTGATAGAATGCATTTGTTAAGAATTGTTGAGTTTTATGAGTTTTTTTTTTAATTAATTGGCTTAAGTTTTTATTTATTGTTTTAAGTTTTTTTTTTAGTTTTATTTAACCTTATAACTTACTTTATTTAAGTTATGTCTTTAAAGATTACTTACGTTTTATTTTTAAATCTGGTAAGTTATATGTAATAAATAGTTGTATTTTTTGTTCCTTTATAAGGATGAATAATCCTTAAGAAAACTTGTAACACCATAACCAACTTTTTTGGTACTACAATTGTAAAACACATTTGACTGCCTTATTTTGTGATATACAATTTTCTACAATATTTGTGTGTATCAACAAAAAGTTCTTTTTTTATAAAAACATATTTGTGTGCATCAACAAACATTGAGACATTGATTTGATTTTTGCTTCCGCAATATTTCATTTTTATCGCAACAAGAATCCAAACTGTATCAACATGTGGAACACAATTTGATTTTTTTTTTTTTCCTGAAGAATCCAAACCGTATTCTAGGCAAACGAGACCCAAAAACTAAAAATGAACCACACACCCTTGTTAATTTTGCTGTCGCGAAAAAACCCCGACCAAAATCGCTCCGATCGAAGACTGCACGCGTCGTCAATTGCTGCTCAAAGTTGCGACTATCAGAATTTTGTTTTGGAGAGTGTGCTCTCCTCATTGATCTGTTGGCCATGATTTTTCAATATGAAGTAACTCGGAGGATGGAATACCAAAAAAGGTAGGGTGTGTCGGAAAACTCCAATAGATGTGACAGCTACGACTTCTAATAAAATATGACTGCACCAACGATTATGTGACGTAATTTTTTTACAACCCCTGAACTAAAAAACCCTAATTTCAAAATCTCAAAAAAAACCCCAACGCTCTAATACATATAAACTTTATTAAGACGTAATGAGTCATCATAACTTTATTATTAGAAATAATCTCTTTATATAGAGTTTACATCCTAAACCTATTCCTAAACCTAATTACTAAATGAGCTTAATGGGCTTAACAAGCCTAATACAAGTACTAATATACTAATTTAATATACTAACTCTAAATAGTGTTTATTATAATCCACCGTTAATCATAACTTACCGTTTAACATAACTCACGTCTATTATAATCAAAATCGGTGCCCCAAACACACCCTTAAAGAATGGCCAAAATCAAAGTCACCTAACAAACTAGAGAGAAGGGACATTAAATTAGGTACCTCATCTTCCACCAGACAATTAGTCAGGTTCTTGTTTATAAATGAAATCATCTCCCAACGCAAATCTTCTTTGCATTCTCTCATACTCTTGTTTGCGAGTCACCTCTAAATGCTTCCATTCTTCCCACCTCTCTGCAACCCCCTCGCCCTCCAGCATTTGAATTACCTGTGACATTGTCGGTCGATCGACTGACGATGTCTGTGTGCATAGTATAGCAACTTGGATTATCATTTCCACCTCTCTAATATCATAGCTATCCAGGTTTTCATCGACAATAGCATTAAGTCGATTCTCCCTTTCCAGTTTTTTGACCTTCATGACAGATGAACTCAAAAATTAGCAGACAATGAGATAAGAAGTGGGTGCTTTCTGGTCTGATTCTTTTAGTATAGACATCAAGCCCAAAGTTATGTTTAAGGAAGAACAGAAATAGTAGCACTAGTTGAGTCTACAGAAAACGAAAACCACAACTTTCATTGCTGAACGAATAGTTACCAAAGATCCTAACTATAAGAACTACTCCAATACATAATAAGGGTTTTCTTACATGATCGAGTAGTAAAACATCAACTCCTTCCAAGCGTGACATGTCCATTGCACCTTGCCCAGTAACCAGTTCTAAAAGCATAATGCCATAACCAAAAACATCAGTTTTTTCTGACGATTTTCCGGTAGATAAGTACTCCGGTGCTATGTGGCCAGCTGTCCCCCGAACTAGAGTTGTGACGCTAGTCTTCCTAACATCAACCAACTTTGCTAGGCCAAAATCGCCCACAACAGCTTCAAAATCGTCGTCAAGCAAAACATTAGCAGCCTTAACGTCTCGGTGAATGATCTTCGGATTGCAATGTTCATGAAGATATCCTAAACCACGAGCTGCACCCAATGCCACACGTTTTCGAGTAGGCCAATCTAAAATCGGTTCTCCAGGCTTAAGCTCTGGCATAGAAAGAAATTAGCTAAAGAAAGAAGCAATTAGTTATCAGCAAGGCACTACAATAATAATTGGCTAAAGTCCTTGTGAATTAAATGAGTAACTTGCAGACTCGGCATTTTGCAGGACTTTTTCACATTCTTTTTAAATAAGAATGAGAAGAGTAACAGCAAAAGTAAAAATAAAAATTAAAGAACTAACATAAAAAAATTAGAACAGCGATGAATAGAGCAATAGAATAAGAAATTAGGAGAGAAAATGCAAACAATAAAAAGACAAATTAAGATTATACAACAATGAAAGTTGAATATCACACATTGAAATGATGTTCAGACTCAACACCTAATTGCAAATTTCAGATCTAAAACAGCCAAAAGAGTGAATACCTCGAAGATGGTAGGCAACACTCAAGTTCTGCATAAAGGGATATACCAATAAGCGCTCGGTCTCGGTTGTACAGAACCCAATCAGCCGCAGTAGATTTCTATGAACAGCTACACTAATCATCTCAACTTCACGCAGAAAAGCAGCATCTCCCCCAAGGCTTTCATAATTAGTTGACTGTTTCACTGCAACCTTGGTACCATCAATAAGCACCCCTTTGTACACCCTTCCAAAGCCTCCTTTTCCTATAACGTTTTTCTCGCTGAAGTTTTCTGTAGCTAGCTGTAATTCCCTCCATGAAAATCTTTTCAGCTGACCAAATGCAATTCTTCGATCAATTTCACCTAATTGGCAGATAAGAAAAAACGCTAAGAGATACTTGTATCAACAAAATTTATAGTTCTGGTGGGAATGGAGGTGGGGGAAGGTGTATGGAACTTTGATTCCCTTTTCCAGTTTGTGCATTCTCACGATCAATTAGTACATGTTTGTGTAAAATTAGTTATTACTAATGAATCACTGAAAGTATCCAGTAAATTTCATTTAAGATATAAGATGATTGTGTTGATAAGTTAACAAGGAAAAAACTTGCATCAAAGATATAAAGAGCATGTGAAACTAGTTCCTTAAGTTCATCAATTCAACTGAGAAATATAGACCTTTTTTTTTTGGACAATTTGAGAAATATAGAATTAATATGCGACTACAAGGCACATTGATCTCAAACAACTCGGTATGGTACTGTAAGAGACTAGGATTTAAGGAATCATTTATTTGTAGAGAATCTAGAAACTATTGTAGAACCTAACCAATTTTATTATCAAAACCCTAGAACAAGGCCATCTTGATCTCCACTCTTTCAAGAACAAGTTATTACAATGTTCAAGAATGTCCTTCCTTCCAAAACTCCCTAACTAATATATGAAAAAACCTCCCTCGCTCACATGCTCCTCCTCACGCGTTCACTTAACTCGCATCCTAGAGTACACGTGTAATATTGGGGTTTATCAAACTAGCATCTAGATACTCTATGCTTCAAATGTCAAACAAAAAACAAATACAAAATAGTTGTATTTGCAGGTAGATGCTTGTTTACATGCAAACGCTACTAAAAATTGGTATGAAAGTTTTTGAGGCAAGAATTCAATCATATTTACATTGATAGAGTTCAAAACTTAGCCTTCTCAAGAGATGTTTGGATAATCAGTTTTAATAATTCGATGAGAGTCAGGACAGTTACCGGGAACATCTACAAAGTCTTCACCCTTGTAGCCTTTATAACTACACTTGCACAAGAAAAACAATAATCCGACCAAAAGGAGAGCAACTATTAACCCAGCTATAAGGCCAACCTTCGACTTATTTGAGGCACCTGACAAGATGAGGAAACATTCACAATTTGCTTCCAGTTAAGGGGTGGCTAGTTATCAAAACGAAGGAAAAGATTTTCTCTAAGCCTAAGGTAATTCTGATCCAATAACCTGGGTTTGTACTGTTTGAAGCACAGGAACGATGAGAACTTTTGCCACAATCCAACTTATTTCCAGAAAAGCTGTGAAAAAACAAAAAAATTAAAAAAGTATTTGGAAGGTCAAACTACGTCAAGAGATGATGACGACGATAGCAATTATAATGCAATATAAGAATTATTTAAATTAGTAATTTTGATTGTGATTTTTTTACTATGATTCTTGAAATTTTCTTTTGACATACAGGATTAATTTTGAAGATAAGTTTCCTAATGGTCTAAGCAACATATATAATCACTCCTCAGAATTTGAATGTTAACTTCGAGTTTCTCAGGTTAATTACATTTTTCTTGTAATACAACAAATGTAGGGGTGGGTGGGGATCGAACCTTCCAGCTCATATGAGATGACTTAACTACTAAACTATGCTCATCCTGGTTCGGTTAATGATTGTCTTAGTATTTAGATGTAGTTCATTAGTTGTTATTGGTTTCCTAATGTCATATTTATATCAGATATATGGATTTGATAGCATCACTAATTTTAGGAACTTTGGTTATAGGGACTATCTCTCTCTCTTTCCTTTTTCTTTTATTACCATAATAGTGGGTTTTAAATTGCTAAATCAAATGGAAGAGAGGAGGAAACTTTTGAACTACTGTAGTGAACTTCGTATAGTACGCCAATGCCTTGAAACGACTAGATAGTTATTCTGATAGTGTATGTTGATGATACAATAGTAACCGATCATGATTATGTGGGAATAAATGCTTGGAAGAAAAAATTAGTAAATAAGTTTCAAATCAAAGACTTGAGAGTCCTGAAATATTTCTTGAGAATGGAGTTTATACTGATGCTGACTAGGCTAGTAAAGATACAAACATAAAATCAACTTCAGGGTATTGCTCCTTTGAAGGGAACTTAGTTACGAGACGAAGTAAAAAGCAAAGTGTAGTGGCGAGAAGTAGTGTCGAAGCCAAATTCAGGGCATTAGCTCATTGCATTTGCGAGGGCATATGAATAAAAAGACATCTAGAAGAACTTAATTTGTTCAAGAAACACCTATATGTGTGTACTGTGATAACAAAGCGACCATAGCTATGAAGTATATAAACACTTCAATAAGGAGAACATTGAAGCTGGAACCATATTTATCCCCTATATGCCTACTACAGAACTAGTTGTTGATGTCTTTATAAAAGGTATTCCAAAGCGACAGTTTGATAGATAATAGACTAGCTAGCAAGGGAAGAAATCTTCAGCCCAGCTTGAGGGGAAATGTTGAATATTTCCATTATTCCAATATTATTTATTTCCTTATTTGTTTAATTAGTATCTTGTAAATACTAATATTAATGTTATTATGTAGAAGACAATATCATATCTTTTCCATTTTTGTAAAGAAGGGTTCTTCTATTTAAAGAATACCCTAACCATCAATGAAATATACACAAAAATTATTCCTTTTTTTTTGCATCTACCTTGAAATTATTCAAAAGTTCGACATACTTGAATTTTGAAACTTGAAATAACTGCTCCGGAATTTGACCACTGAGATCATTTGAATCAAGAAAACTGTAGGAGAATCATATCAAAACATTAAAAATTCAAGAAAACACGATAACCATATCTGAAAAATTCTACTAATATTTTGATGCGCAAGGCATAACAGAAAGCATACAGATTGATCAAGCTAGGAAGAGTTGAAAATGACTCAGGAACAGCCCCAGTAAGACGATTGTGACTTAAAGTTCTGCTTGAATGAAAACAAGTCATTATCTCAACTACAAACAGGTGTTTAGCAAACGCCCATAAAATATCTAAAATGTTTGAGATCGTTTGAAGCCAATTACTTACAGGAACTGTAGTTTCTTAAGATTACCCAGGGACAATGGTATTGTACCAGTTAGGCTGTTATTTTCCAGGTCCAAAGTGATCAAATTTTCCAGGTTTCCAAAATCCTCTGGTATCTCTCCAGTTATGTAATTTCCCTCCAAGTTTCTGAAGTAGATAAATCAATATTAATGAAGATTATCTACGGTCCATTTCCAATCAGCAGAAGTACTTGAAAAACCAATTTTGAGAACCAAATTTAACTTCCAGGAAAATCATAAGATGCTTTTTAAAGCTAAGGTTAACAGATATAATGATATCTAGTGTGTAACACTTCCCCGAAAGCAGAATAAGATCTTACACTTAGTAAATTTCAGATACTTCAGTCATAAGAAAGCGGCATTTAGTGCTTTGTTAATAATACCATAACTCAGCTGGTACTGGTTGTTGGATCTTTTATAGCACAATCTTTTGTAAATAAATACTATAAAGAAAATTCCAAGTACGGAATTTCAATACTATATTATACACATGCAATAAAGAACTCTTTCTCGAACAACATAAGTCAAGCACCAGGCTTGAAAAGTAATCGACAAAATCCAGAATTTGGAGTATAATAAAAGAATCCTGCTTAAACTGCACAAACATCAAGTATTTTGTTTTTTTGAAAAAACTTCAGGTATTTAGGGCTGCAAGTTCGTCCACAAAGTAGTACTTACAGGGTTGAAAGAGATTGTAGAACAACAATACTCTTAGACAAGGTTCCAGTCAATCCCATTGTCGACAAGGATCTGAAAATGTTAAATGTAGTATACGCAAATAGCATACTCGAAATATTTATACTGGCAAGTAAAAAAATTTGTAGCAATTAAATAAACAGTGACATAAATAGATCATGCAAAAGAGTATATTCAATAATTTCTTACATAGTAGTCACATTGTCTCCACTACATATAATATTGGACCAACTACTGCATGGATTGACATGATTAGGGTTCCAACTTATGAGTTGACTACTTGTAGCATTCAATGCTTTCTTTAATTCGAGAAGTGCCTGACCTGGAGAGGAGAAGAACAACATTATCAAGTGGCCAAGCAGTTAGAGAATATCAGTCTAATAGTGATTACAGATAAATTTGCACAATTGTGTACAATCAGAAATTGAAAACATTATCTACCATTTAATTTCATAATTTTCAATTTTTCATATAAAAGAAAAGCCTTACACATTTGTTGATAACTTCAAACTAGCTTTACTACAGTCCCACGTGAAACGAGCAAAAAACAAAGAGGAAACGGTGGAAAAGGTGCTTCCATGTGACAAAAGAAGTAAAACATTTCGCTTATCAGCTTTAAACTATACACATACAATTGCAAAAAGCAAATTTCAATTTCATAGATGATAGAAGAATGTCGTGTACCAAGTTGACTTGCATATACACTAAATGTCCTTGCCAATCAAAAAGAAGTCAAGACTTTTAATTTCTATTAAATGTGATCCACTCCAAAACCACATGTTGTGTGAAGAATCAAAACAGCCTACTGTTACAAATATCATGAAGACTATGAGCAGCAGTATAATAAGAGAATCTCGATTATCAAAGGCCACGTTGAGCTGCAATACATATTCATACCTTGAAAATCAGACTCTGCAAAATAATGAAAGCAAGCCAGAATCACAGCGATAAGATAGAGTTTTTCTATCTTCACTGACATTGTTTTCATTGAGTAACGTTATGAAATCCAAGTAAAAAAGATTAATCGAGTCATTGCTAGATCTGCAAAAACAACCAACCTCTCAGTCAAATATATTTGGGACAAAAATTTTAATCATACACAATTATGCCAACAAGACTTTCAAGAAAGCAAGGCCACATTAAAAAAGAGATAGATCAGACTACAAAGATCATGGTACCGATTTGAGTATAGCTAGAGTATAAAACACCAGTTTTTCATCCTAAAAGTTGATGGTTCAATCTCCACTCCACCATTATTATTGAACTAAAAAAAAAACATGGCTGGGGTCCGTTGGATTGCATTTTTAAGGGCTCTTAGATATTTTTATTCTTTTTCTTTTGTAGAGTCTGTTGGAAATTTACTTTTCTTTGTGATGCAAATTTACTTTCAATCTCCATAATGATAATTACAGATACTTTTAGTATAGCTCAATTAACATTATTGACCTTGATAATATATTTTGATTTCCAAACCCAACGTCAAAAAAGTACAGAATACTTTTTATTAGGGTGGGAGTGGGAATTTACTCTCTCTCGGAAGTGAAGAAGAAATTGCAAGGCAGTCCTCCAGTCACCTAGTTTGTAATTCCAGAATACTTAATGCTACTATTCCTCTACACCGAAAGGGACATGGTGACGTTTTGGTATGTTTGATTGTTTGTAATCCAATTCAACTTCACGGTCGCTAGCTTGATCCAAAAAATCGGTATTTGACTCTCTCTTGTTTGGAAGTAATAAGACCATCAATGTAGCATTGTGATCTCTCCTCTTTGTGGAGTTTGAACTGAAAAAAGATGCTACTATCCCTACCAAGTCCGCATACATAAACCATAAACAAAACAAGAAATCAGCATCTTCTGATCTTAGCACTCCAGAATGGAAAATGTTGCAACGAAAAAATGAAGCATCTAACTCCTCATAGCAGAATAGGAAAAAAAAATTTGTTGAAATTTATCAGATTTGGGGAAAACATTGATTCGTGAATTAATTCCAAATTGTCTTTTTAAATCATATTTGTTTTCCCTTAAAAAGAAACAAAAACTGGTTTAATTAAGGGTTTTTGATTTTTGTCAGTATAATATTTTATGAAAACCCAGAATACTTGTAGTTATTTATAAATTTTAAAATAATTTTTTTTATTCGGTAAATATTTAGAAATAAATAAATACAAATTCAAGTGAGGTGAGATAGTTGAGATTAGTACTCAAGAGTCAAACCAACAGAAAAAAAAACGGCCATGGATAACTAAAGAAAGGCGTTCGAAGTTCATGGTAATCTTATACCAAGAGTTCTCAAGTTGAACTTCGACTTTCATGAATATAATAACTGTTTCATACAATCAAATTCTACTATCCAAAACAGAAAAAAAAGTCGCGTTAAGTACTATTTCATAAACTACTAATTTTCCAATTATCCATCAAACTCGTCCTCGTGACCTCAAACTTAGAAAAAATGATTTGATGATTGAAAATGAGGAAGAAGAATCAAACAGGAGAGAAGTAGCCAAGAACCAAAAACTAAATCGCTAATTAACAAACTCCAGAAGAACAACTAAATGCAAATACGAAAAGGAACTAAAAGATAAGAGAAGATCCAAGATAAGTACCTGCGGAGAAGGATGACTAGATTTGGGGCAGCAAAACGCGTAAAATGATCCTCGAGATTCGTAACCTTTGAATCAAAGGAGGATGAATTGTAGAGCGAAGAAGACTGAGAAGAAGGAAAATGAATCACAGAGAAGATGAATTTCTGCGAATGATGCTGCTGCCTGAAGGGGAGCTGCAGTGTAGTCAGTGGTTCTGCAAATTAATCTTTTGCCATTAGCATGAGCTAGCGTTTATTTATTATCTTTGTTTTTTGGATTTTTTTTTTTTTTTTTTTTTTTTTGAAAAAGAGATAATTAATTCATCAACCAAAAATCACAAACAATCAACACCTCCAAAAAGAAAGGTCAACAAATAAGAAGTCATTGAGTCAAAAAGATCCTATTACAATTTCTGCTACAATAAACAAAGTTAGTAATATGTAAATCGGTTGTCCTCTTCCTTATATAAGCAATAATAACAAAAATGTTGTTGAACTCTGACAAGTCTATCACCTACTACCACCTGGAAGATCGTAATAGAATTTGACTCAACCATAATAAGGAAAATCTTGGGGACTATGGACTCGATTATAGAGGTGAGCCATTCCTTTACAGCCAAACCTTCCAAAAACTTAATAGATAAATTCCCCGATCCACTGTCTCAACAAACCAAAATTGAGACTCCCTGCTAATCCGCTAAAGTTTCGCGTCCCGTCCAAGTAAAAAGACTTAAAGGTCTTCGCATCTATCAATCTCATTTCTATCACTATCATTCCTATCATTTTGGCCTTCGGTCTATAGTCTCATTTCTTCGGCTAATGTTTTCTCTTAGGTCCTCATCTAAATGGGCTCCATTTTTTGGTGAATCTCATGGTTTATCAAACATGATCCATTGATATCGGCTAGCTTCGCAAGAATATTTGGCTCTTCAATCAGTAATTCAGCTGATGACCTTCAATTCAATTTAGTTATTCAATTGATGGCCTTTAGCTTTCAATTAGTTTGTTAATAGTTTTCAATAAATGCCTGGAGCACATTAGTGCCAACGGCTGTATATGACAGCCAAAAAACAACGAGTGTCTTATTCATTGCAAATTTCTTTTCTCCGTAAGCACAAATCTTGTCTTGATTTCACGAACAAATATCTCTAACATTATAGATTTGAAAGTAAATAAATGAGTTTCAAGATTTCTTTCGCTATAAACAAAGGATATCTACTTCTTCGTTGTCATCAGACCACTTTTTGGCAACCGAATCGAGAAAATCACCATCTAAAAATGAGAATCAAAGCCTTAAGGATGAAGGATTTGAATTAAAAAGGACAATAGTAACAACTCGATATTTAGACTTAAGGAAGCAATAGCAAAAAGGTAAATTCAAGAAATTAAGGCTAAAATTGAAATTTTTTATAGCAGGGGCATTTTTGTAAATTAGGGGAAAAAATAGCACTTTTTCTATAAAATACCCAATGATTGGGCCATTAAAACCCGAATTCTTTGCAATCATCGACTCTCACTATTTTCTATGCTTCACGGAATCCGAGACCACTTTTCACAAATTTTTGTGCAGCTGCTGCCTGAGATTTCGTTCATTGATTGTGCAATCATTACATCGCCACCATCAGTCTAAGTCACAACCCAACACGCGCCACGCGTCTGCCATTGATTCACGCCCACCGCCGCAAAACTGGAACCAATCCTTGTCGCTTGTAGCACGATGACACATGTCGAATACTTGTTGGGGGACGAGTTGCAAGTTCCGGCTTCGTAATGGCCACGTGCATACCAAACCATGCACGCCTACCAAGCTTGTCTCTTGCCAATTCAAACCACGCATTTGTGCTCCCTGCCTCCCAGACGCGCCCGAACTTGCGTCCCAGCCTGCCGCCACGCGCCGTCGTTCCTCGTCGTCGCCAGCACAAGTGTCGCCGTCTGCGGTGATCGAAAAATCTCGCTCATATGGTAAATCTCGTGTCTTGAGTCCATTTCAAGGGTTTTTAAGAGCTAATAGAGATTTATAGATTCGAGATCCAAAGGTCGTTTCGAGCAATTTTTTGCCAAGGTAAGGGATTGTTTCCCAGTCATAATCGTTGTGGGTAATCTTGAATGTGTATGATTAGTTAAGCATTGAAAGTCGTGTTTTGCTACGAATGATTGATTATTGAGTTTTAGGATGTCTTGTATGTTATATTGAGATAGTTTCTGCGTGATTTCAGTGATGAGTTTAAAAATGCTTTGATGTTTACTGAGATAGTTCCAGCTTGATAGCTTTGAATTTAATGTGTTAGGTTATAGTTGTTTGTCCCAAATGAGACTGAGAATGTCATTCATGTTTATGTGTTCCAAAGGGAATCGTCGTGAGTAAAACCAAGCTTAGGTATTCCAAAGGGAACCATGAAGTTATACCTGAGTTAAGGTCCCAAATGGGGCAAGAGTTTCTAGAGCACGAGCTCCTTTTAGGTCAGACGTGTTTTGATCGTTAGACTCGGATAGAAGATTAGTTCGGGTGCTGGCCGTTGAGAAAATATTCCTACTTCGCGGTAGTGTTAGGGATCGGGGGGCCACCCAATTAGCCATACCTACCTAGAGTTCGCTTGACTTTTCCAGGTGTCATGCTAGGAATGTGAGTTTGGAGATATCCCATTACGTACAGAGGATCTTTGATCTACCTCTTCGCGCGAGTGTTAGATGTCTGGCGGCAACCACATTGTTTCGGCTCACCGAGGTGCTCTCACACTTGTATAGGTTACCAAGATTAAAGATAAAGATTGAGTAAAAGATAAATATTGAGATATTTGTGTAATCGTGTTTCTCTGATTATATATATGTTCTTGTAGATCCCGTGTTGGGACCCTTACTGAATTTTCGCGAACTCGGCTTTTCCATTATGGATTCTCTCCAGGTACTGATCAGAGAATGAACCGGGATGGTTGAGCTGAAGCTGATGTGACTATGGGTAAGCTGCATTAGTGTTTAGAAGTTTTGTCTAAAATTTATATTTGATTTTTGTTTAAAGCATGAATTGTTTTGTTTTGAGACATGTTAGCATAGGTTTTTATTAATACTTTGTTTTTTTATGGTACCCTTTAACTTTGTTTTATTTCAATAAATGCAATTTTATTCTTTTAGCATGTCTCTGTGAACTTTTATAACGGTTTAATTCATGCATAAGAGGTGAAGGCCCCATAATTGACTCAGTGTCAGGTCGGGTCTTTACCAATTCATGCTAAAAACATATGTTCCAAGGATGAGTTTGTTCGCGAAGAAGAAAAGTGGGGAGGGAGGGAGCAGCCACATTGAAGGGATTGGGTTGAATTCAAAGTTTAGTTCTCGATGATTTCAATATCTCACTCGACTGGTTTTTGTCTCAAAACTTTGAGCAAATTTCATGGTTGACTGGGACGAGTTATAATCAAGAATATTGATTTTAGGAAAGAAGAAAATCCAGAGAAAGAAGGGGTTGGAATGCAATGGTGAGTTTTTGCGTAAAATAAAATTCATAAAAAAAAAAGAAGCATATAAAGAGAGGGGATAACAAACTCTACATAGAGATACTACAGAAACTCAAACCACTAATCAAACTGATGCAAAATATCACTAGTGTAGCTAATAGTTACTTTTTGTAAGAAATTTAAAATTATAAACACGAATAGAACTGAAATAAAATGGCTTTAAGCCATATTTGAATTACTTAATGAAATTTTGCTACAAAAATAATGACTGGTAAAACCCACCCATACCCATTTTCCCTTTTTTTTATTTCAATTCTTAAATTTTTCATAAAAAGAAAAAGCTTTTCTTTGATTAACTCTCCTAAAAAATGGGGTTCTTTTATGGTTATTACATAAAACTTTTCTTACAAAATCTTCTTTCTTTATAAAATGCAGATTTTTAGATTC
Organism: Cyclanthera cordifolia; assembly: GCA_037832605.1. Lineage (NCBI taxonomy): Eukaryota > Viridiplantae > Streptophyta > Magnoliopsida > Cucurbitales > Cucurbitaceae > Cyclanthera > Cyclanthera cordifolia. The sequence goes on from JBBMEG010000022.1 coordinate 11,501,763, forward strand.
CAAATATCAAGGTACATTATGTCGGCTTGTTGTAATACCTTCTATAAAACTAAACAATTTTTTTTTTTAACAGATAACACATTTTGTTTTGGAATCTCATCGAAAACAAAAAATATAAAAATAAAATAGATTACAAATGTTTTTACTTCTTGACATAACTTGGAGACACGAGTTCAAAAAATAAATAATAAATAAATTGTAAATTCAATTCTGAAAGTAGAAGTAGTCAAAATAAATAAATAAATAAATAAATAAATGATGACTTGTCCCAATAAATAAACAGTTTTAGCTAGCCACTCGTTTTTG
>JBBMEG010000022.1:11502168-11512319 GCA_037832605.1 Cyclanthera cordifolia
ATTGAATTGCTACAATTACTTAATTGTGTTCACGCTACTAAATTTGAAGCAAATATGAAGTATATTATACCAATGTAGAAATATGGAAATAAATCTAGCGACATAAAACTTGCATGTGGACTAAAGTTTAATTCAATTAGAGTTATCTCAACATAATGAGAAACTATCAAATTATGTTCTATTTTCTAATCCATGTGGGTAAACTAGAAAATATAATTTGATATTTTATCCAAATTAAATTTTAAGTAAATATGAAATATGTTCTACCAATGTAGAATCATGGAAAAAAAAGAACTAGTGATAGAGAACTTGCGTGTGGGCTAAAGTTCTAATTCAATTAGATTCATATAAACATAATGATAAAACTATCAAATTATGTTCCTTTCTTATATTTATAGGTAAATTAGAAAATATAATTTAATATTTTATCCTAATTAATCACATGTAATAAAGTAAAAATTTGTATGGAATAAGATTTATCATATTATACTAGATTAATCACAATTAATGTTTATTATTCAAAGTGATCCTAATCAAATTATATTATAATATTAATTAATTAAAGATGCTGTGATTAAATTATATGGATCACTTTAAACAGGATAATACTTAGGCTCAATTATAGCTTTAAACAATATTAATTTATTTCAAAACAAATAATATTATCTAACTTAAAATTGCATTAATAATTAAAATAAGCATAAAAACAAAATATAGATAATATAAAAAAAAATTGAGATATCAACTTATTTCTAAAGAAATAATATTATCTAATTTAATACTGCATCAATAATTATAAAAATAAAATCATGCAAACAAAATATAAATAATATAAACTAAAATTGAGCTATGAACCATTTGATTTTATTATGCATAATTAATTAAAATAAATATCTAAATATTTAATATGTATAATATATTAAATTGAACACAACAACTATACATAGAAATAACAAAGAATCATTTTAATCAATAAATTGATTAAATAACATAATAGTTACATTTATATACGTACATACTTGAAGTTGTAGTTTCAATTCTCAATTATAATATTATTAATTTTTAAATTTCATGAATTCAAACAAACTACACGTTACATTCAAATTTTATTGAAGCTAAAATATATAAAATATACATATATTTATACCAGAAAAATACTATATTGAAAAATCACAACACACTAATCGACATTGCCAAATTTAATTAAATGCGAAACAATCAAAATTACAATTTATCTGACCAAATAAAAATGTTAAATAATCAAATTCATAAATTTGACCATAAATATTAAGATATCACAAGATGACAAAAGATATAACAAATATATATTCGAAAATTTAATAGGCAAAACATGTTCAAATAATATCTAAAATCATAATTCATAAATTTTTTTCTTTCTTCATTTATTTTATTATTTAACAACCAAATTTGATATAAAAGTCGCATAATCAAATTCATGGATTTAGCCAAATATATCACATAATTATAATTAAACCAAAATCCATCAACAATAATTGGCTTGTGAAGGGGTTAGGAAAAAAACTCATTGATTAGTTTATTTGTGGGTAAGGCCCAGGCCCATGTGGGCATTGTTATGGGCTAATATAGTTAATTATATGTAAGCCCATTAGGGCTGTGTGTGTGTAAAGAAGGGTCTGCTCTACCCATTTAGTTAGAGTGTCATCTCTCTTGATGTGAGATTTTACTGTCTTAGAGGTTTATCTTTGTCTGAGTTCTCACCATGTAAGAGCAATATGATTTCTTGAAATACAACAGAGGCTTTCTCTCTAAATCTGATCATATTGTGATATGTTTCATTTCCATATCATATTAGTATGTTTAATTTTCTGTTTTGTTTTTAATATTTTTACTAATATAGAGTATGATCATAATTCCTTTTATATCACAAAATATTATGTAATCATTTCACATCATTATTGAATACTAAATCAAACTTGTATTACCTATGTTTATGGCAAATTATTGGATATAATATTATAGATTAATGAATTTATAAATAAATTATAGAACGTCTTTATAGGATATGCATTTACAAAATCCCATACTTATATAAATATTTATATATGCATTAATTGGAAATTGTATTGTTAATGTAATTTAAATTAATTTGTGAGTTATAATTATATTAATATTTAAGAGTACTGATTATATAACTCTTACAAAACTATTAGTAAAAGAAAATATGAGTATAAACATTATTTAACTGGATGATTTAAGTTGAGTACTTCCGTTTATTAGTGATTATGTATTTATAAAATAGTTATCTTGTATAATTCATGAAATGCACTTCTATGTTCTTCATGTTAGAAGTCAACAATCAAAATGAAGAATAGTGCCAACATTGTAGACAAGTAAATTCATGTAATAATTCAATAACCCAATAAAATAGTGAATAGACTAAAATTGAAATTGAATGTTTTTTTTGAGATAGATCTTCACACTCTACCCAGGCTATTCATACATGTCCCTAGGCCAGCCACCGAAAGATATCAAAGGAATGAAGTCTACAAATTAATGTTAAATTGAATTTGAATGTTAAATATATATATATATATATATATATATGAATCAAAATGGCACAAATCTCAAAATACATGAAATTTATAAGTTTAACAACTAAACAGACAATCATCAATTTTTAAGTGCATTAAATTTCAAGGATTATAAGCATAATTCAATGCACAAACGATCTCGAGATTAGAAGTTTGATTCCTCCATCCCAAATATTTTATTTCTTTCTCTTTTTTTTTTTTTTTAAACTCAAGAATTTGTCCATATGAAAGTAAACAATATATTTGAAATCCAAAAGAAAATGATTACTATAACATGACAAATGTTATGCCACGCAGGAATATGACTGTTGACTTGGCTGATTACAACATTACAAAGTTCAGCCATAGCAAATTTTAAATAGTGGGAAACAAGATTACAAAATGAAATAAAGCAAAAGCCACTGAAACTTTACAAACTGGGAGATGAATAGGCAAGGACTTCTTAACTAGTCAAGTTTGTATAATATGCTTTAAGGGATGGCCCACATCAAACTGACCTAACAAAAATAACTGTCATATTGGTCTCATATCAAGAGAGATAAAATAGAAGAGAGAGAGAGAGCTTGATACCTCATCTTATCTTCCACCAGATAACTCAATTGCATCTTGTCTATGAATAGAATCTTCTCCCCATTCAAATCTTCTCTGCAGTCTATCATACTCTTGTCTGCGAGTCACCTCCAAATGCTGCCATTCTTCCCATCTCTCTGCCAATCCCTCTCCTTCGAGCATTCGGACCACTTGCGACATTGCTGGACGGTCGTCCGAACATGGCTGTGTGCACAGCAACGCTACTTGAATCATCATCTCCACCTCTTGACTGTTGTAGTTATTTAGATTTCGATCTACGATAGCACTAAGTCGTTTTTCCCTTTCTAGTTTCTTAACCTACATGGCCACGATGAAGTCGAAAATTAGCAACCAAGGAGTGTAAATGAGCAAAAAAGTAGGAGAATTTAAACGGGGATAATTTAAGAATACATGGAATGATTTTTATGAGCATAGACATCAAATGATTAGACGATATTTACTTACATGATCGAGTAGTAAAACATCGTCTTCTTCTTCTAAGCGTGAGAAGTCTATTGCACGCTGCCCTGTAACAAGTTCTAAAAGCATGATACCGTAACCAAAAACATCAGTCCTTTCGGATGATTTTCCGGTAGATAAGTACTCCGGTGCGATGTGGCCCATCGTCCCTCGAACTTGAGTAGTGACATTAGTCTTTCTAACATCAACTAACTTTGCTAAGCCAAAATCGCCAACAACTGCTTCAAAATCTTCATCAAGCAACACATTGGCTGCCTTAACATCTCTATGAATAATCTTGGGATTGCAATGTTCATGAAGATACTCCAAACCACGAGCTGTACCCAATGCCACACGTTTTCGAGTAGGCCAATCTAAAGCAGGCTCCCCAGGCTTAAGTTCTGCATTGGACATTCACAAAAAAATTGGTGGAAAAAAGTAGCAATTCTCTATCAGTGTGGCATTACAATAACATTAGGCTAAATGAAAGCAAGATAGAATGACAATGCTAATTGAAAGTACAAACAAGTGTAGACAAAAAAGAAATGACAAAATCAAGCCCTAGTTGTTAGGCTGCTAGCTATCCAGAAAAAAACAGGAACTCGCTAAAAAGTTTAGCCATAGGCATCCGAAGGAATAGATTGAGCCCACTCCAAAAACAAGATAGCATGTCAGTCCCTTCAAAAGAATGTCCGTCCCAATTTTTTTTGATAACTGAGGAACAATGCCCATCCCTAGGTCAGGCACCGGGAGACATCAATAGAATAGAGATACGAAAGGTATCTATAAATTAATGTCACAGGTGGGTTTCGAACCTGAGACTTTGAGGGGAGCACACTTTCAAAGCCTAATCCTTCGACCATCACACCACCCTTAGAGACAAATGTTCGTCCCAATTGAAAGCAATAGATGTCCCAATACTCTTGAGTCTGAACAAACTTATAATAGTCCAAAGGTTTATGGGAAAAGGACAAAAAACCATAGGAATAAACACACCATTGCACACAGATAACTTCCTTCGGTATTTTCACCCTCCACGGCTAAGCACAATTTTATTTATTTTTTAAATAGATGGGTAATGAACAAAGCAACAGAAGAAGACATTTACTGAAAAATGCCTCAAGACTCAGAATGATCAAGCCAGTCAAGAAAACCAGACTGAAGCCAAAAATTCCATAAGGGATAGAAGATAGAAAAGATCTAACTTTCTGTCAAACCTAAGGAGGCTGCAAGGGTGCAACTTCCCATCCAAGGGTCCACTAAGGAAAAGACACCATCACCTTCAAAATCTTCACATAATTGAGGAAACTAGGAAGACATTGTTAAATAATAGCCTTCCGCGGGTCGCTAGATATGGGCCTGAAAACAAAAGTTGAATTCCACTCATCGGAGTGATGGTCATGATACGTGCACATAATGATCTTCTGCCACAAAGCTTCAAATTCCAAAGAGAACGCCGCAACCACTTAGCTGAAATTACCCAATGAAATTTCACCTGTTCCCAATCCATCCCAAACAAAAGCTCAAGACCCCCTTCCTCTACTACCCTCTCACATAAAGTTTCTAGTAGTCTGTTCCAACTAGGCCACTACAGTTGCTGCAAGACTCTTATTCACAAGGCAGAACATTTGGTTGTTATCTCAACTATGAAAATGACGTCGACACTAAGGACACGGGAATATAGAGGGCGATTTCCACAGGGCCATGATGCCATCTGGAGAAGAAGAAGATGATGGTGAAACAAGTGATGCTCATGTCACAAATTGGAATTTAGGAATTAGGAAATAAATAGTCAGTAATCAACATTTATCCTCTTCCCACATCGAGACTCAGGCACTAGAACAACTAATTGATTGATCTCTTGGAAAGTTTTATTAATGAACTGCACGTCTTTTCCTTGAATTTAACATCCTCGACCAGTCTATTTATAAATTACCTTTTCCAATTTCATTTTCTCACCTATAGACTTTTAGAGTGTTGCAATTCCAGCAAGGAGTTTTTTTTTTTTAAACCCCAACAAGGAGTGTGAGTAAATAAACAAAAAAAAAAAATAAAGCATCTAACCTGCTTACGCTAAAACGCAAATGTAATGTGTCATGTACTTTTCTTGTTTGTGATATTAATTCAAAGACGTGATCTAAACGACATCAACGACCTTACTTGAACAAGATATGTTCTACAGGTTGTATTACTGCGTCCTTGAGTTCTAAAAGGATCTACGACATTATGTAATATGTTAATATTGATGTTCTCTTTTTGAGAGAGCTTAACTTTCCTGGGAATTAATGAAATAAGAGAATACAAATAAGTCTAATAAAACTAACCAATCATATGTCCCGTAAGAATAGTCAAAGTGTACGTAACCTAGCCCAGACACCCACAAATATCGAAAAAAAAAAAAAAAAAAAACTAACCATTCAGTCAAGAAAAAAAATGGTATTCAGGATAATTGCAAAAGTCTTTACAAACAATGACCCAAAGAGAGGCCAGATATCCAACAAGGGATCTCAATTTCCCAAGTGCAAATTTTCTGTTTAGAACAACTATAGGAAATGTAATATAGAGAACAACCAATACCTCGAAGACGGTAGGCAACACTCAAATTTTGCATGAAGGGATACACCAATAAGCGTTCTGTCTGAGTTGTACAAAACCCAATAAGCCGCAACAGATTTCTATGAACAGCGACACTAATCATCTCAACTTCACGCTGAAAAGCAGCATCACCCCCTGGACTTTCATAATCAGTCAGCCGTTTCACAGCAACTTTAGTGCCATCGCCAAGCACCCCTTTGTACACTTTTCCAAAGCCTCCTTGCCCTAAAACATTTTTCTCATTGAAGTTTTCTGTAGCATGCTGCAGTTCCCTCCACAGAAATCTTTTCAGTTGACCAAATGCAATTCTACGATCAACTTCACCTAATTGAAAATTCAATTGAAAAACAACGTTCAAAGATATTGGCATCATAAAAAAAATTCCAGCTCATAACTTGGGGCATTTCACTTAAGACGTAAGATGTTTCTTTAATTTTTTTTTTTCCCTTTTTGCAAAATGTAAGATGGTTATGTAAATAGGTGAGGCAAAATCCCAGACTGTATTATGACATCAAGCCAGAAAGTGTGCTTTAACAATCTAATTGGGAATCAAATATTTTATACTCATCAACATGTCATTTTAGCAGTGATCCAAAGCAGTTTACGAAGAAGTATGTTTTGAGAGGCTGTTTATTGGTTTTTAAGTTAAAAAAATAATTAGAGTGGAAAATTTGAACTTGCGACCTTTTAGTCATACGATCACACGTTAGGCATCTGGAAACCAACATCTAGATGGAATTTATTGTTATTATTGAATAGCCGTGTTTATTTAGTTGTCGTTTGATAACCATTTCAATTATTGGATTTCGTCTTGGAGTTTTTTTTTTTTTCTATTTTTGGTTTTCTGTTTTTCATATATGTTTGTTGATTATTTTTTGTTTCTGTTTTTTACAGAAACAAAAAACTAATGTCTTTTGGTATGTTCTTGGTTTTCAATTTTTTTGAAAATTAAAGAGATGATAAGATGTTTTAGAGAGAGAAATGTGTGGTAGACATAGAAATAAAAAAAGTAAAGATGTAGATAAAAATGTTTTAGGAAGGAGTTTTGTTTTTACCATAAACTTTTTTGACTAATTTTGGGTATTAAATTAATTTATAATAGTGGTATTTTATTACAAAGTACATGCTTCATTAGTAAAGCACACAAATTTAGTGTAAATTCAATTGACTATTAAATTTTCATAATTACAAAATTCCATTAAATCTAAGTTGCTTTTTTTTTTTATGTAACAAGCTACGATCATTGACCTAAAATGAAATAATCAACAGAGAATGGAGTGCCCATCTAACCTAAGAAGGGGCTGTAGTCAAGCAAACTAAGACCTAAGGGATAGTAACGAAAATCTTTACAAAGAGAGATGAAAACTAACAGTGCACTAAGTTTCAATATAACTATACTATAACTAGCATGTGATAGAAGGTAAGTTAATGTTTTTTTCATTTTACAAGTAAGAAACAACTCCTCATTAAAGAAATGAAAAGAGGCTAATGCTCAAACTACAAACACAGATTCAAATATCAAAAAAAGGAAAAGGCAACAAAAGCAAAAACAAACAAACTACCAACAAAAGCAAAAGGATAAAAAACCGAATAACAATAAGTTTATAGAAAGTCAAGCTAGATCAAGAGTTTAGATAGGATTTTGTTAGAATTATTCAGATTTTATTGTTCCTATTTTGTAGGTAGATTAGTTGTGATTCGTTATGATTTGAGAGGTATAAATATGATGTATCACTTCTCAAATTAAATAAGAAAAGAAGAATTTTTTCATGCATAGTTTCATGGTATCAGAGCATGAGAGATTGTCCCTAGAACCCTAACCACCTCCCTCTATTTTCCACCGGGATCAAATCACAGGTGCCGAATCTCTCAAGCGCTTATATATCCCGTGTGTATCTCAGGCGAAGCAGGTGTTCTTCGACTCCTTTTAGAGAAGACATCTAGGCGGTGTTCATTCACAAGATTTCTCAAGACACCACATCAACAGTAGCAGTAGCATTTAATAATTTAAAATCTTGGTATCAATTTTATTTAATCTATTTTTTATTTTGTAATCAATTTTAAGATGGCAGGATCTGAAATTCAAAACACCACAACCTCATCTCAGTCTGAGAACAACTTCAACTATATCACATGTCATAAACTTCAAGGCCATAATTATCTACAATGGTCGCAATGTGTAATGATGACCATATATGATCGTGGCCGTGAGGAGTATAACATAAGCGAAGCATCTCCACCCAAGTCTGATGATCCCAAATTTCGAACATGGAGGGCTGAGAACAATCAAGTCAAGAGTTGGCTAATAAACTCGATGACAACTGAAATTGGCGAAAACTTTCTCCTATATACCACTGTAAAAGAAAGTTGGGAAGCCGCACGTCATACTTTTTCAAATTGAGAAAAAACTGTTGCCCTCTACTAAATCGAGACAGACATCCAAGATATCGCTTAAGGTGAACTATCTGTTACCTTTTATTTCACTAAGCTATCTCGTTATTCGCAGCAACTGGACATGTTTGAAACCTTGGATTGGAGCTGTTCATGGAACTCTCTTTCGCAAGTATGTGGAGAAAAAGAGAATTTTCAAATTTCTTATGGGGCTAGACAAATCCGAAAACAAGTCATGATGGGGCCAAATTTATATGAAGTGTTCTCAGAGGTTCGAAGTGAAGAAAGTCGAAAACAAGTCATGATGGGGCCAAGTGAAATTTCTACGCTAATGTTCTTATAGCTCAACATGAGCGACCTCCAGACCCAACAGCACTTGTAGCTCGTGGAAGTTTTCAAACCGAGCATCCATGGTATAAACACTGTCAGTAGGACATGTGAAAGATATATGCTGAAAATTACATAAAACCATCAAACTGGAAGCCACAAGACAAATCTTCCAGCTTCGAGTGGCACTGGAACTATGCAGCAAGGTAATCCAAACTCTCTTGCACTTCACACCCAAATTCTTCCTTCTGACTAGATAGTGGACGGTGCAATCGACCATATGACAGGTGATCAGTTTTTATTTTTCTTATTGTGTGTGTCTCGGGACTGAACGGGGACGAAGATTGGCAGTGCTGAGCTGTGTGCGGGGTTGTATCTTCTTAAGGTAGAGAAACCTCTGGGAATCCAAATTTTTCTTATCTTGAACGTATGTTTCCTTCATTATTTATCAATAAAAGGAGTTATGTTCATCAGTGTGAAATTTGTTCGCCAAACACACTCTCTACATATGTACCTCGCCCATATACTCCATCTCAACCTTTTTCTCTTATCCATGGGGATATTTGGGGACCATCAAAAGTAAAAAATAAAATTTGGGCGTGCTGGTTCCTATTGTCAAACGGCATTGTTCACCAAGGTTCTTGTAAATACACACCCCAACGAAATGGTGTGGTTCAATGCAAAAATCGGCATCTTCTTGATGTCGCGAGATCTTTTATGCTCGCTTCCAATGTTCCGAAGACCTACTGGGGTGAAGCCGGTCTGGCAGCTACATATTTGATCAATCGGATGACATCCCGAATTCTTATGTTTCAAACACCCTTACAAAGCTTACTTACTTTGTATCCTACGTCACATGTTGTGTCCAACATCCCATTTAAGCAATTTGGGTGCATTGCATTTGTTCATTTTTATCCCCAACTTCGTACGAAACTTGATGCACAATCCATTAAGTGTGTCTTTCTCGGGTACTCTCCTAATAAAAAGAGGTATAAGTGTTATTATCCTCCGACACGTCAATTCTTTCATACAATTGATGTAACATTCATTGAAAATCTTTCCTTTCCCCAATTCTGCAGTTCAGGGGGAGAACAATATTATTGAACCTCAAAATTGGGACAACATACCGTTTTTCCCTGAAACTTTTCCTATTCCTTCTCCTGAAACTTTTCCTATTCCTTCTCCTGAAACTTTTCCTATTCCTTCTCCTGAAACTTTTCCTATTCCTTCTCCTGA
>JBBMEG010000022.1:11512419-11523195 GCA_037832605.1 Cyclanthera cordifolia
AACTTCTTCTATTTCTTCTCCTGAATTCATTCTCGAGCCAACACCACAAGTGTATTCTCGGAGAACTAAGCAACCTGGAGTGCAACCTTCACTTGTTCAGCAAAGTCAAGATTTGAACCAACATCCCAATGTCACTGAGGTAGTAAATGGCACTATAGAAAAGGAGATGGACAGACCTATAGCTTTGAGAAAAGGTGTCCATTCATGCACTAAGCACATCCCATACAGTATCAAGTAGCCTACACAAACTTGTCACTTGAATTTTAAGCGTTTGTCACAATGTTAGATCAAATACAGATTCCCAATACAGTGTATGAGACTTTACAAAAGTACTCAAAAACAAATGTCAAACGTAAAAAAGGAACAAAACAGTTGAATTTTTAGATAGGTGCTTATGCCATGAAATACTACCCAAAAAATGGGCTTGAAAGTTTTTGTGGCAAGAAACAATAATTAAATAAATAAGTCATATTTTAAACTGATATGATATCCTTGAAACCTTGCCTGCTTAAGAGATGCTTGCATAATCCATATTAATAATTCAATAATAGCCACAACAATTACCTGCAACATCTACGTATTCTTCGCGCTTGTAGCCTTTGTATCTACCCTTGCACAAGAAAAGTAATACACCGACCAAAAGAAGAGCAACGGTAAACCCAGCAATAATTCCAACTATAAGGCCAACCTTAGGTTTATTTGAAGAACCTGACAAGAAGAGAAACTTTCACATTTTGCTTCCAATAAAGTAGTTGACAGAGCAATCAAAAGAAAAACTGTTCAATCGGCCCAAGGTACATCTGATCCAATAACCTGAGTTTGTACTTTCTGAAGCACAGGCACGAGACTTCCCGCTGCAATTTAACTGGTTTCCAGAAAAGCTGTGATAAACAAATCAATTCAACATTCTCTAGTAAAAAAGCATATACGGCCTAGGGAACCAGTTATAAAATTTTCTCCAATCAAGTTAATCAAGCTAATCGTCCAACCAAAAAAAGCAGCACTGACATTTCTCAACTTTTAGTTCAATGCAACAGCAACTATTCAACAGGTTCTCAATTCTATATGATCGCCCATCAACAGCAACATCTTTACTTTAATATAGAAAGTAAAGCTTAAGTTAAGAAGGAATGAAGGAATACAAAAAGACAACCCAACAAAATGAACCAAAAGAAAGCCTGGACTAACTAGCGACTAGTACGTATGTGTGCCAGTGAATAGATATCACCTTGATAATATTCAAAAGTTAACGTACTTGAATTTTGAAACTTGAAATAACTCCTCTGGAATTGTGCCACTAAGATCATTTGAGTCTACAAAACTGTAGAAGAATCATAATCAAGAAATTAAGAACTGACAAACACTTAGTTAACAGAGTCTGAAGTTTTTCAAACATAGTATCAGATGCACGATGGAAAACTTACAGGCTAATCAAGCTAGGAAGGGTTGAAAGTGAATCAGGAATATTCCCAGTTAGATGATTTTGACTCAGAGTTCTGCTTGAATGATAATAATAACTCATAATCTAAAGAATAAACCATATGCATTGCATAAACTAATTTTGAAATTTCGAATCATTTGGAGCCAACTACTCACAGGAACTGTAGTTTCTTAAGATTACCCAGGGACGATGGTATTTGACCAGTTAGGCTGTTATTGCCCAAATCCAAACTGACCAAATTTGTCAGGTTTCCAAAATCCTTTGGTATATCACCAGTTATGCGATTTCCCTGCAAAATCCTGTAGTAGAAGAATATATATTAATGAAGATGTTCTCCAGTTGATTGCCAATAAGCAGATGTACTTCAAAAAACAGTTTACAAATTGAATGGCCAATAAACATAAACAAAACTGTTAGACTCAGTGACGAAAGCAATCATACCTTCCTCGACAGTAAAATCCTGTTAGACTCGGTAACGAAAGCAATTATACCTTCCTAGAGAGTAAAATCTTAGGCTTCGAAAACTTCAAGAACTTCAATGATAAGAATATAGCTTTGCAGCTATTAAGCAAGCTTAGTGCTTTAATGATATTAGTATTGCTTAGTCAGTTGAACACGTTTAATCTTTTCCGTTACAATTTCTTAGGTAAATAAATCATTGATAAAAGAAATTTCCAATTATTAAATGTTAGTACTATTATATGCAATACAAAACTTAGCTCGAACAAAAACAAAGTTTTATCCAAGATGACCTTCAGAAAGTCTAAATTATATCAAAATTAAAACTTACGTTCATGAAAAAAGAATAAAGAACAATTAGATTACACAACTAGATAAAGTTCAGAAAAGTATAATCAATGTCAAGCTTAAATCACAAAGCATGAAGTATTCAGGTTTACAAGCTCTTGTACACACAAGAAAATGCTACTCACAGAGTTGAAAGTGATTTAAGAACTCCAATTTTCGGAGACAATGTTCCCGTAAATCCCATTGTCGACAAGGATCTGAGAAAGTTAGATGTGTTATAAGTAAATACAAGAGTTGAAAACTTTTATATTGGCAAGTAAAGAAGTATGAAATCAACATGGAAGAGCAAAATATGGAATGAGTACATCTAAGTATTTCTTACACAGAGGTCACATTGCTTCCAACACATATAACACTGGTCCAAGTACATGGATTCACTTGATTTGGGTTCCAATCTGTGAGCTGATTTGCTGTTGCATTCAATGCAATCTTCAATGCATAGAGAGCATCGCCTGGAGGAGAGCAGAACACATTCATCAAGCAGTCAAACAAGTAGAGTATATCTGTACAATAGCAATTACTAATAAATTTGTACAATTAGATCTAATCAGAAATTGAGAAGAAAGCTACCTTATTAAAAGATTGTTTTCTTGGATAATCATTAAACCGTCGTTTTCAAAAGAAAATCACGTGTTTCTTTTAAATTATCTTTTTTATAATAAACCGTGCTTTCATTGAGTAAAAATGAAAGAATACATTAGACATTCAAAGACACCACAAAAAAGGCATGGATGCACCCTACAAAAGCACTCTTCATTCAAGTAAAATATCACCTAGTGAAAAATTGTTTTTTGGAAAGCGGGAAAATGAAATTTTGCTCCACTATACCTGGGGTATCCACACCCATCCCTGGGCCGAACACCAAGAGACATTGAAGGAATGGAGACACGAGAAGTGTCTACAAACTAATATCACAGGTGGGTCTCGCAAACAGGAACCCTTAAATGAAGCATACCTTCAAAGCTCAAGCATTCGACCACCGCATTACCCTTTAGGGACATCACCTAGTGAATAATTACAAAAAGATTTAGAAACATGGGCCCAAAGAGATGGAGAATCTAATGAAGGCATATACATCGACTCGAGATCGCTCCACCACTTTAAGGATTCGACTATTTCTTCCCCAAACTCCTCAAGAAAACGAGTCCACACATCTAAACCTATCTTATAGTGCCAAAAAAAGGTGATCAATTTCCTCTGCTGCCTTCTACACATGATAAAATACTCTGGTCCCACTTAAGATAGAACCTTCCGCAAAACCATGTTTAAAGTGTTAACGTCCTTGCTAAGTGAAAAACTTAGGGCATGTTTGTGCGCCAAGTTTGTAAACGGCCAGTTGGTTTATCATAATCCACTCAATGTATGCCCTGCCGTTGATCTAAATTTGCATGCCCGCTTATCTAAACCTGCTTGCCCGTTAATCTAAATCTATGTGCGCCCGTTTATCTATTTTCAAATATATTTCTTTAATATTATAAAGAAATTTGATTATCAATTTTCTTTACGATTTACCACAGATGACTATATTTATAGGTTCAATAATTTTCATTAAAAAAAACACATAATTATTAATCTAAAATAAATTCGTGTTGTTTGAAATAATGTTAATTTATGTTAATTAAACCTAATATTTACTAACTAGATAAGTTCATTTTCAAAATGAAATGCATTATTTGAATAAAATTTTTTGTATTTAGTCAAAAAAATCAAATTAAAACTATACAAATATATTTATTTTTTATTATATAACTATATCAAATTTACAAAATATGTCAAATAAAATTTTAAAAAAGAAACAAATTTCCATTAAAAAAATGAATGTTAAATTTATTCTCATTATCTTAAAATTGATATTAAGTTTAACAAAACTACTTTGTTAATTATTTGCAAATTTTTTACTTTAAATTTTAGTTATTTAAAAAATTGTAAAAGAAAATTCATAACGCCTATTATAATAACTTGCACTCCAAACACCATTTATTATAATCTCCATTATAATAACCTGCACTTCAAACACCGTCTACTTATAACTCATCATTTATAATAACCGATCGTATATAATAATTCATCCTCTACAGTAACATAAATGGTGACCCAAACACACCCTTAGCCTTCTTTTGAATTTTCACCTTCCACAAATAAACAAAAATGGATCCTCGTAGAAGAATAAGAAGAATTAACTAGATAGAAAAATAAAATGATGGCACAAAAAACCCTAGTCGAGCAAGAGACCCAATAACGAATATCCTTACGCCTCGAGTCACAACGAAAATCTTACAATAAAGACAACAGAGCTAAAATTAGGGGTGTTCATACATTCTCCGAAAAACCGATTCAACCGACCAAATTAAGGGCGGGCGGTCGATTTTCAAGTATATTGTTAAAAATATGTAATCAAAGTCCATATTAAACAAATTTATTTACAAACAAAAAGCCCAAATAAAACAGTATAGATGAAAAGGCCCACTTATCTTGAACAGCCCAAAGTTTTACTTGAACCGCACCAGTGCAAACGGTTCGGTTATCTTGAACCGATTCAATGAGCCCAAAGACAAACGTACGACTGATATTGAGCATGAGAAGCAAAAATTGTAAGGTTGAGATGATGTCACTCTTTACTTTACCTTGTCGGTTTAGACTGCATGCTTCACACGTTGAATCCACTGAAATTGAAGAATAAAACCTTCTTTGTTCTACTGTGCATCTCATTTGTCTCTCTCATTCGTCCTCGCAAAGAGATGGCTGAGGTTCTGGCGATTTTTCGCCAAAACCTTGATCCATCTTCATCGTTCTTGGTTTTATTCTTGATTCTTTGAGCAATAGTGACGATCCAAGATTTTGTCACTTGGATCGTTGCTTCCTTGCAAAATCTCTTTGTTCTTTGCGACAATTACAGTGATAGCTTACTGTAATTGTCACAAACGAAGTGAATCTTGACTCTTCTTTTACTCGGAGATCAACCAGCAACAAAAACGGTAACACATCTTTCTTCTCTGTCTTTTCTTTTCTTATTACTTAGTTTAAATGTTGTTCTCTGTTTTTAATTTGATCTTTCTTTTCTGTGGTTTTAACTCAACCAAAACATAACACAAATAAACTGAGATGGATAAAGAGAAAGAGAAACAAGAACAAACATTTTACGTGGTTCGGCTAAAGCAAGCTACGTCCACGGATCCAACGAGCCAGGTACTTTTTATTTTTGTAATTTGTCAATACTCTTCTGTTTTCAATACATCATACACATAGAAAAGTACGAGCTATTTATATACATTTATTATCCAGTGCAATGTAGTACACAAGCTCTTAGGATAGTGCCTAGGTGGTTTAGAGCTTTAGGTGGTTATGAAAGAGCTTGATAGAAGTTAGGTAGATGCTGTTAGGAAACAAACACAAAACAATGAAGTCTTTGTACCACAAAGCCTCCAACACGAGAGGTGTAATGGGCAAAGCTTTATTATTCAGAAAATAACATATATGTTGGTCGGTGTCGGTTACAAAGAAATTTACCTGAATTTTTTGGTTCGTTCGGTTTGGTCGGTTAATAAAAATTTCTTCCTATAACAATAATATTTTTCATTTAATTAATTATATTTATTACTAAATTATTAAAAAAATAACTTAATTTTAAATGTATTTTTAAAAAGTATTTGGTATGTTCATTTTTTTTAATTAATTCTTAAAATTTCAACAAAAAATTGTATGATGAATATGTTTTTTATTAAAAAAAGGAAAAAAATAATTAAAATGAATTAACTGACCTAACCGACCTCTTTGACTAACTTAACCGACCAAACTGACCGACTTAAACGATCGGTCGGTTCGGTTTTATTTTCAAGCAAACCGATAGGGTCGGTTTGGTGTCAATTTTCACCGAAAACTGACACCGACCGACCAATGAACACCTCTAGCTAAAATATCCAGTGTCTCCTTATCGAACAAAAACCACTAAGAATCCAACACTCACGAACAAGTAGAGCTTCCTGAGAGATAAATGAAATAATATTCTTAAGGTGTTGGTAGGAAAGGGCACGCAATAAAGAGTTATTTTTTAAATTTACTTTGAAAAGGCTTAGGATAGCGTGGACCTAAGACCACTTAATGCACAAACTCGTCGTCTTAGTTTACTAAACACCTAAATTGTATACCACACCAATTGTGTCCTGATCCAAGATCTTCATTTAAATCTAAAACCCTTCTTGGCAAACTTTATCTGAGAAATTCTATTTCTTGTAATCATTAATTCATTTTCAAAGTCAATCTTAAATAAAATTCCTTCCTTCGTGTGAGGCCACTTACAATCTTTGAAAGCTTCATTAGCGAAAACAACGTGATCCTTGACTCCTAGCTAGGATAGCAGACTCACAACTACTGTAGTTGGAAAGATCTTTCTAAAAGAACTCACTAAAAAACCTTAAATAAGTCCGTTTTAATCACATCCCAACAATCTTGAAAAAAAATAGACAACAAGAAACCATCCGACTCGAAGGCTTTACTTCATTGAAAGTTAAAGACCATCAACTTTGCCAGTAGCAAGGTGAGAGGAACCACTACCCAACATAGTCCAAAAATAGATAATGTCATCAACAACCTAAAGATGAGATAAAGGTAGATTATTCTACCTCATAGTGAAATCCTCAATTGCCCTATTCTCTATACCTCGCAAGATAATTTTACTCAACACATCCACTACTAGTAAGAAGAGAAATGGAGAAAGTGCAAGGGTACCGATACCAATACACATCCACACTCAGGCACAATGGCCCTCTAGAGCATGAGGCGCAAGGCGCACCAAAAAGCGCGGGCTTTTTTACTTAAGGTGCACTATATAAAAAGGCATTAAAAAAAATTATATAGGAATATATGCACAATCAAAACACTTTTCATGAAGAAAAATAAAGTTTTAACCAAGAATAATATAGAAAACAAACATAAGTTTCAAATAATAACCTTCATTTCATGAGAATAAATAAATTTTAATTGAGGAAAATATATAAATCATACATAAACTCAACTATAAACCTTCATTTCATAGAAAGAAATGAAGTTTGAATAAAAAAAATGATATATAAACATGCATAAGTGATTCAAGATATTTTGATACCTTAAAAAACTTATCTCGCGCAACGAATGACCTAGTTTGGGGATCTCGCTGAGCCTTTCCATGAAATGAAGGTTATAGGGGGCCAAAACACAAATAATAAGCAAAATAGTAAAAAGAAATAAAAAATGCGTGCCTCAGGACTTCAAGCCAGGCGCCAAAAGGCTCGCGCTGCAGGCGCATAAGTTGCGCCTTGCGCCTAGGCGCGCGCCTGAGTGTGCCTGGATGCGCCTTTCAAAGCACTGCTCACAATAAGAATCTCTCTCTTACAAGTAGCCACCTCTAATAAGGAATTCTACTATCTATCATGTATAGAATACTAAAGTGACTTAGGGATCTTACAGAAAGATGAGCCGCTTGGCATAAATCCTCCCTCTCGGTTTGTCATTCCTAGATTAACTCCACATCCAAGATCTCCACTTGTAATCAAAACCTTTCTTAGCCAAAACTTTGTCCAAAAAATTTCAATCTACGTTGTCCTAAGCCTTTTCAAAGTCAATCTTGAAAACGACTTCCTCTTTATTACGATAACTATAGATCTCAATCTCACATTTATTTCTTTTATAAGAAAAAAGAGCATTCACATTTGTTGATAACTTCAGAATATCTTTTATATAATCCCAAAGAAATCATAAAGAAAAAAACAGGAAGGTGGTGGAAAAGGGTATTCCACGTGACAAAGAAAATGTTTGTTTCTTGTCAAAATAAATGCAAAAATAATCAGATAGATTAATCTTATCTTGAACAATACAACTACACAATTTCCAATCAACTTCATCCAAATTGAAGAACATCCTGGACCACTCTCATTTAACTAGCATATGCATTATTTTCCCTTGCCAACCAGAAATCAAACTTTGAATCTCGATAGAAATCGTGCCACACTAGAACAAGAAATCAATCTACAAGCATCCTGAAGATTAAGGAGATGGACAACTTTTGACTCCAGGTCACAGATCAGATATTCAAAATATAAGCCTATAGGTAAGCAGTATAACAAGAGACATATCAATTTTCGACGCCACCTTGAGACTCGCAATTCATACCTTGATAGTCAGACAGCACAATATTCTGAAAGCAAGCCAGCATAAGAATTGTAAGATAGAGTTCTCCCATCCTAACTAACATCATTTTCATTGGTTGACGCCATGAAACTCAGGCAAAAAGGGGAATTGAGTCATTGCTATGCTATAACTGCAAAAACAACCATCCACTGAGTTGACAGTCAAATATATTGGAACAAAGATGATTATCCAAAGGTTATATTCTTAATTACTTGGTACAAGATCTTTAATGATACATTTCCATGCCATCAAGTCCATAAATGCAAGGCCGCAATAAAAATGATAGACTAGACTACAAGCGTGGCAGTTAAACTTCCTGAAACTACAGTTCCGATGGTTGCTCAGTCAACTAAATTAGCGTCTATGGATACTACCAGAACGAGAAAAAGTTACAACCAAACAATCAAATAGGGAAAGCCTCAACTCGTATAAAAGAGACTAAAAGAAACCAGAGTTCCATTTCTGAAAACAATATTTCTTGGGAAAAAAATTGGAAATACGTCATTCTCCAAAAAATAAAAACTTAGTCAACATCGATGAGTTTGATCAATATAAAAAATATTTTATGAATAAATTCTATTGTTTCAAAAGTAATCTAAATTAATATTTGAACCACGCTAAACTGAATCTTTTCTACTCTCGATATTTAAACATTACGACATCTTAAATACTTTTAAGTACTTTCAAAACTCTGAAACCAAATCCAAAAGACAAACATGAAATCAAATGCATCTTTTGACTTTGAAATCAAATTAAGAAGGACTAGTTTGAAATTTCTGATTGTTCAACTACTCATCAAACTAATCCTCAGCTCCTATCTCTCAATGGTTCTGAACTTCGCTCTGCCACAAGTGAAATCACTCTCATCTCAACTTAACAATGATTGAGAAAATGTAGGGGAAAGAACACGAGAGAAACATCAAAGGATAAAAAACCTAACCACAAATCAACAAACTCCGGAAGAGAAACAGAAATAAAATACAAATAGGAGCTCGAAGATAAAGAGAAGATCCAAAAAGAACAAGTACCTGAGGAGAATAAGAAGTAGATTCGGGGTAGTGGAAAGAGCCGAATGATCCTTCAAGATTCGTGACCTATAAATCAACACAGGAAGAACTGGAAAAGGCTGAAAGAAGAAGAAGCTCAGAGAAGAAGAAGCTCAGCTGGAAACCAATTCGTCAGAGTGCTGCTGCTTTGGGAAGTGTAGCTGCTGCACATCAGCAAATTCTTCTGCCATTGTCAAAGCTTCGCTTCTTTGGCTTTTATTTATTTTGTTCTCCTTTTTTTTTATTAAGTTTTTTTTTTTTTGGATAAAAGTTTGGAAAATGATGGGCTTTTCCCCACTCTTTTGAATTTTCAAGGTTTTTTTATTTTTTTTATTATTTATTTTAGGAAAGGCATTTTTATTATTAATTCATTACAATCGCGAAATGCGATACGCAGTTCTGTGGTTCCCACGGCAATGGACTAAGGACCTGTAAGTGGCTGACTGATTTTTTTTTTTTTCTTTTTAATTTTAATTTCTTTTCCAGATGTGCAGTGCTTCTAGCTACCCAGCAGTAGGGCCTTAATCGTCTGAAGTATTAAGAAAAGAGTGGGATGTAATGGGATGTAAGGGCTCTTATAATTTAAGTAATTAGTTATTTGTTTCTAAATGTTTGTTTCTTGTTATCAGGTAGTTTTACTATTCACTAGAGATGTCTTTGGAACGGGGTCGGGAATGACTTTCTTGTCCCTATTCCTGCCACCAAAATCAATCTCGTCACTACATAATTTACTGTTTATTTTTGGCGGGATCGAGTTTTCTTCAAATAATATTTTTTTTAATTTTAAATCTTAATCCATATGAATACAATTTTTAATGATACTTTCAAATTTTTAAATTTTCATGGAATATATATATATATTTATATATATATATATATATATATTAATTTTTAATTCGATATATAATTATTAAATAAAATATATATTTGAATATATATGTTTATACAAAAATCAAATTGTAAGTAAAGATTAAATTGGTAAAAAGAAAAAAAATTAAATGAAATAAAACTTGGGCGGGGATCGGAGAAACATGATGGGAATACATTCCACATTCTCGTCCCCGTTTACCTTTTAGGGAATTTTCTTTCCCGCACACTCCTCATTCCCCACCTAAAGGGATTCATTGCCCATTCGGGGCGAGTCCTGCGTGTCCCCAGTCCCATAGAAAAAATGGACATCTCTATAAACAAATTCATTAAAACGAATTATTGTAATTATTTGAAATGATCATTCATTTATAATCATTTAAAATAATCGCTCATTTTTAATATTCATTTTTAACCATTTATTTCTTGTCATTCATTTTTAATCCGTCATTT
>JBBMEG010000022.1:11530414-11543853 GCA_037832605.1 Cyclanthera cordifolia
TCCGTCGCGGCGAGTTCCGGCCACCCTACACGGCCGGAACTGATTGATTACCCCGAGGTACTATTCATTCTTCCATCATTCTTGAAGATTTTGACAAATAAGAGGAAAGAAAACAGTCTTGAAGCAATCTTGGAGCTTTTCTTTGAGGATTGATTTGTTTCTTGGTGATTCAATCTTGGATTCTAAGAAAGGTGTACTCCATTTCCTTTTTTCTTTTGTAGTTGTTTCCCACTTTGTTTAAGAAGTAATTCTTAAGGGCAATTTTGTTAGATTAGGTATTTCTTGTAATTGATTCAATTTTGATTCAATTTGTAACTGGTAGGTTGGACAAATTTCTCATAGAACTCTAATAAAATTTGCTCGTGGATGTAGGACCCTAGTTTCGAATCACGTAAACTCTCGATTATTTTTCCTCTATTTCAGCCAATTTTACAACTTATATGCTTGCTGGAAAATTCTGTTATAAAGATCAAAATTAGTGTGTAAGTGTATTTGATCACTTTTGAATATAAACAAAAACACAAAAATACTATATGCTTAGAGAAGGTCGAAAAAGGGTAATTCAAAAAATCCCAACAGGTAACATTTATACAAACCATTTTAACTAAAAATCACTATTGGTATTTCATATATTTCTACAGAGCCAACATATTTATTCAATTTCATATCCTGTTTTCAAGAGATACATTAATCATGTGGTATTAGTTATATAGTTTTCTTAAATGCATTAGGTATCGACCTACGGTTACCAATCACGTGAATTGTCGTCTCATGTACGTGTCTTCGTGAACGAATACGGGGTCTGCAGTTCTCTGTGGAGGGGGAGGGAACTGGGGCTGCCCCATTGCAATGTTTGCTTGAGGAATGGAAGGATTGCCCCAGACCGTAGGATCATTCTTTGCAGAGTTCATTGTGAGGAAATAGACCAATCCAAGCACTAAACTTGAAACCGCCAGAATGGTAGCAACAGAAAAAACTCCTGGTTTCAGAACATAGCACTCGTAGTAACCGAAATAGTAGCGTTGTTCGTTACGTCGATCGTTCAGTGCAGCACCAGTGAGCAACAGGAGGAATGCTATCACAAATAAAAACCTGCAGAAGAAAGTAAGCAAATGTTGTAGGTACAAGAAAAGGGAAGGAAGATAAGCAAGAGAATTCTTAGAATATTAATTCATAATTAAGTGACTATCATGAATTGAATTCGTTTCCTCTTAGTTCTCTAAAACTTTTGACAAACCCATGATAGTTATACAATGAGAAACTCTGTTTGTTCCATTTCAAGAAATCAACTAGAGGTTTCATTTGGTCATAGTTTTTACCTCTCTTTTTTTACATCCTAGTTTTTTTTTTTTTTTGTATTGTTTTTTCATTCTTTTTTTCAATGCTTGAAATTTTGTTAACAAAAAAATCATACATTTTTTAGGGACCAAAAAGGTTTCCCTAAGAATAACAGATTAATCATTTGCATTATGATTGATCATTGATCACAAAGTCTCTTTTGCATTCAAGCTTTTAGATGATTCCATCCTTGAGTAATAATTTTCATGATTTTTTTAATATATGTGAGTATCCGAGTCAACTTACATGCACCTAGACTTAGATTAGTTGAGTTTAAAATCTCTTCCTACCTTTTAAGTAGTCATTATTGATATTCATATAAATGTTGTGATGAGGTAATTAGTAGTAAGCAGCAAGCCACCACTAAATATAAACTCTCTGATGAGAAGGGTTGAAAAATACCAGGAAACAACGAAGCAGATCACGGTGGTTCGCCATTTAGATGCGGTCGGCCGAGGGCCTCTCGAGCAGCAAATGCATCCTGTCGAAACATTTATCGTTATTTGAGCAAGAAAAAGTGATAGAGCTGCAGTCAAACCAAGGCCCATCGCAGGACTTCGGGGATAATTGCACGTACTAGTAGGACTGACTCTAATAACTTGATTAAGCTGTCAAATAAAAAAGATATCATTGTCAAACTTCCATCAGCTTTGGATCCAATTTAAAATTTGAAAGAAATGTATACAACATAAACATAGATCAAGAAAAATTGAAAGAAGCCAATGGTGATTACATTGATTAGCATAGTAACTTCTACTACTAACTTGAAGTCAATGAGCATAATGGTAACATCGGTTGTTGTCATCCAAGTCCAAACTTTGGTATGGGTGAAAATACCCTGGGTTGGTAATGGGGCAAAGCTTCGATTGTAAAGAAAAAATATTTTAATTGTGAGTGTTTAGGCCAACGTATGCTTTTTGACTAACAACCGTCCATCAAAGTAACTAATATGAAATTAATTCTTGAGGAGGTGGTCACTGTAGATTGGACTCATCATTTCTTTGTATTATAATGGTTGTCTAATAGGTTTGGACATTATATGATTTATGAATAATTTAGGAGTATAAGAGAAATTAGTTAGAGAGTTTGTTAGGGTTTTCTATTATAAATAGGAGAAATTAGTTAGAGAGTTTGTTAGGGTTTTCTATTATAAATAGAGGGTGAAGTGAGTGAGAAGGGCATCCAAATATTGAGTGAAAACTTAGGGCTCTTAGAGAATGGTTCTCTAGAGATGGGAGGTTCCAAGTCCTATTAAAACTTGGTTATCTTTGTATTTTCGTATTTTCTATTCATTTTATATTTCAATATAGTTTGGGTCTTATCAATTTGGTATCAGAGCTGTTCGGTTCTGGTCATGAGTCCGAGCGCGCGAGATATTGGAAGAGTTCGCAGAACGTGTGGATGGGTTGATAACATCTTTCCAAGAGGAGAATGCAAGAGCGTGGGAACGGAGAAGATTAGAGATGGAAGAGAATTTGAAGGCATGGAAACAGAGAAGGTTAGAGATGCAGGCTAGGAATCGGAAAAGAATAGAAGTCGCGGAAGAATTAGAAGCACGGGAGGAAGCTCTTCAATCTGCTTTCAATAACAAACTTCAAATGGAGGAAAAAATAGAAGTAATGAAATGTTGAATAAAATCAAGAATTACTTGATGAAGAAAAAAGAAAAAAAAATAGATGAAGGGAAAGAAAAGGAAGAAAATACTATATATAAGAAGAAAGAAGCAAAAAAAAAAAAGAAAAAAAAAAGAAACAGTCCGCCGGCGACGGATGGCGGAAGGGGGCGGACAGCGATGGCAGGCGGCGACGACGGGCGACGTCGGACGACGAACGGCGGCAAGGGCTGGTTGGGTGCTGAGATGGTTTACAAGAAGAAGGGGGAGGAAGAAGAGGGAAAAAAATAAATATATAAATAAAATAATAAAAGAGTGATAGGCGGCTAGGGTTTATTCTTTACAAAAAAAGATTTCAAAGTGAGAATGAGCTTGGTTAGGACTTGGGCCAATTTTTAAACAATTGATTTAGCAATGGGCTGGGCTTAAAAAAAAAAAAACTGAAGCTTTATTTTGGTGGGCTCATTTGTGGGTGGAATGGGTGATGCAATTGGGGACTTTGGTTTGAATTTGTATTTTGTTATCAAATATTCTTGAATCAACATGTACGACATCACCACTGCTCCGATCATCCGCTGCCGTATTTCCGACCGCCGCCGCTGCCGACATGACTCCGGCCACAAAAGAAAAAAAAAAAACTCAACTTTATGTTTCTATTTTTGTATACCTACCTTGAGGACAAGGTGCTTTAAAGGGGCCAATATTGATAGGTTTGGACATTATATGATTTATGAATAATTTAGGGGTATAAGAGAAATTAGTTAGAGAGTTTGTTAGAGTTTTCTATTATAAATAGGAGAAATTAGTTAGAGAGTTTGTTAGGGTTTTCTAATATAAATAGAGGGTGAAGTGAGTGAGAAGGGCATCAAAATATTGAGTGAAAACGTAGGGCTCTTAGAGAATGGTTCTCTAGAGATGAGAGGTTCCAAGTCCTATTAAAACTTGGTTATCTTTGTATTTTTCGTATTTTCTATTCATTTTATATTTCAATATAGTTTGGGTCTTATCATTGTCATCCATGTCCCAACTACGGGTGCAAGTATCCCGGGTCGGTAATGGGGCAAAGCTTCGATTGTAAAGAAAAACTATTTTAATTGCGAGTGTTTTAGGCCAACGTATGCTTTTTGACTAACAACCGTCCATCAAAGTAACTAATATGAAATTAATTCTTAAGGAGGCGGTTAGTATAGATTGGACTCATCCTTTCTATGTATTTCATGATTCTCAAACTCCTTATCTGATCACCAAACAAACCATGATGATTAAAAAAACTTGGATGGAATTTTAAAACAAGACAAAAGCAGAATTTTTAACCTTAATTTTCAAAAACTAAAAACCAATTAAAAATTAAAAAGTTTTCAAACCGAACCTTAATCACTGATATAGCCCATTGAACTATTATTTCCTTGATCCAGAATCGTGTCTATGTTTTGTCAAAGGTGCCATGAAATGAACTGCATGGTAACTCCATTATGTAAAAAGAAGGTAGTTCGTTCTCAAGGGTAGCTTTCTTGGTAAAGTTTGGGTCTCCGAGATATACTCTTATGGAAATCTTAGGTTCAAAATTCACGAGTGTGCCTAATTGTAAAATTATTCGTGGTCTTCCGAGTCCAAAGACTGGTGCTAGTATCACTCTCATGTAATTGGAAGTTTATGGTCTTAAACTCAAGAATCCTTTGAGGAAATTCAAAGATCAGATCTAAGCTGCCATATGAGATAAAAAAGGAGGACAAAAAAATGAAAGCAAAAAGGCAAAACTACAGTTTAATCAGATTCAAATCACCATCCTCAATTATTACTAGTAGAAAAAACAAAACAAAAGGCATAACCAGACATGACTTAAAATAATTTTCCCCAATCCATCAGTCAAACCACTTCACCTTTTTGTAGTTGAAAAAAAGGAGGAAGAAGAAAATCCATCCAGTAGGGCTTGAGAAACAAGTAAAGATAAAAAGAAGCAGCCAAAACAATAGATCCAATTCAATCCAATTCAATATATCTTTTTAAATTCACCGAAAAACTTTTTTGTATATAATTTCCAATAAGAACATCAAATAAAAACCACATAGATCCCCTGTTCATGATCACTATTCACAACTCCCTTCAATAACATTATTCCACCAATTTCATTCTAAGATAAATTTTCTCATCAACAAAACAGAAAATCAACCGAATCACGCAATTAAAAAATTATGAGTAAGAAAAATCATCTTCACCTTAACTCTTGTGCCCTCGGCGGCGAAACCAGTGGCGACCACCAGAAGAATCAGAAAAGAAACCACAGAGCACACAAGCAGAGCCTTCTTCTCCATCTCCGCCGCCGCCGATTTCCTCCGGCGAGAAAAAACCGGCGATATTTGGTGGGGATTTGGATTAAGGTCGAGGTTTAGATGGGCGAGGAAACCGTGGCAGAGAAACGTGTAGTAAAAGTTGTTGAAGAGGGAAATGACATGCGCTTAGCTTTTGACGTTGCTCCAATTAAGAGGCGATCTCGAATTTGATTTTCAACGGGGGACGTGACTTTTTACGACGTCGTTTGATCTTCGCTGGTCCTTGAGAATAAAAGTGCGTAACGATTTTTTTTTTTTTTTTTTTTTGGGTAAATGGTTATAAAATCGGTCAATATTTGATTTATTTATGATCGGATATTCATACATATACGATTTCTTAAAAAAAAAAAAGAAAAAGAAAAAAAAGAAGAAAAAAGCATATACTTCCTCCATTCACACATTTGTAAATATTCTTAAGCATAATTTTTTTATTGGCGTATATAATTTTCTTACAAACCATGAATGATAATATATATATATATATATACATACTTATATTGAAAATAGGTAAATTATAAATTTAGTCAAGAAATTTATAGTTTAATCCATATGATTTAAAAAGTTAGACTTTAGTCTCTATAGTTTGAACAAACATAAAATTTAGTTTTTATAGTTTGAAGAAATATAAAATTTAATCCCTATAGTTTGAAAAAATAGAATTAAATCCCTATGGTTTGATAAAATCTAAAAACTAGTTAATATTATTCATAAATCGTAGACGAATTAAGTAAGATATAACTTATGATGTATGAATGCTGGTTTTTTTTATTGTCCAATCAATTACTTGTTTCATACTCATCAAAACATAAAAATAATTAATTTTTACGTATTTTATTCACCAATAATTACGAATGACAAATTTATTTTTTAGATTTTGTCGATCGTTGAGACTAAATTCTAATTTTTTAAAGCATTATCACTAAATTGTAGATTTCTCCAAACATAGAAACTAAATAACTAAATTCTAACTTAATTTATAATTTACCATATTCCAAATTTTCTTGAGTTGACTAGTAAGGATTGTTCATGAATAGAAAAAGAAGCTAATTCACAAAACATGAACTCTGCTTGTAAATCAGAGATGACAGATTCTAATTTCATACTTCAAATATTGTTGGAGTCAAAAAAAAAACAAAACAAAAGAGAATGATGTCTAGTCCACACTTGGATCACAACATACTCCAACAATAGTGAAATACCCAAAATACCCCCCAAAGCAAGCATCCAAATCAGACCTATGTATTCTCAAGTATTTACATTCCAAAACCACAAACTTTAATCACTTGATTGTTTCAAACTCAGCTGAAGTAAAGACAGTGAATTTCATCAAACGGCTCTTGCTCCTCTTCACAAGCTCAAACACAAGCACATCTCCAGCTTTCAGATTGTTTTCCTTTGAAAACAGCCTCCATCCTCTTCCCATTCGCTTCGACCACGTTCCCGCCATGTAGCAGCAAACTTTCCATTTTTTCCCCTTCGAACCGGCCTGAAGTTCGATGATTTCTTCCTCAGTATCCAGATACTTTGTGCAAAAACTGGGAGGAATGTACTGCACATGAAACAATGGAATATCAAACAAAGTTCATTTGCCAATGTACACAAAAAACTACACACAAAAACATATAGAGCTTTTCACCAGATAACTCTTGTTTATGTTTCTGTGATATAAGGTCACCATGAATGAAGGGTTCCGTGTCTTCATACTCTCCGTGGCTGCACGGATTGCCATCTCCTTACCGTTCGATGTTGCGGTTTGTGTTCGGGAAGCCCGCTTTTGCCTGCAAAACAAAGAAAGATTCCCTCATTGTCTGACTATTCCGTTTCGTAGAACTGGTATGTCATTTTTTTTTTTGAAACCTCGAGTGTTTACACCAGCTCTCGTGCATATTAACTATTCTTACTGAACAACTCATCCGATCCTACAATATTCTTTTTGTCAAAAAAATCGTAGGAAACAAATTTTAAGTAGAGAGCTATCATGAATTGAATCTATAAGCTCTTAGATTTTTAAAGTCATCTTTGACCACAAACTTAACCTATGATGGTTAACTAGTACGTCAAACTGAAGTCGGTTTTGATCCAATGCAAAATGGCAAAATAAAATCGTAGGAAACCATCCGACTAATCCTATAACATTTTTTTGTCAAGAAAAACTATAGGAAACAAATTTTTAAATGGTGAGTTACCATGAATTAAATCTATAACTTCTCAGATCCTTAAGATTATCTTTGACCCACAAAACTAACCCATGATGGTTAACTGATACGTCAAACTGAAGTCGATTTTTATCCAAAGCAAAATGGCAGAGCATAAAAACAATTTCAAGCCAAAAGTTATTGTAAATTGAAGAAAACTTGCCTTGTTTCATTTTTCACAGCATGAAAATCTTTCAACTCCGTATCGTCCTCAACTTTACACCTTTGATTCTCAACTTTACGCCTTTTACTCTCAATCTCACGATCACAAATTTCCGACTTTGTTCTCGTACTATTTCGAGTTTGTACACCATATGACTTAGTCGAATCCGACCTCAGAATTGCACGAGTCATCTTCGAAGCGAGTGGTCGATATACACATTCGTCGTCAACGTATTGTTCGGAGTAACCACTAGAAGAAGGGATTGAAATAATAGAATCAGATTTTTGATCTTCATCTTCAAGCTCTATTGCATCACCATGAGAATGGGGATATTGAATCTCAGAAGTAGTTGTGTCAAAAATAAGAACTTGGAAGCTGGAATTTCCCTTATATTTGAAGACCAATAAGAAGCCATACTTTATTGAGTAATAATCAACAAAATTGTTCCAATTATCACAAAACCATATTTGGCCATTGGCTTTCTCCAATCCCATTTCCCAAACACCCCCATTAGGCACAGTAAGCAAAGCTTTGGAAGATAATTCTTGGCCGTACATCCCAACAAAATTTTTAGACATTCTCTGTAAAGAGACAGAGATTCACATGTTAATATTTTTTTATAAATGTGTAAATTTAGTGGGAAACTTTGAATTATTTCTAGAATCAAAGTCCATTCACAACAGATAATCTCTTCAAACAAGTCAAAAGTGAACTTATGCAACTCTATTCGAGCCAAAAACCTACCTACATTGTTCTATCAAACCTTTTTTTTTTCTACGAGAACCAAACTTTCATTGAGAAAATAATGAAATACGTAAACAAAATGGCATACAAAAGAAAATGGCCATAAAAAGAAAGGTCTTCCTGCAAAACGGCCTCGAATCAAGTAAAATCGCATAATCTAAAAAAGATAGGCTCAAAGAGAAACATATTTCAATACTCTTTCATACTTCACTAATTTAAACCAATGTTGATCATCAACACATTCACAAATCTCAATCTCTTTAGAAGGTGAACAAAGCTTGATCATAGTAATCCAAGCGTAATTGGTAAACTAAAATTGTCTCCCTTTAAACAAGATTTCAAACTAGAAAACTTATCAAACTAGTCAAATTTAAAAAATAATTAGAAATACAGTTACTTTCGAAAAAATTAACAAATATTGTCATCAGTACAATTAATGAGTATCGTCACATACTTTCTTATAATACTATTATTAATAATTATTTTTTATGATACCATATTAAAACACATTAATGACTATGCACGCCATCCGAAAGTTGTGACGAAAATAAGAGTACCATAGAATTAAAAAGTGCTACTTTTCGCCTAAAAACACCCATCCCTTGCTAAACTCATAATAACTCAATCTTGTAAGGTCAAATTACCAATCTAGACCACTTCGAATTTTTATATCTACGAGTGTATAGGTTAGCTTTGAACACACTTCGACTAATCTCATAGGACAAAGTAAACCGGCTGACCCTATAACATTTTAATGTCAAAATAACTCGTAGTCACAATAAATCGAACACATAACCTCTTAGATCCTAGAAGCCCTCTTTAACCCGTACCTTTAGTCTCAGCCACTTGTTGAGGTAAACAAAAGTCCTTATCCAAATGCTAACACCAAGGAACTTGTGAGCAACATCATAATTCTTTGTAGCATCTCGTATAGCTTAACATTAAAAAAAGTTAGAGGTTTGAATCTAGACCTAAAATGCAGTTGAATAAATATAAAAAACACCAAGAAAATTATACACAGAAATCTAAGGCTTTAATGTTATAGATTCATCACTATAAACAAAAACAACAATAACCCCTTTTCAGAATGTGAAAGTTCAAATTTAAAAAATAAAAATAAAAAATGAAAGAAAATAAACAGAGCCCAATTAACTTGTAAGGTACGCAATCACCATTACCAGAAAAACGGTTCTAAACTAAAGAACAAAGCAACCAAAAGAAGATTTAATGAAAAATTTTCTCCGCAAATCAAACGGATAGCTATGATTTTGGAAGAATGAATTAAAAGTGGAATAATCACCAGCTTTTCTTCGCTAATAGAAGAGTGAAGCATTATCTTGAAAAAATGCAACGACTGCTTCGTTTCCACTGGTTCAATAAACCGGCTAGGCCCTCGCTGAAGCACACTGCGCCGCCCTCCGCCACCGTTCTCTTTCATCGGAAGTAAAAAGAAAAATGGTTCTCTCTCTTTTTCCGCCGCCGCAGTCGGTGGTTTAGTGATTGGAAATTGATAAAAGAAAATAATAGTTTTTTTTTTTTGACAAAATAAGAAATAATAATAATTTGCCCCTATTACTTTGACGTAATAATGATTTGCCTTTTCGGGAATCGCAAAGTATAATTTGTTTGGGGAAATAGTTTTTATTTTTCTTCCAAATTTATTAGGAAATATTTTCGACTTTTTAGCTACTAGGTCACGGAAGAAACGCTATAACATGTCTACGAGGGTTGCGCAGTTGCACTTTGTTTATTATTTTTAAATATTCAAAATATATTCGCATTTTAAATATTAATTATAAATACATCTAAATATCTCTAAAAATTTAATTATAATTTTTGGACTTTTTAGTTTTGTTTCAATTTTTTTTAATTTTAAATAACCAATTTTATTCATTAATCTTTCAAAAAAAAAATGTAAGTTAAATTTAATCTAATATTTATCCAAAATTTTATTAATTTTAACAAGTGAAGAAAAATATGCTAATATAATTTTTAATTTTTTAGAAAAAGAGAATAACTTTTGAAATAAAAATTAACAACAATTTTTCAAAAAAACTGAACTTAATTTATTTTAAAATCTAACATCAAAATTGAAAATGAAATAAATACGAAAGTACAGAATAAATTAAATAGTAGTTTTGAAAGTGTAAGAATTAAAATGGAATAAATCTATATATCAAAATAATTTTTTTAATCTCAAAGTTATTTCTATCTTAAATTAATTTTAAAGATAAATAAAATAAAAACTTGAATAATGAATACGTAACGTTTATAAAGAATTAATATTAAATCTCAAAAAAAAAAATCCGAATAAGTTTCCAAAATAGAATCAAAAGATTTCCTAAATGAAAAAGGTTTTCCCCATGAATAGTTCAAAATAAAAAGCCTCTTAACTCCACTTGAACAATCTCCAAATAACAACTAAAGACAAGATGTGAGATACATTTGAGCGGCAACACAGTTGCACAACGTGAAGTAGTTGAAATCAAACCCCCTGATCATGAAGTTGATATCGAAGTCCCAAGTTGCTATTCGCTCGATATATTCATCGGAGTTTCAAATAAAATTCTCTACTTTTATGCACCCGACTTCGATCCTGATGAGTACACTTTTCCTATCCAAAACCTGCATACCGACATATCGACCTTCCAAGATATTATCGATGATTTGTTGAACTTCTTTGATGTCGCCACCTTCGCTGTCAAAGCCATCTCCGCCCATATTGTCTCCTTCATACGCCAATATTTCACCCAACAAGACACAAACCTTGACTTCGACTCAGCACTCTTCATCAAAAGGCTTTGTTGAAAACACCACCCCGACGTGGCGAATGAATACATTGGAAAAGAATGATCAAGAAGAAGTCGAAGATTGTTGCACTATCTGTTTGGATCAAATTTTTGATTGGCAAAATACCGAAGCGGTTAAGATCTCCTGCGGACATGCCTATCATAAACCATGTATTCTTACTTGGCTTGATAATTCCAATACTTGCCCTTTGTGTCGAACCTTACTTTCGTTAGAGTCTGACTCGAATTGACATTAAACACCATTTTCCTTGGATTTTCCTAATTTGATAACTGATTTCAAATTTTAGGTTAATGTGCTAGAAAGTTGTGGGTATAATTGTATATTTGATTTGATTTTTATCAAAATTGTGATTGCATATTGGGATGATTTTAATAAATAATTATTTTCGTTCTATTTAATTCAAGTTATAATTTCATATGAAATGTTATTTTGTACATCGTTATACACTAGTTAATTAAAGTATAATGAACACAAAGTTATTGATACAATATGAGCTTTTTAGATAATATTTTAATATTATTTATTTCCTACGTTTTGCACAAACATGATCTAGCTAACACTTAACATATAGAGAGGTTTTTTTTTTTTTTTGTACATTTTCTTACAAAAAAATTATGATCAATTAATTGCAGAAAGTCTATACAATAATTGTTGAATAATAAAAAAAATATTATTTTTTCAAAAATAGATATCATATATTAAAAAAAAAACATGAAGGACGTGTCCATGAGAGATTGCATAACAGCTTTCCAATTAAGAGTTATTGAAGAAATAGAGTAATCTTAAAAAAAACATGTTTGTGACACCAGGACGCGGTAAGGACAAGAGCATCTTCCTACAATAAGCTTGGTGATCTCGAAATGTATCTATCTTTAAATGTTATAGAACTACACTCGGTTCACAATGACCAAAGTGTCACCCCTCTAGCACATACAGTAAAGATCTCTTTCTGGCCATGAAGGTTCTTATCGAACATAAGTTTAACAGCAGCATCCATTGGAGATATCAGTGGGAAGGTTAAAAGTTCCAACACGGGCTCAGAAGTCACATCTTGTAAATAAGTGATCAGTTCTTTTAGAGTAGTAATTATATGGACTAATCTTAAAATCTCGTGAGCTAACTTATCATTTACCCTTTAAAATAATTAAAAATGACAATTAAAAATAGCATTATCAGCATGAATTTTTCAGGGTTTTATTTGATGTTTGAAAAAGAAATAGTTCTTTGGTTTTTACTACCCTTTTTATTTAGTCTCTGTTTTCAAAATCCTTCGAAAATTTTAAATACTATTAATTTTTTATTTTTTTAAAATAATAAAACTGTTTTGATTTTCAATTTTAAATTTTGATAAATGGATTATTTTGTTTTTTATCTTGATTTTTTTTTTTAAGTAAGAAAAATAAATAATATACACATAATAATTAGATTGCGTACTGTCAACGTTGAAATATTACCGGTTAGTATTTAAATTTGAAATAGAGCGAAGAAATAGAAATTTCAACCAACACCAAAGTACAAAAAAAGTATTTATATGGTTTATTAAACAGTGCCACTTCAATTATATATTTTTGAAAACTTACTATTTTTTATTCATCAATTTTATTTGTTTTTTTTTTCATTTAATTGGCAATTTTTTCATACTAACAGATTTTCATTCTTTTTAAAAATATTTGAATTTTATCACTGATCGAAAATTGATTGAAAAATATTAACAAATTGATTGAATCAATTCGTTCAATACTTGCTATTTATGTCGAACACTACTTCCGTCAGAAGAGTCCGACTCAGATTGACATTATTCTTTTTGAACTTAGTTTCAAAATCGAACACCAATTTTTTGGATTTTCCTAATTTTAACAACTGATTTTGGTTGTATATTTGATTTGATTTTTATCAAAATTGTGATTGGATATTGGGATGATTTTAATAAATAATTATTTTAGTTATATTTAATTCAAGTTATAATTTCATATGAAATGTAATTTTGGACATGTTATACGCTAGTTAATTAAAGTATAATGAACACAAAACAGCATAGAATTATTGATACTATGAGCTTTTGAAATAATATTTTAATATAATTTACTTTCTATTGTTTTTTTTTTTCCATTTTATTTTCTATTGGCAAAAGGTTTAGCACAAATTGAAGTTCTGTTTAATTTAAGTTGGATTTAAAACATTGAAAATAGTTCAAATTGGTGCTTTTCTCATGAATTTCGTTCACTCTCTTGCTTTTTTTTTTTTTT
>JBBMEG010000022.1:11546555-11556624 GCA_037832605.1 Cyclanthera cordifolia
TTTTACATTTTCGATCCAAACCTCTCCTAGCTCAAATTATAGAACAAAATTTATAATTTACACTTATTTATATTTGAAATGAGTAAATTATAGTTAATAGAATAATAATAAAAGATTTAAATATTCGATATTCAAAAGCTCCGAATATATTCACGTGACCTTGTTTTAGTACTAAGAAGACGGAAGCCGTTAAGTGACGACATTGTGGTAGTTGGAGGGGAAATAAATTTTTTTTAAAAACAAATTTAAAAAGAAATAAACAGAATATGCTAGTGAAAAAGAGAATAATGCTACTCCAAAAGAAAAAAAGACTGCCACGTGGTCGAATAAAAAACGAAAGGAAATTCCGTACGCGAGATGAAAGTAGGTGCGGACGGACGGAGAAGGCAATTTCGGTTGCTGTTGAGAAAGCTTTTGTCGGCTTTTGGCCGATATAATACGGCGCCGTTTAGACTCTCTATAAAATGCAGACGATTAGAATCAAGAATTAAAAGCAATTAATCATCGTTTTTCAACTTCATTATCTCTAGCTCTCTCGCTCTGTGCTTAGGCGTTTTTCTGGTTCTTTGTTTTCTCTCTCTTTAAGCCTGAATTGTATGGCCGCTAATTCGAGGAGTGTACGATCGATCGCCGGCTTGGGGAAACGAATCACTTACCAGATCTGGACCAGCGATTCTGTGATCTCTTCCTCTGCTCTGAACTTCAGGTTCTTTTCTTTTCTTTTCATATTTTCGATTTGTTCATTTTGTGCATCTTCATCTGGCAATCCGATTTAATTTAGGTGCTGTTAACTTCGTTTTGTGTTCGATATCTTATTGTTTTAATGTTCATCTAGCAATCTGCTTGAAGTTTAGGTGCGGTTACTTTGTTTTGTGTTCGATTTCTTCTTGATGCAATTCTGCTTGAAATTTAGGTGATGTTACTTTGTTTTGTGTTCGATTTCTTCTTGTGTGAATGCTCCATGGAAATCTTCTTGAAATTTTGGTGCCGTTACTTTATTTTGTGTTTGATTTCTTCTTGTGTGAATGTTCAATCTCGAAATCTGCTTGAAGTTTAGTTGCTGTTACTTTGTTTGTGTTGTTTACCTCTACTATATAGTTTAATTAATTGCATTCTAGTTGCGTAACTTTCTGTGAAGAATTAGATTTCTGTTCTATTTCTTCTTCACACTGATCGTTTTTGTTACTTCACGCTGACGCAGACTTGAGTAAGATGAATGTCAGTTTTATCATCCTTTCTTCCATCGCTCTCTACTTTTCTTTTGATCATATACTTCACTCAGTTCCTGGTGATTTCGGTTTTTCATTTTTTAGGATCCTAATCGAGCCTTCCGACTTTCCTGCCATATACAGTATTGTGAATAACTCGCCTAGGAAATTGGAAATTACGCTTTCATTCATACGTTTCCTTTTTCCTTTCTTCCTCTTTGCTTTTAGTTCAATTTAGCGGATGCTTTGCTAATTTATTTTTCTCCGGTGTTTTTTCAATCACGCTGTGCATTTTTAGTCATACTGCTTGCTCTTGAAGAGGACTTGGAATCAGAGAGGGATAATTCTTATTCCTTTAAATCTTTTTCCAAATTTGAACAACCCATTTAGACTCGCCATCGATCCATTCGGTAACGACACAACTAAAAATCTACTACTGTAAAAAAAATCAAGTTCCAAAATCCACCTTACCATTTTTTTTACTGTAAACCCACCTAAGACTTTTTTTAAGTAAAATCAAATGTTTGTTGAATAATTAGAAACTTTTAAAAAGATAATTATGAAGTAAACTAATACAAACAAAAATGCTTGTGTACTCTTTAAAAGATAATTAGTGAGTGATGCCATATAAATTGATTAGGCTAATAATGATAAGACATATCAAATATACCCTAAACTTTCTATTTTACTTAATTACGTAAGTTTAGAAGGACTGTCTACGTATATTAATTAGAACTTATCAACTCTCCCTCATTGAAAATAAATTCTGACCATAGTTTAATTCATCTGTTGGTTGACTGCTATTTCATTCCTTTTTTTTTCTTATTGAAACAAACGTTATTTCATTCAATTCATCGTTAGACTAGGAAATTTTCAGAATTAATGTAAGACACGACTGATTAAAAAGAAAAGCTAGATCCATTTATGGAAGCCTCATAACTTCTTTTTTGATTACAGAATAAGCATAATTTTGTACACTATAACTGGTGGAACGTTCACTTTGTTTTTGTGGATCTTGTTTGAACAAGCATGATTTTAATTTTATACGCTAAAGATATTAGTATTATTATTAGACTTGTTTGTATGAGTTATTATTTTGCTGCTGACTTAACAAACATATACTTCTCAAAATAAAAACACAAACGACTCAATAAATATATGTAGTTTGGAACGCCAAAACTCTATTTCATCCCTACATATCCTTAAACTATTTTTACATTCTGCACAGTTTATTTACACAAGAACTTCTGAAAAGAATTGTTTGTTTTCAAGACATTAAAATAGGATGCCTAAAATTAATTTCGATATGTATTTGATATTGCATATATAGGTTTCTCTTTGGGAATCAAAATATCCATTGATATATCAATAAGTCAGATTTCAAAAAAAAAAAAAAAAATCATAAATTGAAATGTTTTATATTGATATTTTGATGATTTTTTTAAACAACAGTATTAGAGGAAAGATTCGAACCTGTATATATAAAGCTATGCTCATTTAAGTGGATATTATTTATGATTAATCTATAAACTTATAACCAAAAAATATAATCTATTAATCTCATTATAAATATAAATATAAATATAAATACTTGTAAAATCACTAGCTTATTGTCTAGGAGTTATATTATATTGAAAAAGTGAAGAAATACTCTAATATTTATAAGATCAGGTGGATGACTCTTTTCGTTGATAATTATTTTGTGATGATTGTACACATTTTCTAATTTCTAAAATGGTATAGGTGCATGAGATCATGATTTTGAATGTGTGTTGCATTGTTTTTATTCCTATTTAAAATTAAATTTTATTTGTAAGACATTTATAAGATGATTTGGACAACTCATTTGATTGTCAATTAATTTTGTGATGGATGTTAGCTTTTTTACTACTTATTTAATTGGTATATGTTGTGTTTTAATTTTACAAAATTGTGTAAATTAGTTTTTTTTTTTTTATCATATTGCTTTATTATATTTATTCATTGAATTCCTATTATTGAATTGTTGTTTTGTTAGTCAATAGACTTTTACTTCTTTTCTTTTTTTTTTAGTTTATTCTGCAAGTTCATGATAGTATTTATTCACTAATCAATTGTTTCTCTCTGTTTTTTCGTAAGTTCATTCCATGTTTCATATTTTTCTTAACGTTTTGATTGCATTTTTGTAGTGTCACAAATTTTCGATCAAATCATTATTTTAAATATGTTCTTGATTTTTTTTTTTTTTTCATGAATAACAGTAGATTCGAGAATCTGAACTACCTTGTAACTATTAACATCTCAAAATATCGCTGATGTGGTGGGCGATTATGTTTTCAAAATTAAACAAAAGAGTAATGATTTACAACAAACTAGTATATAGAATTTAAATTTCAAGCAAAGAGACACATGACAATTTGTTGTTATTATTATAATAATTATACTGAATCCATGACAATCTGATTAAACAATTTTGAAATCTTTTTAAATAAAGATTGGAGCAGGTAAGATTGATTTTTACAGTTAAATATTATTTGTTGGTTGGATTTCCAACACAGCCAATTTCTTTGTTTAATCATTTTGGAAAATAAAATAATATTCGTTAAATAATATGTTTAAACTTATTCGGTGGGTATCTTTTGGAGAAAGTAAAGGCTTGAAATTGATTTTTTAAAATGCTAGATTTTCGATTGATCTACTGAGTGGAATCCACAACACCGACGTGGTGGGATTGTGTTCTTATCCTCAAAGAGTGTTTGAGAGAACAAAAAAAAAAAGAAAAATTAATTAAAAAATTAATATATTAGAGAAAATACACAGAGAAAGAAATCATGATTGAAAGATGATCTATGTTTGAGTATTGAATATTATTAAATTAGGTTAAATCATCCAGTTAAATTTTAGTTAATAAGTTCAGATAAATTTAATTATATTATTAACATTTCTCTTACTTGTGAATTTAAAAATTTTAAAAATACTCTATAAATATAGTTCAAATTTAATCAAAGAAGAAATGACTTGACATGAATTCAAACACATGACTTATTGTTTTGATAACATGTTAAATTATATTAAATCACTAACAACCCAAAAGTTTAAATAAAGTATATCGGATAAATCTAATTACATTAATAAAAAAGAAATCAAGTATTTTGTAGGTAAATGAGTGTGGAAAATGATTATAAGAGAATAAAATGGTACTATAGTAAAATGAAAAGTAATTAGAAGAATGAATATTTATAGTAGGAAATGATTATCAATCGTTCAAACCCAACTAAAAGAATTATTCTTCTATTATCACTTTGCACCCATTTAAAATACTGATGTATTGGTTATTATTTGTAAAGTCAAATCATAAATATCTATTGATAGTAACTTCACTGTATTCAGTTAGATTTTTACTTGAAGTTTTTTGAATCGTTTGTTACCTCCTTTGCTCGCCCTATTCTGCTATATAAAGAGTACAGCTTTTCATAATGAATTTAATGAAAATCAATCTCTTTTCTATGATATATTGTGATTGATGTTCTTCTGGTATTCTTCAGCTTTTGTTATATATTACAACCTCCACACTATTTGCTTTCTTAATTTTCTAATATTAGGTATTTAAGCTTTAATTTGTAATGATTTTACTCCCTTTTATACATTCATTAACTACCAAAAACTAAAAGTAGGACAATAAGATTTATGGATTCATCCAATATCTTGTGTGTTTGGGTGATTGGAAGTGTTTTCTTGTGGATTGGGAGACTCGAAGCACATATTGAATAGATGTTAATACATCACAAGTTATGCTTGTTTTTGTGTGAATTGGAGTACTAATGATATGAAACACAAACTTGACACAGGAGGGCAGCTCACACCTCAATATATGACAAGAACCCCGACGAGCATATCCGACCAAGCTTCGTCCTTGACGATGTGATTCAGCCTCAAGCGGCTGCTGATAAGTACTGGGCTCCTCATCCACAGACTGGTGTTTTTGGTCCGGCTGCCAGCCACCCTGCAGTGGCAGCAGGTAACCGTGCTGCAGATGGTGGCAACCACGGTGCGGTGGAGGAGGAAAAGGCTTGGTTCCGGCCGACCAGTCTAGAGGATTCCGAGAAGCCCCACGGGTTGTAGGCTATATTATAAGGCATGGTTGGCTA
Source organism: Cyclanthera cordifolia (assembly GCA_037832605.1). Lineage (NCBI taxonomy): Eukaryota > Viridiplantae > Streptophyta > Magnoliopsida > Cucurbitales > Cucurbitaceae > Cyclanthera > Cyclanthera cordifolia. The sequence goes on from JBBMEG010000022.1 coordinate 11,551,891, forward strand.
GAAAGGTACTAAACAATAAAGATGGTTGTTTTTATGGCTTTTGTACTAAAGGTTTGGAGTTTCGAGTTGTTCGAGTCCGAGGCAATATGCCTAAGAATGCTTTTGGCTCAGCTCGATTGTAGCAACTTGACGTTTTATTGTTCTCGTTTGACTATGCAAAATATTATGGTTTTATAATTCTGTATTTTTCAACTAAATGTTTTGAAATTTAATTTGCAAAACTGTGTTCCAAATCTGAAATCTGTGACGAAAGAGGTTCTGCTTTTTTTTCTACTTATTTACATAAGAGAAAACAATGTCTACATGAGCTTAATTTAGTACTGATAAAAATAAAAATTTTAAAAAAAAACCAATGAATTTTTTTAGTATATTTAAGGATTTAAATGAAAAATTGAGATAACAAAAAATCAAAAAAAAGGTTGAAATGGACTAAAAATTGCGTAACATTTTCTTTGAAACTTTTTTGATACAATAAATAGAGGCAGGCTTTCCAATGATATCATACAAAAAATATATATACTTCGAGACAACAAGTCATAGTATGATTTGTAAATAAGCCATTCTCAGATAACCGTTTTAAAAAGTAGGAAATATATTGTTGCAACCACCAGAAGTTTATAAACTTCAGTTGTGCGCCCGTGTTTTTTTATCTTGAACGCTATGTTTGTTTTTGGTAGACTATTTCTCAAAAAATCACTCATTTATATTTTGATACTAAAAAAATACTTTTAACCACTCATCAAACACACTATCAAACTACTCAAACAAATTTTAAATATAAAAAATATCACTCAACTACTACTAACTTCAATCCCCAAGCAAGTAATTAATAATCTAACTGTAACAAGTAGTAAACTACTCCAAACTACCATTAACTCTTACACCACCCTACCTTTCAAATGAAATTATCTTAGGAAATGACAATATACTAAAGATCTTCAAGTGAAAAATATCCAAATATTCATCCAATCGAATGAGTTAACAATTTTGCACATGTTCTCTTCCTATCTCCAAACTTTTATTGTATTAAAAAATATTGTTTCTTATGAATATGCACAATGATAAGTAAATGAATTACGAATGTTTATTTAATAAATTATTCTTAATTAATCAGATTGCCTCACAACGAAATGACAGAGGAACCGTACCAAAGGAAAACCAAAATTAGGCATTGATTAGATTGAAGTAGAACCAATATAATCGGTTCAGTTTTTACTTGACCAAAAAATCTAAACACACACCACCTCTAGTGAGAGTATCATCGTTTAAACTTCTTTCATGAGATGGAGAGAGCCGGTGGAGCTAGAATAATCCGAATTTTACCCTTTTTATTTTTTTTTTTCTAGTACAAATTGGAGAAAGACCACAAATACTACGTAGAAGGCATTACTGTTCTCAAATAAGTCAGAGTCAAAAATACCGATTGTCAAGACGAAAACAAGTAACAATGGAGTTAAACTGAATTACCATCAAACAAGGAAATCAACAAGCCACCAACCATTTCAGTCGAATTTCGCCTATTGTACTAGCAAAGCATGTCCTTTTCTTAATATCCTAAATGTCTAGACCAACTTATGCAGACCGAGTATTCTCGCATGACCATAAAATCAGTAGAAAATTAAATTCTAAATAAATGAGCATGATAAATTGAACTCCTTTAAAATCCCCCAAACAATCAAATGCAAGTCTTGGTCCCTTTCTCCATCAATCAATTATATTTAAGCACCAATTTATTAAAATTGTGTGTCTACTAATAGTCATGTCTAGAGATCAGCTATTTGAATGAGATAAAAACAAGAAGTAACCAAAGTCAATAACCGTTAAATCCATTTTTGTCTACAAAATTAGGTCCATAAAATATGTCAAATTCAAAAGATTGAAAGAAAAAAAAAACCAAATTTAGGAAAATAGACCAACCTCTAAGTAGTTGTTCTAGCAACCAGCCTATTTCTTTTCTTCCTTCTCGGCCTCTGCTGCCTTCTTCAATCTAGCACCAAGATGTCGTTTGTTTGTTCTCTCGATACGTAGCTTGTCGTATGCCTTGAACGATTTCATCTCTTCGGTGACCTTGACAAGCTCAACCGATGCCTTCTCACGTCCAATAGGCAGGTACGTTCCTTGGACTTGGGTTGCATTTGCAAGCTCCTCCGGAGTAGAATCCCCAGCCTGCAGCCAAAATGTAGAACCTTAAGTACATAGAAGGGATTTGGTAACTTTCAACCTGTAATGTTTAAGACATCTGACCTTGAATTTGCGAGCACGTCTTGGGAAGACGACCACCTTAGCCTTGTATGTCTTCAGCCTCTGCACATTGGCCTGTAGACCTTCAAGAGAGCGATTCCTACGGCGATGGTCCACAACAATTCCAATTGTTGGTGCTAGTTTCTTGGGAATACCAGCAGCCTAGAGAGAGAGAGAGAGAGAGAGAGAGAGAGAAAGAGCAAAGCATGGAAGGTTATGTCATATAACTGATCTAACACTAACACTAGATTTCTTAAAGATGATAATTCCACGAGACAGTAATAGAATCTAAACAATATAACAAGGAATCAAAGCTTTGCCCCTAGCTACCCGAGGGAACCCACTCCTATCCCAAGGCAGGCACAGACCAAAAAGATGACGAGGAATTTCACAAATAAAAGTTCGCTCATGGATTTTGAACCTGAGACTTCCAAATGAGCCTACCTTGGAAACCTTAAGTCTCTACTATCAAGGTTGTCCCTCGAAATTCAGTTTTAGGTGCATGTCAGCTGAAAAGCTAAACTGGATAAGACTGATGCGAGTGATCTTAAGAAACTGAATAGCATGCACGAGAGTGATTGAAACCGAATAACATTGTTCAACTTTTATAAGGATCCAGTGTGAAGGCATTTAAAGGAAGATTAGGCCAAGAAAGTTAGAAACTAAAAATGCGGGAAAACAGACTACCTTCAACTCCTCCAGAGAAAAGCCCCTTCCAGCCCTCACTTTCATGTTGTACTTCAATGTCTGACCATGAACAATGGGTCGGAGTGGTCCAGCGGTTGGGCGGGGGAAGCTCTTCACCGCTTTCTGCTGACGAGCTGATTATAGATTTTCCAAGTCAATAATTAAAATTGATATACAAGGAAAATTCTAAGTAATAGTTATGAACTCTCAACTACCAAGTAAAATAAATACAAAACACAAACAAACACTAACCATTTCTTCTTCTGGTTTTCCTGGCAGGTTGGTTGAACCAGGTTCTAACATAGTTCTGCCAGTGCTTCCTAAAGTGGCTGCTCGGGATAACATTGTTGTGCTTCATTTTTTATCTCTAAACCAAAAACAAGCAGACTCGATTAAACGAAAACAAGCAGTCTCAATTAAACAAAAACAAGAGAAAGAGCGAGAAATATAAACCCTGTTTGATAACCATTTAATTTTAGGTTTACGGTTCTTGAAATCTAGACTTGTTTTCACTCACTCTCTACAAACAGTTTAATCCTCCCTCGAGGAAGTATTGGAATCCTAATCAAATTCCAAAAATCAGAAAGAGCAAGAAATCAAATGTTTGTTTAACAACCATTTGAACTATTGTTTTTAGATTTTGAAATTGAAGCTGGTTTTCACACATTCTCTACAAATTGTTCAACTTCACTATTGTAAGTATTGGAATCCTAACCAAATTACAAAAACTCAAATAAGTTAATAGAATCTACTTTGTTTGGTTTTCAAAATTTGGTTTGATATTTAAAAAGAATGTGTAAAATTTAGATATCAAAGGATGAAAATTAAAGACTGAAGTATTGGTTGTAGACTTAATTTTCAAAATTAAAAACCAAAATGGCTATCACGGCCATTCCAACCACTATCGAGTCGAATATTGAAAAAAACCAAAAATCATAAACGGCCGCCTATATACTCCAGCCAAGAAAAAGATCAAGCTGATCAATAAACGTAGATAGCACAAGGCGCATAAACTCTGGCAAAGAGAGGCATAAAACTTCAAAATGCGAGTTAAGTTATAATCCAAAAACTCAAACAGACACTCCATATCACAAAATAAAAAAGAAAAAAAGAAAAGCAAAACAAAAGAAGAATCGATAAACTACTGCAATGAAACTGTTCAAAAGAAACAAAGCACAAACCATCCGCTCGTGTTAACGATCTCGAAAAGCAATGACTATAAATATAGCACGAAACATCGTACATGAGTTAAAATGTTAAGCAGTGAATTCCTGGAGAGATATACTTGAAGAAAAAAAAATACAGTGACAGGAAGAGAATCGACATTGACTTACTTTCAATGAAAAATACTTCGATTCAGATAGAAGCACAGATTTCAATTGTAACCGAAACACGCCGACGATAAGCCATTCAAATAGAAAGATGAATAGAGAAATAGTAACTGATCGGAGATATGGAGAAATGAAAGGCGGAGATAACTTACGAGGCGGCGGCGTTATAGCAGAGTGGCCTTCCTCTCCCGACTTCCAGCCACTGAATCCTTCGAAGTCGGAACCTTCAAACGTTTGAAGAAGCCCTAGGTTGATCTCCAAATGGGCTGGCCCAATATATATATAACTAATTGGTCTGGGCCTATGATCTTTCGGCAGAATAATATTCTGATTTTTTTTACCGTAATAATAATTTTTGCTTTCTACTATTATGTATATTATACTATTAGGCATTTTATAGTGACATTATATTAAATCCTAATTTTCTATATAACCCAACTTTCTACCAATAACATAGACTGAATTTTTATTATAA
>JBBMEG010000022.1:11559328-11589613 GCA_037832605.1 Cyclanthera cordifolia
GTCTCGTATTTCTCGAAAAAGCGATTCGATTGATGGGATTTGGTATGATACTTATGAGATCGATGAGATTGATATTCTCGTCTTTCTTTTTCGAACGTATTGATTTGACCTCTATAAGCGGGACCGTGGAAGAAGGTGATTTTTTTATTTTTGAAAAGAAAAAAATAAAGATGAGTATCTTAAATAGAAGGTTATTTGGAAGGTTACTTTTAAAACTCTGTTTTATTTCAATTAAATCACAATCCAAGTTGTTTCCTCTAAAGAAACAGAGAAATAAAGCTATCATCTTAACATTACTAAAAAATAGTCTTAGGTAGTAGTAATGGTTAGTGAAAAAAATACTTAAAAATTAATTATTCTTATTTCAATAATGACCATTGTAAGAAAAGTAATTGATTCAATAAAAATACGTAATTTATATATCACAAGTTATATTTATGTATTGAATTTGTCAACAATTTAACATGGATTATTCGTAAGTTTCGATTTTTTTTTCTTCAAAATTTAAAGACAAAAATTTTAGTTTTTAAAATCATAAAATTGAACTCTATTTATTTTTTAAGTATGAGTACCAAATTTGTAATTTACTATAAAAAAACGACTAAGATTTAAACTCGTAATTTGGTGGGGGTATGTTTGCAAGGATTGAAATAACCATTTATAAACAACTTATGGCATTTGACATTACAGATGAAGAAACAGATATTTACAAGCGTCCAACAAAGCAAAACATAAGAATGGCAATGCATTGGCTTGTGCAGGGTGTTCAAGCAGGGGATTCTCTGGTGTTCCATTTCTCTGGCCATGGTTTGCAGCAGAGGAACTTCACCGGAGACGAGATCGACGGCTTCGACGAAACGCTCTGTCCGTTGGATTACGAGACAGAGGGAACGATCGTCGACGACGAGATCAATGCAACCATTGTTAGGCCTCTCCCTTATGGTGCTAAGCTTCATGCCATTGTAGATTCATGCCACAGTGGAACCATGTTGGACTTGCCATTTCTTTGCAGGATGCAAAGGTTAGTTTCACTATGTTTACACCTTCTTCTAATTGTTTTTGAATTCTTAAATAAAACTTAGTGAATTTTTCATAATCATTTCGTTTTTTATTTTTGATTTTTGAAATTTAAGAATACCACTAATATTTCAATAGATAATTTTCATGACTTTGAGGTTTATAAATTACTTGCATTTTCATACATAAAATCAAAATTTGAAAGTTTAAACAATTAGCTTTCTAGTAGTTGTTTTGGTTTATGAATTTTTTTAGTTTTCATATACCTATTTAAAAAGAATATGAAATGTATGTAGAAAATTTAGATAAATATAATTTTAAATTTAAAAAAACGAAAAACCAAGGCCCGGTGTGATAGCCATTTCTTTTTTTTCTTTTTTTTTTTTTTTTTTGAAATGTAAGCCTATAACTATCACTTAGAACACATAATTTCATGATTTTGATACATACATCTTACTTGTGTTTTAAAAACAAAATCAAAATTTGAAAGCTAAAAAAAATAGCTTTCAAATACTAGTTTGGTTTATGAAATTTGATTATGATTCATATACTTACCTCAAAAAGAGATAGACATATATAAAGAATTTTCTACGATCCAAAATTAAAAACTAATGATTTTTAAACGTAATGAGAAAAAAAAAAGGGTTATGAATGAAACTTAAAATTTTCATAATAAAAAGTGAATTTTCAATGCAAAAAATGAGAAGTAAATGGTTTTTTTTTTTAGTGTTTTGATGAATAATTATGAAATGATTATTTTGAGTGATTAAACATAAAATTTTATTTTGAATAATTTTATAAGATAAATAATAATAACTCGATGTTTAAATCGTGAATATAAAAACTCATTTTTAATTATTTTTTAAAAGCTTCAAACAAATATAATATTTGAATCTACACTATTTATTTATTTTTAATTTTTTAATTTTTTATTTTTGTCAATTATAAGTGATTTTTTTTTTTTTTTGGCAGGCGTGGAAGCTACGAATGGGAGGATCACAGACCTCCAACAGGTGTATATAAAGGAACAAATGGTGGAGAAGTGTTTTCTTTCAGTGGCTGTGATGATAACCAAGAAGCTGCCGACACTCAAGTAAACTCTCCAACTCTTTAATTTCTTCAAATTCTCATTAATTAATACAATTGTCTGAAATCATATGATTAATTAATTGAAAATTATATGATCATCAGTTCCTTTTTATTATATATGTTGATTTAACTTGGCAATTACTTGCTCATTTCTAATGTGGTGTACTCTGAAAAGAAGAAGAGTTTGATCTAGATTTCTCGATGTAGGATAAGAATGTTTCAAATCCAGATATGAAAACTTGTTGTAGCTTTACTCGACTAATGTGGTGTACTCTCAAAAGAAGAAGAGTTTGGTCTGGATGTTAGTTAAACAAATTGACTACCTGTATGCTCTTAGAAGAAGAGGAGTTAGTCGAATATATAGTTATGGTGGAAATCCATTCTATCAAACTAACATTGTACTGTCAAGAGAAGAGAAGTTGATCTAAGGCAATTGAAATGAATTGGTTATATGAGGGAAGGCTCGGTCTTTGTTCAAGGGGAGGATTAAATCCTTAGATGCCGAACACATAAGATAAGCCCACGAAGAGACTCGATTGAACTTTGTTCGAGGGAAGAATTGTTTGGATACAAAATAAAGTTATCTCACATTAGTTAGATGAGTGGAGAACAATGGTAAATTAATGATAGTCACTATCTCATAAGTAAGTACGGTGAAACAAAAAAACAAAGTCATAAGTCGAGTAGAATTTTCATTCTTAATTATCACCTCACAATTAAATATCTATATATAAATAAGATCATTTTTTGTATGTTGTCTAGGGTGCAAATAAATTGAAAGTCAGATTTCTAGAATCGAACCCGCGACATTTGATATTGAATGAGATTAACATCAAACAATAAAACTATACTAGTCCAATAAACAATGGAATTGTGAATTTGATATTCATAAATGAGCTAAAAAAAATGAAGATTCATGTGAACAGGCCATGTCAAAGGTTACGACCACAGGTGCCATGACGTTTTCTTTCATCAAAGCCATTGAGAGTGGACAAGCAACTACATATGGTAATATGTTGAGTTCGATGAGATCCATTATTCGAAATACCGATCACGTTAGTTATGGAAGCACCGGTATAGTTACAAATCTCATCACTATGCTTTTAACAGGAGGAAGCTTTGTCGAAAGACTCAAACAGGTGAATTCTCTTACCTACTTAACAGGAGGAAGCTTTTTCAACATTAACTACTCGATTTTTTTTTTTTTTTTTTTTGATTACAACCATTGGAGTGGGGATTCAAACTCATGATTTCATAATGTTTCAGCACCCGACTCCTCAAAAAAAAAAAAAAAAAAAAATCAATTTTCTCTTATATATAATTTAGTCAATTGTTCTATTTGTAATGTTTGATATAAAAAATATTATTTGCTTTATTTATTTATATATATATATATATTTTTTTATTTTTTTTTATTTTATTTTTTTTTAAAGATATCCATCTAATTTTATTTAGACTTTGTAATTTATAAACTTTTTCAAATATTTAATTTTAATTCATGTATTTTCAAAATTGTTCTTTTTAACAGTAGGCTTATCATCAATTTTTCCTAAAATTAATCTACTCTTTATGTTAGAAATCTTAGAAACATGTTCACTACTCTGTCAATACCTGTATTAAAATTGTTACTATTGCTTTTTTTATTATTATTTTTAATTAAAATTGTGAGAATTTTTCATGATCGCAAAAAGAAAAAAAAAAAAAAAAAAAAAACTTTTTTCTCGTTTTTTTCTAAAGAAAGAGAAAAATCTCCGCAAACTTTTGACCCAAAAAAAAAAAAAAAAAATATATATAGCAAAAATTAATCCAATTAAAATCAAGGAAAAGCTTCAAACAAGTTAAACTCATTGCAAACAACCAAACAAAATTTATTAAAAATAATTAAAGTTGAAATAGTTTAAAAAAATTGCTACCAATAAAACAAAAAATTGATATCCACAACCATTTTTTAAAAATAAACTTCAAATTGACCATAAGATTAATTCAATCGTAGATATAGGAATGCAAATTAAATTTTTTTTAAAAAGGTCTCTAAATTTTAATTTAGTAGAATGAAATTATATAAAGTAAAATCTTGATTTAATTTGATTTTTTATTTTTATTTTGGTGCAGGAGCCTCAACTAACTGCCGATACAAGATTTGATGTGTACAGCAAACCATTCTCATTATAAGTTATTGTTAAAGAGTGAATTGCAGTTTTACCAAATAAACAGTATCAATAGCATGAGTGAATACTCGAAAATTGCGAGTTCATGAGATTGAATCTTCCTATTCCTTTTTCATGGATGTAGGCATAATTTTGCGTTCATAAGCTTGTTTTTCCTTTATGATATCTATTTATCTTTGTTCCCGTTATCCAAGATCAAGTTTTCTTCTTGTTTTGGTTCAATTCCTAGTTTTGGATACGATTCGATCATCGTCCATAGATCACCATTGTGAGCCTCTATTCAATTGTAATTTTGAGCTTATGTGAAATTTGTTTAAAGATATCTATAGTCTCGAAAGGGTGACATGATAGTTGAAGACTTCAACTTTAAAATCGTGTCCTAATGATATAATGCGCATAGCTCCTTGAATCTAGAGATCATAAAAATAAAATTATAAAAATTAAAACACAAACTAAACAAAATAGAAATATAATAACCAAAATTAATATAGACCAAAAATGTACTTTTTTTTTTTCTAAAAAAATTAGAGTAATTGTGCTCCATATCCCCATTTTGATTCCTATTTACTTATCTAATCAAATCTCAAATTAATTACAAATTTATTTACACATTTATATATATATTTAATTATTTTTGTTTAATACCAACAATATATATACACCCTCTTCGAAATTATTTTCATATTATTTTTCAACACACAAATTTATTACAAACATTATTTATTTTAATGATAATTAATTTCCATATCATACATATTATTAATTATGTCAAAAAAAATTAGTATATGAAATTTATTACAAGCATTAATTGTTTAGGCTATCCATAAATATATACATTATTGCATAATTCTTTATCCAAACTAATTTTCTCCTTAATCATGTCAAAAAAACATAATTGTTATATATACTCACACTGTCAGTCATTTCCATCTTTAATTTTATATCAAAATAAATTAAATCAAAATTCTCTTATTGATTGCATAATATTATTGTAAATTTAGTACTAATTTACTTGTTTATTACTGTTTGGCTATACCTTAAGAATAATGTTTTTTGGGATACAAATTCTCATAATAACATAGTACATGTTATGATCATTCATTTATTCTCTTAGCTAATTAATTATATCATTTTAGTTAAAGCGAGTATACCTCAATTGTCACTAGTGATGCATTAGCATTTATTCGACCAATAGTTCCAGTCTCCATAATATCTTATATATAGGGTTTGATGTTGTCCCCTTACCCTAACTTGTAAAAAAAAAAACAAAAAAAAAACGAGAGAGAATCAATGGAAGAGGATCATGCAAATACATAATATATTTTCCTTATTTGTGTTTCCAAAATTAGTCTAATAATGACTAACAAAAAGATAATATTGTACTTACCAAATTAATAAATTTTTTATTTTTAAAGTCTTAAATAAATTTGGTAAAAACCTCACAAAATTATTTCATTTATAAAAAAAAAAAAACCCAAAATTTGTCAACCAGTTTTGGTGCAATCAGTGGCCTTAAACGACACCGTCATCGCATCAATGTCATACCCAACCAAAAAATTCGCCTGCATAAAGTTGCCGATGATCCCGCTGGTGGCGGGAGAGCTCGTCCCAACGAAGCAAAACGACCCATCTTTATTCTGAGTGAATGTCTGAACCGTACTCAGCGGCAAACTCAAGCCGCCGTCGAAGTGCAGGGTCATCGGCGGCGCAGTGAAACCCCCCTTACTTTTGTAGCAAACAGTAGTTTCGGCGACCGGCGGAGACGGTATCTGCCGCTTTACTTCGGCGGCCAATCGGCCGTAAAATTCCTGGGGGAGTAGCGTCGGCGGCACGCCGGAATCGATAATCATGTTCCCCTTTTCTGGATTTCCGGATGTGGTGAACGGAACCAATGTTTCTCCGACGGAGATTCCGGTGAGTGTGACAGCGTAGTATGTCGGGTCGGGTATGGGAACTAGCTTGAGTGTGACGACATCGGGGCCCCGAACTTCAGAACCCGCCCCGAATGAGACGGTGGCTGAAATGTCGGGATTGGTGTTGAATGGCATCAGGCAGAGGGAGAACTTTCTACCGCCGACGGATGGGCCTATCTGCAAATACGGATTTAGAATGTAATTTATTATGTGTAATTATAATTAATAATTATAAACTGTGCAAATAAGAATATAATTATTAACGGCTTATATGCGTTACTTATATGTTAGGGTTTTTTTTTCCTTTAAAAAAATGCAAATATAATAAATAATATTAATGAATATTGTTTATATATTTTCTTATAATACACTAATGAGTATTTATGTTACAATATTACAATATATTATTGAAAATAGATATAAAAATATATATTTCTCATAGTTTTTTTTTTTTTTGAATACATTACTCCTGTCAACTGAGTTAGGCTAGTTTTCTCAATTTATGATAATTTTATGTATTATATAGTATTGTAACTCACAAAACTACTAAATACATTCATTAATATTTGTATTATTAGAAATTATACGACAATATATATATATATATATATATATATATATATATAAATAAAAGACACAATAGAAAGGAACCAAATCAATCCAATGAAGAAACTTGAAATATATCGGTTTGTTTGGAGAACCAATAAAAAAAGTGATATTATATAAAAAAAAATTGTTATTAATAAGAAAGTCTTTAGAATAAAATAAAATCAAATGATGGATGAGACAAAAAATTATGAAAAATAGATCAAATTTTTTATTGAAATCAAAACTATAAATTAGAATAAAAATAGAACCAAACCAAATAAAATCGAACCAATGGTTATGTCATTGGACATCGATTCAGACTCAATCATTGAAAAATCGAGATATTGGTTCGGTTATCCATTTGGCACAAAACCAACAAAAACGGAACACAAATCCCGTTAATGATTACATTTGTTAATTTTTTTTTCAAAAATATCTAATATTGATTAGGATATACATCGTAAAACATAGATAGTGAAAAAACCTCTTCATTTTTATATAAATAAGTTTTTTTTTTAAAATGAAAGTAATAAAAAAAAGTAAGCTGAGATAATATATTATACCTGAGAAATGAAGGAAACAGGTCCTCTTCCAAACCCCATTAATCCCATTTCATTCTCATTAAACGCTCCACTATTATTATGTCCGCATCCAAACGCCACCTTATTAAACTTAACCGTCTCTCCAGATTTCGAAACCACAGCCATTGTTTCAGTCGCCAAGTTTCCCTCCGACAATCCGCCTCCGTACCCATAGCTGTATTTACACGGGCCGGTGCCCGAACACACCGCTCCGGACCCCTGTATGCGGCACTGCGGCGACTGGCAAGGAAGAACTTGAAAACTCGACGATGTCGTCGAGTCGAAAATCCGATTCTTTTGCTGGTAACACTTCACGCACGGTTCGCATTGAGTCCAAAACAAATCGCTGCCGGTGTCAAGAATTGCGTACACGTCCACCGGCGGCGTACCGATGGCGATTTTCATGAGAAATTGACTGTTGTCTGGCCGAATTCGTGACTGGGCGGTCTTCGGCGACGCATTGCCGGAGGAGAGACGGCGGCGGATGAGTCCCATGCTGATGCCGCCGCCGTGGACGGCCATGGATCCGGTGATGGACAGTAGACTGAGAAGGAGGAGTATGGAGGCTGCCATTGGATTTAATGAAAATACAAATTGCATGGGTTTTATTTTTTATTTATTTATTTTTTTTTTTTTTATATTCAAATTCAAGAAAGAAACTTTAAATTTATAGAAATGGATCTTCGACGTCTCTTCAATAGACGCCACAAGTTTTGATTTTGGGTGAAAAGATTTGCAATCACCAATCAGCTTGGTCAACATCTGAAAATCAACCTACAGTTTTTTTTTTTTCCTTAAATAGATTTTATTTCTTTATTAAATATTTATAGGAAATTGATTGCAAATAAATAACTTTTTTTTTTTTATTGCTGTCCATTCATTTTTTTAGAGTCTTTTTTTTTTTGGCAATAATTAATTGTTTCTAATTATTTTTATTTAAACCATTTATATAATTTACATTTTTTTTTTAATAATTTAAGTTAAGATTGTGAAAAAAAAAATGTTAGGATAAAAAAAAATTGTTTTTTAATCATTACATATAACATTAAATTATTTTATAATCATAAATCAATCTGTATTTTTAAATCATACAAACTACCAACCTTTTTACATAATTATAAATATCATATAACATATATTTTATCAATCTTTACTATAATTCTAATACTACTTTCTGTCATAATAATTTTTTGGTTAAGTCCAAAGTGAGTAATTGTGATGTTTAAAGCTATTAAAAAAAAATATATATAAATGACATTAAAAATATAATAATTAATAATATAAACCTCATCATCATGTTTGCTAATTTGTTTTTTATTTTACTTGTTTAATCTATCATAACTCGTTCACAAAATGTACAATTGAAGCTCATACTGGACTCGATCGTTGAAGGTGAGTTTTCACATGTGGAGTTCATCAAATTCGTGCGAAATCGACTTGATCTCCACTATTATCCTTTTCCATGAATCAATAAATCGATCTCGATATTAACAAAATCGAGCAATTGATGTTAACGTAAAAAGGTAATAGAATTGATTGTCCTTCCATTGTTAGCAAGCTTTTAACCAAAAAGTGTTATCATTTATTTAAATTATTTAATACCAAATAATAAAATTACTACATCACTAACTTTTTTTTTTTTTTTTTTGACAACAATATAGACTTAAATAATTATTGGAGTAAACAAAAAAATTAAAAAAAAAACGAAACCGTTGATTTAATGGGAAATTACATATAAAAAGTATTTGTCATTAATACATATTTAATATTCTATTACAAATATTCATTAATAGAAAATGGGTAATGATCATTAATACTAATTACTATATTTGTTAGGTTTTCTTTTAAGTAATTATATTTATAATTAAATTTAGGGAAAATTACCTTTTTGTTGCTAGATTTTAAGTTTAATTTCAATTTAATCTTTACTTTCAAAAAATAAATATTTTTATCTTGACATTTCATTAATGATTACTTTTGATTTTTATATTTTAAAATTGGATATTTCAACAATACTCACTTCTAGATTCTAGGTTAGAGTTTAGTTTCAACTTATACTTATGTTTCAAAATCGAACACTTTTAGCATGGTATTTTAATAGTACTCACGTTTAGTGTTTTTGTGTTTTTTAGTTTATTTTGATACCTATTTTCTTTTATTTTGGTCAATATTACACTTTTTTTTTTTTTGTTATCTCAATGATTAAATTGGACATTATTACAATTTTGGGATAAAATTTTTGATTATGAAACATAGAGACTAAATAAAAATTAGACCACGGACCTTAGAATTAAAAACATATTTTTCTATTAATTTTTATTCCTATTTTATATATTTAGTGTCACAATTTTTTCCTTAATTAATATTTCAAAAAAAATTATAACATCAAATAATGTCACATCATCTTTAATTGAGCAAGTTTTTTTTCTTAGGAAGATTTATGAAACAAAAATCAATGAGTATTATTAAAAGAAAATTAACAACATAAATCAATTTATATTCAAATATACAACTTCTTCATTCATCAATACTTCATTTATTTATTTTTTTTCTGACAGTAAGAGTGAAGACAACAAATCCTATCGGCCTAGAAAGGACTACAAGACTCAAACCATTGATCAAATAAATATTAATGCATGATTGCTCGTATTTGCTAATCAACTTTGTATTAGTTGAGCTAGGAAATAATTACACAGAATAATTAGAACATAAAATGTATTAATAAAATAACTTATTTTGTCAACAGACCAGTTGCTCCTCTAATTACCGTTAAACAATAATAATATATAAATTATTTATCCTAAAAAAAATTAATTCCAAAACAAAAATCCCAAAATTTGTCATCTAATTCTGGTGCAATTGGTGGGTTTAAACGACACCGTCATCTCGTCAATATCATAGCCAACCAAAAAATTCGCCAACATAAAGTTCCCGATGATCCCGCCGCTGCCGGGAACGCCCGTCACGGCGAAGCAAAACGACCCATCTTCCATCCGAATAAACGTCTGAACCGTTCTCAACGACAAATCCACGCCGCCGTCGAAGTGCAGCCTCACCTTCGGCGCCGTGAAATTCCCCAAATTTATGTAGCAAAAAGTTCCGTTGATCGGCGGCGACTTGATCCGCCGCCGCACTTCGACGGCCAAACGGTCGAATAAGTCTTGGGGGAGGAGGGTCGGCGGTGTGCCCGAATCGAGAATCACGTTCCCCTCCGTCGCCGGTTCCGACAGGCTGTACGGAAGGAATGTTTTCCCGACGGAGATTCCGGTGAGAGTGAGAGCGTAGAATGTCGGGTCGGGTATGGGAACGAGCCGGGCTGTGATGACTCCGGGGCCCCGAACTTCAGAACCCGACCCGATTGTTATGGTTGTTGAAATATTGGGATTGGTGTTGAATGGCATCAGGCAGAGGGAGAACTTTCTACCGCCGATCGATGGGCCTATCTGTGATTTGTGAATGCGAATTTTAGAATATTATAATTATTTGAATAAGAATATAATTAATAGGTAAAATTAATTTATAGCAAATCTATTGACAATATTTTCTAAAATGTTGAATTACAAATTTCTAGCTTACATGCGTTACTAATTAACCTCTAAGACGTGTTTGTTTGAGATTTTATGAAGTATTTATTTTGAGTATTTAGGTATGAAGAGTATTACGAGTGTTTAGAAATTTTTATTTCTATAATAACTCGTTTGTTTGATAGTTTTAGTTGAGTGTTTATAATCAAATACTTGTTTGTTTCATGGTTTTGGAAAAATGCTTGTATATGGTTGTTTGTTTGTGTGGTGGTTTTGTTGTGGTAGAATTGCTGGTTTGTATGGTAGTTTTAGTAAAGTAATTATAATAAAAAATTTTGGAACACTTATTTTGTTGGGTTTATGAAACATTTATTTGGAGTGCATGGAATTATTTTGTGGGTCTATGGAGCTTTTTTTTTTTGGAGCACTTAAGTGCTCCATTTTTTGGTTTTCGAACAAAACATTTGATAAAACCTAACATCTCACAGTTAATTAAAACTCACAAACAAACACCTCCTTAAAATATGTATGCATGTGTTTCTTAAAAACATAAATAAGTGTTATAATTTTTGAATGCTAATGCATACCAGTTTTTTTTTTAGTACAAATTAGAGGGGAGAGAGACCATAAGCCCTACATAGAGGGCAATACTACTGCTTTCAAATTAATTCAAGAGCCAAATACTGATCAAATCCGTGACGCTAATGCATCCGGCCAGATGAGCTATACAAATATTACAATTTTATCAAAATTCAAAAAAAAAAACTAAATTTTATTTTGAAATGTATGGACTACTATAAACCAAACCCTAAACTTTCAAAAAAAAATTGTATTTTTCTCTAAAATAAATAAGCTAAATATCATAATTACCTGAGAAATGAAAGACACGGGTCCTCTTCCGAATCCAATCAAACCCATTTCATTCTCATTAAAGGCTCCGCTATTATTATGTCCACATCCAAACACCACCTTCCTGAACCTAATCGTCTCTCCAAACCTAGAACTCACAGCCATTGTTTCAATCGCCAAATTTCCCTCCGTTAATCCGCCGCCGTACCCATAGCTATAATTACACGCGCCGCAGCCGGAGCACACCGCACCGGACCCGGGCCAGTGGCACCGACTCGACCGGCAAGAAATATTCCTAAAACTTCTCGATCTTATCGGGTCGAAAATCGGATTCTTTTGCGGGTAACAATTTGCGCATGGACGGCATTGCGTCCAAAACAAATCGCTTCCGGTGTCGAGAATTGCGAACACGTCCGTCGGCGGCGTTCCAACGGCGATTTTCATGAGGAATTGGCTGTTTTCTGGCCAAATTTGTGACTTGGCGGCAATCTCAAGTGAAGGGTTGCCGGAGGAAGGACGGCGGCGGATGAGTTCCAGGCTTAGGCCGCCGCCATGTACGGCGGTGGGTTGGGTGATGGAGAGCAGTGTTAAGAGGAGTATGAAGGTGGCCATGGGAAATAATGAAAATATAATAGCATGGGTTTTAATTTTTGTTTTCTTTTTCCTTTAGTTTTCTTTTTATACGAATGAGAGACATTAAGACATGCTAATTACGTAGAAGATAAGAAAGGCTTTTTTTTTTTTTTTTTCAGTTTTGGTTTAATTTTTTTAAAAAAATTAAAATGTGTTTTAGTAATATTGTTGAGTTTTGAAAGTTGCTAATCAGAAAAAAAAAATAAAAGTTTAAAGTTGCTAATTACAACCTAATTCAAATTATAGAATATTACTATTAAATTTTGAAATATTTGCATTATATCGTAATAGAGTATTATAAATATTGTAAATATTCATTAATATAATTACTTTTTAGAAGTGACTGGTAATTATTTTATTTAAATTTGGCTAATTTTGTAAGTTTTTTAAATTATATTAAATATATATTCTTATAAATTAAAGAAATTTGTTGTAATTTCGTAAGTGAGTATAGCTCAGCTAACACTCATCATACATTAATATTCACTCTGATTCGAGTCCTCGACCTCTGTGTAGGGAGAAATTTGTTGTAATTAATAAAAAAAATTTAAAAGTTAAAACTTTTTTTAAAATTTTCATACAAAATAATATATTACAATTTGATTGTTTCTATTAGACTAATTTGATTTGATGCTATCAATTTTATTTGGTTGAAATTTTTAATAATTAAAAAAAAATATGAATATGATCAAACTCTTATATTAAAGTGAAGCATAATTTAACTAGCATTAATCATACTGCACTCTCGATTAAAAAATATCAAACAATTGCTGATATGATAACGTAAGAAAAAAAAAATTGTGATAATTGAGTGACATTAATGTGTATAATGGGTGAAGTTATTGATATAATAAAACAACCAAAATATTTATTTGTGTTAATTAGAGATTTGATTTCGCCGGATAATTAAACTTTTGTCAATAAATATTACGTATTACAATGAGGTGTCTTTACTTATTAGCATCTTTTCCTTTTACGTTTAACAATAATTATTACACTTCAACCATACTCATCTTGGTGGTTGACCTCCTTACAATTATCAATTTAATTGCATACCGTTGGTTAATTTAAATTTTTGTTCACCCTTCTCTATTTTTTCTTTTTTTTTTTTTTTAATTAAGTATTCACATTTCAACTAATTTTCACACGTCTTAAGAATTGAGAGTTATAATAATAATAATTATTACTATTATTATTTTGGTACATTCAAGTTGGGAAGAATCGAACGCATATTGGTTGAATGAATGTTAATGTATTATTGGTGCGAGTTGAACTTGGGCAAAAATAAAGAGTTATTAAAATTTATATTAAATTAATTTTTAGGTATGTCAATACTATGATTTGAACCATCTTTTTTTCTTGTTCTCAAGAGATGACATAGTTAGTCGAAAGCTTGAGTTCTGAAAGTGTGTTTCTCAAGAATTTTACAATAAGTAATTGATTATACAAAAAAAATACATTCATACATAAGAAGTTAGATCTATGTACTTAATTCGTCTTATGATTTCAAATAATATTGACTATTTTTTTAAAACATATGAACTAAATTCTATATTTTTTCAAATCATAGAGACTAAACTCTAATTTTTTTTTTATTATTATTATTTTTTTAATCCTTTTGTAACAAACTTTTGCTAATTTGTTTAACCATCCTTTTCTAATCCTCACATAAGCTTATTATATAAAGGTTTTTTTTTTTGTTTTTTTACAATATATAAAGGCTATACTTGAACATTAATGAAATCAAGCTAATTAATGTGTCCTTTAACCTTATTAAGATGATTTTTTTAAATCAAAATTGGCTTAGTGCAATAGTAATTAGCATGCATTTCTCTATCAAGAGATTTACATGGTTTCAATTTCCAACTTATTATTGATGTACTAAAAAATTAAAAATAATTTGAAAAAGAAAAACTACACTTGATAAATTGAAGAAAATAGAAAGTACTTGACACAAACACATTCAACTCAATGGGGTTAGATTAATGAGGGAATATGATCATTTTAATTTTAACCTTAATTATTTTAAAAAAATGAATATAGTAGAATTGTAATATACTTTTCTAAGGGTATGCATAGCCCATTCTCTTGGTCCATTTTTATTTTGGGCCTTTTCTCCCTCTAATTAAAGCCTACTTACTAGTTATAACTACTTTCTCTCTCTCTCTCTCTCTCTCTCTCTCTGTTTTTTTTTTTTTTTTTTTTTTTTTTTTTTTTTTTTTTTAATTACAGTTATAACTACTATCTTGTAATTTTATTTTATTTTTCTTTTTAGTAATTACTTTTTTTCAGTTTCATTATTATTTTTTTAATTATACAGCAATTATGTTTTTTAATGGCTTTGATTTTGGATTAATTCAGGTTTGGTACTAGTTTTTCAAGTAGTATTTCAAATTAGTATTGACTAAATATTCATAAAACAACTACGTTCAAATGAGTTTTTTATTATTTTAATTACTTAAAATAAATCATCATTCTAAATATTAATTTTGAGTACCTTAAAAACGATATCTAAACAAACTTTTGTAGTAATTATTACTGTTCATTACTTTCATATATTATAAATAGTCTTTAAAATTACATCAAAACAAGTTTTTAACTATAATCATTACTTCTAATTACTCAAAATAAACTATCAAATTAAATACTAATTTTAATTACTTTTAAAAATTATATCCAAACGATCTTTTGAATGCGATCATTACTTTTAAATATTCAAAATAAATATTCATTCTTGATACTCTTAAAATCTCGATCCAAATTTTCCCTATGAATTTTATTAGGAGGATTTATTATTTTTTTTAAACTACGATGTACTCCTTTTAATTTAACAAGATGTATGTTGTTCTTCAAGATGTGACGCAGTTGGTTGAAAATTTAGACTTTGAAAGTGTGCTCCTCGAGATCTCCGATTCCAAACCTATTATAATTAATTTGAACAGTAAACTATAGTTAATAACGTAATTATTTTAAACAGTAAATTATAGTTAAGGGAGTAAGGTGAAGACTTAAATATTCATATTCATTATTCCCAAATCTTTTCACGTGACTTTGTCTTAGTTCTAGAAATACGGAAACCGTTAAAAGACGGCGTTGGTCGTAGTCGGGCCGGTAAAAATTTAACGACTCAATCACTCTGTAAAAGAAAAAAAAAACAAACGGAATATGCCAGTTCATGTGTTAACAAATAAAAAAGAATATGCTGGTTCAAATAATAAAAGAAATAGAAAATGTAACGACCGTGAATAACGGCTGCCACGTGTCTAATAGAAAACGAGAAGAGAATTCTGTACAGGTGCGGACGGACGGAGGAGGCAATTTGCGTTGCGAGGTATTGAGATTTTTTTTTTTTTGTCGGTTTTTGGCGGGTACAATACGACGCCGTTCTTGGGCGCTATAAAGCAATAAGACGATTAAGAATCAAGAATCAAGAATCAAGAATCAAAATCAATTAATCGCCGTTTTTCTTCAGCTTCATCTCTCTCTCTCTCTCTGATTCTTCGTTTTTGTTTTCTGTTTTCTTCGTTTAAGTTTGAATTGTATGGCCGCTAATTCGAGAAGAGTAGGAGCGATCGCCGGCTTGGGGAAACGATTCACCAACCAGATCTGGACTAGCGATTCTGCGATCTCCTCCACAGCTCTGAATTTCAGGTTCTTCTTCCTCGTCTTCTCTTTTATTTTTCTGTGAATATTCATTTGGTGTAATCTGCTTGAATTTTAGGTTCTGTTGTTGTTTTATTGTATTATTGTTGCGAGATTAAGGTCTATTGTTGTTGCATTTCCTCTTCTTTACGCCGATCGCTTATTTTATAACTTCAGTTACACTTTTAGGTGATCACTTCCCTCGCTCTCTGCTTTTGTTTTGGTCATATACTTCACTCGCCTTTTTTCTGATTCGGTTATTTTCTAGATTTAGGATTTTAGTTCACCTTCCGATTTTCCGCCAGATGGAGTACTATGACTAACTCGTTTAGAAATTTGGAAATTGCGGCTTCTTTAACTCTATGTTTCTGTTTACGGTTTTTCCTCTTTGTTTTTTGTTCAATTTTGTTGATTTTTGTCAATTAAATTTATTCAGTGTTTGTTCGATCACTCCGTGCATGAGTAGAATTAGTGCTTGCTGTTGAAGAGGACTTGGATTTTATTTTGAAGGAAAATAGGACATGGAGTTAGAGAGGGGATAATCCTTATTCATTCGAATTTTTGTTGAAACCACGCCTATTTCGTGCCTTGTTTTTCCTTAAATTTACAGATTCTCTTTAACCATTGTGTTTGGTTGATTTTAGATGATTTGAAATCAGAAAATAAAAAAGTAGTGAATAATTTCAATCTATTAATATTTCAATTAGTAATTGATCGTACAACATTTTCTTTTAAAAAGGAAGAGTAATTGCGTATATTATATTTTAATACAATTTAGCTTTACAATTATTTTATTGTTTTTTTTTAGTTCTTCAATTATCTTAGTTTAATTACAGAAAACAATGAACATCATAAAAGGTGTTAGCATTTAATTAATCATAACTAACATAATTATTACATCTTCAATTCAGAGTCTTCAAACTTTTTAGTCTTTTATAGTCCAAAAAGTTTTGCAAATTCATTCTTTCCTTTGGCATGTAAGACACAAAATTAAAATTTCAATAATGTCTTCGATTTAAAAGTTCAACCACTAACATTATAACCATGATGAAGTGACAAAGAGGTAAAGATTGTCTTGAAAAATAAATAATGAATTTAAATATCTATAATGATCACCAATAACATTAGAAATTATTTTGAAAACATAAAGTAAGACACCCTAGTTAGAATCCACATATGGAAACATCATGACATATTTGTTGACAAGACAATAAAATATTATTTGTACACCTCTCAAATTGGGGAGCAACTTTTTTAAGTGGATTTTTGGCTCATCAATAATTGGATTGGTTGTCTATTGAGTTTAATGTTTTATTGTTCTAAATATGTAAAAATATGATAAGTTATTAAAGTTGGAGTGATGGGAAGGGATGAGGAAGAAAAGGAAAGAACAATAAAACATAGAAGACTTTAATAACTTATATAAAATATACGGTGTCATTAGTTTGGAGAGTTGTCGTTCCATCAATCACTAAATTTACTTCATTTTATTCTTTATCTTTTTCCTTTCTTCCATAACTCAACATGTCTAACTTGCTAAATATTTATAGAATTGATAAATATACATGTAGATAAGGTTACTTTAGTTTGAACATCTATTTCTACTTTACATACATATTTTTTATATCCACATCTATTTTTACTTGCATATTTTGTATATTTCTGATTGTCTAGGTCATTTATTGATACAAGTAATATCAGTTAACTTTATAATATTTGAATGTCAAAAAAATTTTGTTAAAAATTAAATTATATGTAGGTGGCCATGGAATATTAACCTATCCCGTACTTTTTTTTTTTAAGCCCCACTTGACTACTCACTTACTCGATGATAGTTTATTTCTACTATACATATCATTGACTACTATTCACATACTGTGTTTAAAAAAAAAAATCCATTCATATTAATTGAGTAGCATTTTATAAAAAAAATGTCACAAGTTAACTTTCTGATCATTTTCGAAAAAATATGTAGAAATGTAATTTGTAAATAAGTGATTAGTAAAGATTGAACTTGTCAAATATTTTAAAAGGAATAGTTTTTGTTTAAAGGCATTATTAGGATGTCTTAAAAGAATGTTTATATTTAATATTTGAACATTATTTATTTCAAAGATGAAAATATCTATTTCATAATTTATTTCAAAGATGAAAATATCTATTTCATATGGATATATCCATAAGTTGTTGCCATTGATATACACATAAATATTTTTATTTTAAACAGACCAATAGTATTATGAATATTCTAACATACATATTTTATTTATAGCAATTTTTTAATTTTATTGAAGACTATAATTTCAAGCTTTATTGATTATTACTCAAAAAAAAAAAAAAAAAAAAAATTGTATTGATTGTAGTATAATCAATCTTACCTGATTAAAATTTATCGATTTCATTTTATCTATGCGATTGAATCAGTTTTTGATATACTTTATTTTATTTTATTTTCTTATTATTTTTTAAAATGTTGACATTGGTTATATATATATAAATAAAATATCTCCTTTAATCTATAGTTGCTGTTTTGCAATCTAACCTCTATATTACACTATCCTTCACGATAAATACTATAGTATTGGGCATAAATATCCATATATACTATAGTCGATACATCCAGATTGGGACCGAATGGTTTAAAATAGGATAGAAGAGAAGAGAACAGTCAAGTGGATTTTAATTGATTTGTATTATGTTTTTAAAAACTTTTTTTTAATATTTGTGATCAAATTTGCCCACTATTTGGATGTGAAGTTAACTCTTAATAAGTTTGTGCTTTTAAAGCTGGATAAATTTTGTTTGTTTTTTTTTTTACATCTTTGTATCAATAAAAATAGATCCAATAAACGAGTAATTATGGGTATAAGAATTACTCTGCCGTTAACTCAAGTGCATAAAAATTTTAATTTTCAGATAATCCATAATTTGCAGAAAAATCTCGTTTGCTATTGGGAAAGTAATTCAATTATGCACCACTAACTATTATATTTGATTACCTTCAAGGAAAAAAAAAACTATTATATTCACATTTTATTCCAACACTGTTTATTTTTATTATTTTATCTGTAAATCTCACCTACCTTTAAACGTGGTAGGGAATATTTCATGTCTTACATTCAACGTGAAACATGCCAAAAACCAAATTTGTTTGTACTCGCGAGCTAGGCTGGCTCTTATCTTATTTATCCACTTAGATCTATGGTTGATCACCAGATATTTGGAATTGAAACTGATCCATCTCCCATGCATCCGGCCAAAAAATACTGATAGTCTATCAATCATACTGATTTTTTCTCTCTCATATGTCTACCGACTTTTTTTAGGAACAGATATTTAGGTTAGGTTTGTTTTTAGCGGTAGATGAGTGATTAAGCAATACTCCTAAATTTAAATTTAATAATAAATAACTATGATTAAACATTCATTAAATTCTCTATAAAATTATTTCATCTAATTTCATATCAAATATATCACTCAACTACTTCTAACATCAATTTCCGTTCCCGAGAAGTGGCGCAATTGATTGAACACTTGGGCTCTGGAGGTATCCTCCCTCAAATCCTAGGTTCGAGATCTATCTATTAAATTTACAAATAAGTATACAACTACTATTAACCCTCTGCTCTTCCAATTAACAAACACAAATAATTGAACTTTTTTTCTTCCTAATCTTTTTCACAATACTAATATACTTTAATATAAAACGACGGCGGTCAAGGGGCAACTCATAGAGCAACCCTAACAAAATCTTCTCCATATAAGATAGATTTGAACTAATAACCATGGTCGAACATATGGTTATGAAAATGAATGGCTCTCCTTCCACCGAAAATCACTTTTATAATCAGTCTTTATCATTACTTTTTATACTCTGCCACCTACTTTTCATTTTCTATACGATCATTTTTTTTTTTGTTCATACTTGCTTTTTTTTTATTATCGTTATTAAATCAAATTCGTCAAAATTAAATATTTGAAAACATTTTTAAAATACATGAATGCAACTTTCCATCAAGTTGCCGGGTGCAATGCAAACGTGGCGGGACCGTGTTGTTCTTATCGTTTGGAACTAGTCTGTTAGTATAACGAAAGTCGATATATTTAATTGCCTTTGTGGTCCATGCAGTCGCTTCCGATTGGAAATGGAGTCGCATTAAAATTATTATTAATATTAAGAAATTAAGTTACACGTTGATTATTTATTTTAAAATGTATATTCATCCTTGAAGTTCCCCATCTTTCCTATTTTATTTTCCAAATATACATTATTTTTTGAACTGATCAAATATATTATTTCCATTCTTTAGCTTTATTATTTAAAAAAAAATCTCAATTTTTCATTATAATTAACTTAGTTAAGTTTTAACCAAATTTAAAAAGAAAAATAGTAGTGTAAAAGCCATTTCCAAAACAAAAATGAAAAATATAAATATTAACATCTATACTTATTAATACAAATTAATATTCTAAACAACTTCAGACGTGTCTATTTAATTTTTCTTCTAAAAATCATTGACAAAGGCTTGTTTGTAATACAGAATTCAGAAACAAAAGAAATAAGAAATTGGAAAGTTCATGAATTAAAAACACACTATACATCCAAAGCCATTGCGTCAAAATTCAGTTCCTGTCCTATATAGTTATGTTTCTTGTTAGATGGAGAATTTTATTAATAGAAATGACAAACAAACCTGAAACAGCAGGAGGGCAGCTCATACTGCAGTATATGACAAGAACCCAGAGGAACACGTCCGACCAAGCATAGTTCCAGACGAGGTGATTCAACCTCAAGCTGCCGATAAATATTGGGCTCCTCATCCACACACCGGCGTTTTCGGGCCAGTCACTGACCACCCAGCAACTGCCACAGCTAGCCGTGCGGCAGATGGTGGCAGCCAAGGTGCTGACGAGGAGGAAAAGGCTTGGTTTCGACCAACCGGTCTGGAGGATTCTGAGAAGCCCCATGGGTGCTAGCAGCAGGGGCTTCTATTCCACCAAGTTCTAAGGCATTGTTGTGTTTTTGGCTATTGGACAATAGACAAATTAGCCAAATTAAAAGGTGTACTAAATAAAAAAAAAGAGGGTTGTTTTTGTTGTTACTAAAAGGGTTTGGAGTTTTTGAGTAGCAGCGTGTTTAAAGCTTGCTTTATGTTGGGGTTTGGTTGTTTTGATGTTCACGTTTGACTATGCTAAGTAAACTTGAGACTACAACACCAAAATTAGAATTTAATCATCCTGGCTTTAAAATAACTAGAATTTTACGCATTTATTAATTTTCATTTAATTTGATATTCATAAAAGGGTTTGGTTAGCGAAAGGAGCGAGTAGTTATTTATGTATAACAATGATGTTAATTAAATAATTAATTGAAAAAAAAAAAAAAATCACTATCAATCACAAAGGAAGGATTTTACGCATTTATTAATTTTCATTTAATTTGATATTCATAAAAAAATTTGGGGAGCAATCAAACTACAGCTCGATTATGATCAGTAGCATTTAATTTTTCCCCTGTTAAGAGAATAAGATTCTCACCTCCAAACAACATTAAGAAAAATAAAAAGATTAGGGCTATATATTATTATCGTAAATTCGTAATAGTTACAACTTACAAGATCGACCTCGATGCATCTTTGAACTTATTGCCAGAAATTGTTTCCTCCACTAGTCCCCAGCGTCCATTGAAGGTTTATCTGTCACTAATGTCGTTAGAAACTATTAAGACACATAAGAGATATACTGCTTCACATACAGCAAATTGGATTCCTCGATCGACATTTTAGAAGGATGCTATACAGAAATATAAAACAATTTTTTTTTAATCTCTGTTTCTCAATAAATAAGAAAGTATCAGCTGGCTAACTTTTTCTAATTTAAAGAAAAAGGACTATGAAATGCGACCTTAGATATAAGACAATAAGTTAAATTGCATTGAAAATATGAAGTGCATGGAAGGAATGAGTTGTTCTCCTACTTTTGAATAATTTCATACGAATTTT
Organism: Cyclanthera cordifolia; assembly: GCA_037832605.1. Taxonomy (NCBI): domain Eukaryota; kingdom Viridiplantae; phylum Streptophyta; class Magnoliopsida; order Cucurbitales; family Cucurbitaceae; genus Cyclanthera; species Cyclanthera cordifolia. The sequence goes on from JBBMEG010000022.1 coordinate 11,581,335, forward strand.
TCTGAAAAACATCAAGTAGGTGTAATTAGTCGACGTGCACATAAGTTGACTCAAGCACTTACAGATATAAAAATGTAATACCACCCATTTACTATCTAAGATCTTCCTTTTGTTGTCTATTTAGATACGAGACTCCGATTGCATTTACCATTTTGCTTATTGCCATACCTATACCCAATATAAATACTGGTTCATTCATTCCGTTATTCCATAGGTGCTATCTAGAAGAAAATCGGATGTGTTTTGAGGATGGCATAATTTTACCCATGAAATTATCTTAGAAAATCACAGATCATGGATAAACTACAATATACCTTGTCAGTAAAACTTGTAACCTAACCATGCGATACTTGTAAAGGAACCAGTCCTTCTGTCAGACGCATAATGCACCTCCCCAGAAACAAAATTTCAAATTACAACGTTAAAATATATATATATAAAAAAAAAAAAATCTAAATTTAGGATTCGGTAATGATAGATAATTGTTCAATAAGTTGTTTAGGACTTGGGAGAAAGTTCTCAAAGGAGGGTCTAAGTTACCTGACAAGGTCTATCTTGTAAGTTTTGTATTTCAACATTGTAATAGATTTGGTTTAAGAGTACAAAAAAGAGTGAAACTTACAATGTCTCTGTTTAAGAACCATTGTTACTGACTTTAACATCTCTCTGGCCTTCCTGTCTGGTGTGCAACCAGCAGATTCCATTTCTTTATATATTTCAGGGACCTAGCCAAGATTTGGTTAGACTTAGAAGCTATCAGCAGGGTTTCAAATAGAAGGATAAATATCGCTTTTTTCGTACTTCAAGATTTCATTCAGTTAATACGAGACAATAAATTAAGTTCGTCCAAAAGCTAAAAATAAAAAAATATCTGAACTAAACAAAGTTAGCAAGGGTTTATATCCAACTCTAAAATTATAGTTTGAGAATAGTCAGCACCTTACTGAACTTCTTTGCACGAATAAATGCCTTCATAAGAGTGGTGTAGGTAATGACATCAGGACTGATACCCTTCACGGAAAAATATGGAAAAAATAAAAGGGATGAAGTATAAAATACAAAAAGGGTAGAGATTCAACTGCATGTCGCCAAACTAAAAGACTTACAACTTCAATTATATGATGATAAATGGCCAATGCCTCTAAATGCCTACCAGCAATAGCAAACGCATTGATCAGTACATTCAGCATTACAAGATTTGGTTCTATTCCTTCTGCCTCCATGAGCTGAAGCACTTTTACTGTCTCTTCACATAATCCCTGAATTGGATTTACCAAAATACAAAAAGAGTATTCATAAGATATGACGATAGAGTAGCGGTGATTCAACAATATACTGATGATACAACGTTAAGATGAATAATAACAAGAACAATGGTAATGACAAGATGGAAATAATGAGGTAAGCTATCCAGTGCATTTGGGACTACCAGTGACAGTGACCTCCCACCCAAGGTTCCTCAACCTTTAGACAAAAACTTTCCCCTCGACCCTAATCTCCCCTTACTTATATTTCATTGTTATTTGAGGCCCTAACATAATTATAACCAATATATTTTTTTTCTATTGAAAAAATCCAGCATATCTCTTCCGTTAGAGCAACAAACCATGGCCATAAGAAAATTGGTTGATCTTGCAAAAACATGATACATGAAGAGGAAAAAAGAGTAAAGATGGGCATCAAACCTGCCGAGCATAAGCATTTGCTATAATGCAAAAAATGCTAGCTGATGGTAGAATACCTTCAGACTTGAGAGCAGATATGCACTTCTCAGCATCCTGAAATTGACCGTACTGCCCATAGATATCAACTACGATTTCATAAACCAAGCAACTATTCTTATGCCCTCTGAGTTTCATACTATCAAGATTCTTCTTTATCACACCCCACTTTCCTTGCTCACCCAAGGAGCTAATTAATGTAATGAAGATCTTTGGATCTGGATGCATCCCCTGTTCTTGCATCTCAGTGAATAACTCAAGGGCAGTAGCAAGGTTTCCAGCTTTACAGTTCCATTGGATCAGTGAATTCCAAGTTGTAATATCTGGCGTTATACCATCTAGTTGCATTCGTTTGAACACTTCTAAAGCCTCAGATAATTCACCATATTTCCCAAATGTTTCTATGATGCTATTATAAAGGTGTTTGTCCATAGAAATCCCTGACTTTCTTATCTCATCAACAATGCCCACTGCTTTCTTCCACATTCCATTGTTCCGATATATAACAATAATCTTACTATACACAAAGGAGTTCAGTTCAAAGCCTTTTCGTTTCATCTCATTAATAATAGACCAAGTATCTTCCAACCGTCCAGCATTGGCGTGATAATCCAAGAGAATTTCATAAGTTTCTGGACTTTTTTTAATATCTAAATCACTCATTAACATAAGAACCCTAGACGCAAGATCTAAAAGACCTTTTCTCAAGAACCCTCTAAGTAGTGCATTGCATACACTTGTTTTTGGCTTACAACCACGACTAATCATTTCTTGAAATATGACATCAGCTTCCAAAGTCCTGCCTACATTTCCAAGAGCTTCAATCAAATAAGTGCAAGATGCTATGGAAGCATGGAGACCTACAGCCTCCATATGAGCAAGAAGAGACATGGCAGCATCAAGATTCCCTACATTACAATAGTCATGAATCAAACAGTTGCACAACTCTCCAGATAGTTCCTCTTGATCTTCACATCCATGCTTCCTCGTGCAAATAGTATAATTATCATATATTGCTGCTCTATTGCTCTTTTTTAGGCCATCATTCCTAAACAACTTTAATACTGCATTATCAAGCGTGTAGCTTCCATCAAATTTAAAAGAATATGAACGCAATAAAAAGCCAGAAAATACTCCAATTGCGGATACAAGTGTTTTTGGCGATAAAACAGATTGCATCTTTAGACTGCAAAAAGAAGGAAAAAGAACTTGTGAATGACAAAGGACATGAACACATCCAAATGAAATGTCAGGCATTATAGTGTTGGTTTCATACAACTCAATCATAAATTTCTGAACAACATCTCGGAAGAGAAAGGAAGTATAAAAGAACACACACACACACACACAGCCAATTATTTTTAAAAAATCCGGAAGAACCACATTCAGAAATATGAGAGAAAAAAACAAGCAAGTAGCGAAGAAGAAAACCTAATCGATTATTTACCTCAGATGAAGAAACAGTGGCCGGGACCAACTATGGTTGGATAAAATCTAAAAACGGTCTTGAATTTTCTCGAACACTTGAGAGGATGTAACGAAATCAGAAAGAGAGCACTTGGAATTGGTAACGTCTGCGAAGAGGGCGAAAGTTAGGGTGGTTCCGTTGATCTCGAACAACTCCATGGCTGCTCCGAACCCACACAAATTCTTCAACAGATCGATGAAGCAGACGACTACGGTCTACGAGCGGGATAGGGTTTTAAGTTTATTATGAAACCAACAAACTAGAGTCACATTCTGAAATGTTCTGTGAGAAGAAAATGACGAGAAATAGAAGTTATGACGTTTCTTGGGGGAAATTAGGACTGATTTGGGTCATGTTTTTGTCACTTTGGCGCCAAATGAATAATCTAACTAATAATCTCCATTTTTTAATACTTGAGTCTAAACTGATATTTAATAAAAGATAAAATTATTTGTTATATTTTATTTGATTTTGTTGATTTTTTATTTTGATTTCAAAAACAAATTTTATTTATTTTTCAAAATTTTTTTTGTCACATTCCACAATTTAATTTTTAATTTTATTCTAAAAAATTTCATTTTACTAAAAAAAAAAACAATATTTTTCGAAAGTATCCAAACATTTTTAATACTTTTATTTTATATTTCATATTCGAGATAAGCTCCCTCAATATCCTAAGTTCGAGATCTTACTATGACATTAATTTATAGTCTCTATTCTTTTGATGTATGTCTCCCAAAACGTGATTACCTCGAGTATTATATGAAAATCAATAAAAAAAAAATCTTATACAAATTAGATTTAAGTTCTATGCTCCTAAATAAAACACCCTACTTTGTAGAGATTTATCTATTTATATTGTTTTTATTGTTTTTTGATACCAATTTACTGGTTTTTTAAAAAAATATGCTAAAAAATATGACCATCAGAGAAGATTCAATTGCTAAAAGTACCATAACATGACAAATGACAAAGAGAAGTCGTAACTAAGTTATGAAAAATCCTGAGTTAACATATTAAAAACGATGACTATTCTGCCCAACACTAACTTGCATGGAGCTTTTCTGCTCAATAAACAACCAAAAATGACTAGATTTAGTATTAACAAAATAAATATTTAATTGACCACCATATGAGATATTTGTATGAATAATTATAGAGTAATTATCTTTCAATAATTAGAAATGAAGAGTTGTTTTAAGCAATGATAAAAATAGAAAATATATTACTACCTCATTTAGATAAAATTATTAAAGAATGATTATGAAAACCAATTTTTAAAAGCTAAACAAACAGTGCCTACATAATTAACAAAATACTTAGGGCGTGTTTGGTGGAGGAATTAGGATTAAGCTAGTCAGTGTTAAGTTAAGCTTGTTTGATTGAGAAAACACGGATTTGAACAGTGAGTTACTGTTCATATCTGTATTTTGAAAAGTGTTAACAAGGCAGAAGATAGGATCATTATTTAGACATTACAAATGAAGAATGTTTTGGTCATTTTCATCTATGCAAGCTTTAACTTTAAAACAGCATCCCAACATAAGGCTAATTCTGATTCTACCGATCAGGTCTCAGCCCAATGCACCTATAAAGCCTGAACCGAGAAGTGTGACACAGAAGTTGTGAAAGGGATAATAATAATAATTCGTTTTAAATAAAAATTTAACATTTTTTGAGGAAGAGTTAGTAACTCTTCCTTGAGTAGGGTTAAATAGATCGTAGGGGTTAAAATAAACCCCAAAAACTGGGGTTATTTGGGGCTATCCAAACCGAATCTATAACCTACACCCAAATACAATTTAAAATAACACACCGACTGCCCCAAAACAGAAACCAAGCATTTGAGATGAACTGTCAAACGAAATGCAAAGATTGCAAAGCAATACGATAAAACCGCAACTAAGTAATGTAACGATAATACACAACGACCAAAACCAAGGTCATTGACTAACCGTAGAATCCATGAACTCAGAACTTTCATCTACCAAATTAAGTCCAGAAGAAATGTCAAATCCAAAATATTTAAGAAAAAAAATAATAACAAAATTAGGAAAATAGAGCGACCTCTAAGCAGTTCTAGCAAATCTATTTCTTCTCTTCCTTCTCTGCCTCTGCTGCCCTCTTCAATCTAGCACCAACATGTCGTGCATTCGTCCTTTCAATACGTAGCTTGTCGTATGCCTTGAATGATTTCATCTCTTCAGTGACCTTGACAAGCTCAACCGATGTCTTCTCACGTCCAATAGGCAGGTATGGTCCTTGAACTTGAGTAGCATTTGCAAGCTCCTCCGGAGTAGAATCACCAGCCTGCAGACATAAAAGTTATTAAACCTCAAGTATATAAAAGGTAATTGATAAGATATCAGCCTAAATCCAATACTTAAGATAAACTGACCTTGAACTTGCGAGCCCGTCTTGGGAAGACAACAACCTTAGCCTTGTATGTCTTCAGCCTCTGAGCATTAGCCTGTAGACCTTCAAGAGAGCGATTCCTGCGACGATGGTCAACTGCAATGCCGATAGTTGGTGCTAGTTTCTTGGGGATACCAGCAGCCTAGAGAGCAAATGGTTGGTTAGTTAAGATGCCATATAAATTATCTAAACACGTAAATTAGATAAGCAGAAGATTCAGTTTTCATGTGTATAAAAAAAGGCTGAATGACAAACTGGATAACATAGATATGAGTGAATTTAAGAAACCAATTAGGGTATGTTTGATGTAATGGGATTTAGGAAGGGCTGAGAAAGGAAGGGAAGGGATACGTCTCAATTGTTTGGCCCTAGAACTTCCATCACATCAATCACTAATTTATTCTTACTTTTTTTCATTTATCCCTTCCTTTCCCTTCACTAATATATATATATGAGAAAGTCAGGCTAAAAAAGTTAGAAACTAAAAATGAAGAGGGAAAGCCGGATACCTTTAGCTCCTCCAGAGAAAAGCCCCTACCCGCCCTCACTTTCATGTTATACTTCAATGTCTGTCCATGAACAATAGGGCGGAGTGGTCCAGCTGTTGGGCGGGGAAAGTTCTTCACAGCTTTCGCTTGACGAGCTGATTGTAGATTCACAAAGTTAACAGTTAGAATACATTATCTAAGGCAAATTCTAAGTCATAGTGATGAACATATTGCAACTAAATCACAAGAACAAACACACAAAAAGCACTAACCATTTCTTCTTCTGGTTTTTCTGGCTGGTTGGTTGAACCAAGTCCTGACATAGTTCTGCCAGTGCTTCCTAAAGTGACTGCTCGGGATAACATTGTTGTGCTTCATTTTTCAGTTCTAATAAACTAGAAGCCAGCAGCCTCTATTAACAGGAACCGAGAGAAAAATCAATAAATCTAAGCGATTCACATCTAACGACAATTTTGAATCAAAAAATGCACATGAACACAACAATACGACAAAATCATTCAGTTTTGAACATTTACAAAGAAGTTGTGCAACAAACTCCAACTTCATCAATATACCTTATACAATATTATTTTAAATAGGAGTTAACGCAACAAAATTCTAGAAAAAATTACTACCGGAAACTGAACCTAAACTAAGGACGTAACCATGTAAAGCTTAAATATATCTAGAAAAATATGATAACAGAGGAAACTTTAAATCTAAAAACGGTGCATCCGAGCAAGATAATTCTAAACATGCAGATCATGTATAAGCTCCAAACTAATAAAATAATAAAATCAAATCGATTCTATTTTCACCCAACATAATATGATCCGCTTGAACGTTAAAAACACTGATACTCCTCACTAAGAAATACAACAACGCTAGAAAATATATTATACTTCGGGCCTAATTCAGAAGTAGAAGAAGAAATGGTCAGTGCTACAAGGAACATCCATCCACACAGATACTCATTGGAAAAAGAGAAAGGAAAACAAAAAGAGGCCACTAATAAGTATAAACTTGAATCGAAAAAATTGTAGAAAAAATAAGTCGTAGCAAAGACTGGGCGAAGTGATGTATAGAAAAAAATATAAAAAATATAAAAGCTAACCATTACTGCTGAGAAACTACTCAAAAGAAGCAATCCGCTCGTAGAAAATATCTCAACAACTAAGAACAACCAGAAATAGAGTAAAACTTCGTAAACGAGTGAAAATGTTGAAGTAAATTTGAATCAGAGATGAACTTGTTCACAGACAGAATGATGAACAGAACAATTTGCACACAAAATATCATCAAATTGTAACAAAAACATAATGATCATAAGTCATCCGAAACACAGCATTAATGAGAAACGATGAGAGAATGATCGGAGATAGGGAGAAACGATAGGCGGCGAAAACTTACAATGGGGGAGAAGAGTGACCTTTCTCGATTCCAGCCGATGAAACGATTAGTCGAAACCATCATATAAGAAACCCTAGGTTATGCGTAATTTGGGCTGGCCCAATAGTTTTATCTTATTGGGCTGTGCTGGTCGAGTTTTTTTTTTTTTTTTTTTTTTGTCTTTCTTTTAAGGAATAAAAGTAAATTCTAAATAAGTTTCAATAATTTAATTTTGGTATATTATATATTTAATTATATGGTTTAGAGAAAATTAGACTTTAGTACCTGGTTTAAAATTTTAGACTTTAGCTCTTAGACAAATATTTAATTTAATTTCTATAGTTTGAATAAATATATAATTTAATCTCTATGATTTGAAGAAATAGAATTTATGATAAAATCTAAAAAATAATACATATTATTCGTAAATTATAAGCGAATTAAATACGTAGATGTGATATATGAATTATGTATTTTTCGTCCAATTAATTACTTATCTCAAACTCCTATACTTAAACACAAAAATAAATAACTTCTACGTATTTTATTCACCAACAATTACGAACGACATACTACTTTTTAGATTTTATCAAATTTTAAAGATTAAATTCTATTTTTTTTAAATAATAGGGACTAAATTGTAGATTTCTCCGAACTATAGAGACTAAATTTAGATTTTTAAATCACAGAGACTAAATTATTTTTTTTTTTCAAATCGTAGGGACCAAATTTATAGTTCACTCTTTAATTTTTATGATTATAAAATCTATAATTTAGTTCATTTAAATTTAAAAATTA
>JBBMEG010000022.1:11589713-11616102 GCA_037832605.1 Cyclanthera cordifolia
AAAGTAATTTACTTGCTTTAAAATGAAAAGTAACCTAGAAAGATTACGATACCATAAAAATGGTATTTTACGAAATAATAATAATAATAATATTATTAATAAAAGCAGCTGGAATATGAAATCCAGAGTTGCAGACAGGATCTAAAACCTAATCTTCAGCAATTGGGAACCAGTAGACGAAGTACACATACCAGCCTGCGATCGAGGAGTCACCGGAGACGGCGACGGAGATGGAGCACAATTTCAACTACGACGAGCACGAACACGAACACGAAGTCTACGGCGGCGATATTCCCGACGACGCCGAGATGGACGCCGACTTCGACTTGTCCTCTGGCAGGGGCGACGAAGATGGGTACGACGCCGAGCCTAGTAACGCCAACTCGAAGGTAGCATCTTGAATTCTTATCTGTTCATTTAAAGTCTCTTTCATTGAGTTTCGTCTCTGATTCTCTGTGTTTTTGAATCGTTTAGGACTTGGAGGACATGAAGAGGAGGCTTAAGGAGATCGAAGAAGAGGCCGGTGCTCTTAGGGAAATGCAGGCTAAGGTTGAGAAAGAGATGGGCGCTGCTCAAGGTATCTTACTTTTTGATCTCTGTAATTCAGCAAGTTGGATATTGAATTCTGTTCTTGATCTGGGCTTGGATTAAGGATTTATTTTACTGGTTATTAGTGGTTGTGGAAGGATAAGTTGCCTGGATGGGTTTTTTAGCTTATTTGTTGGATGTGAACTGTGTTGACTCTGGCTCTGTTGTGGACTTCGATTTAGTGACTTTTTTTGTACAGGAAAAGAACATAAACCCTAGGTTTAAGATTGATCATATGTTCGAACATTGAAGGGATTGATTTTAGTTTCTAAATTGAGAATCAAACTACTTTAAATTCAAAGATCTGTTAGGCTGAACCTTATTGGCTGTCTTGTACTGGAAGGGATGCATGAGCTTTTTGGTACAACATCAAAAAAAATTTTGTTTCCTCTAAAACGTGTTTTTTGTATTCAAGATCCAGAAATCTAGAAATAGGTGCATTCTAAGATGAAGTGATTTCGGAGGTGAATAGGCGCTTTCCCTTGGCCCTTGCCAATGTTGCCATAGGCGAGAGTGCCCGGGAATGCCTTGAAAATACCTTTGGCATATTTTGATAGTATTTTCACTTTGTCAACAGAACGAACTAATTATTTTAATATCCCTTTATTTTATTTTCAGTTGTAGCCTACAGGTATATTGCATTTCTAGCTGTATAATAGCTTATACTCATGAACTCATAGCTCGTGTAATATGCTAGACGCATGTGTCTGTCCGTCTTTAGATACTTTGTAGGATTTTTTTCTTATGGATTTACTACTTTATCTTGTTATCTGTTTTTTGGTGGTGAAACATATTAATCAGTGGAAGTTTTATCTCATACTTCGGTAAACAATCTTTATAGGGTTTGTAATTAACTGTTTTTTTTTTTTTTTTTCGCATTTAAGAAGATTCATCAAGTACCTCTGCTAGTCAAGCTGAAAAGGAAGAAGTAGATTCTCGATCAGTATATGTTGGTAATGTAAGATTTATCACCGCTTTTTTTCACTATTCTATTTTTATATTGGAAATTTTCAGTACACATTTCTATTGTTACATCTTTAGCACTGGTCTTCTTTTCTTCTCTTTCGCTATCCAACTACCATGGGGTTGGTTTTTACTATTTATATTCCAAGCTATCTTAAATATTTAATGTGAAATGATTTTTTGATTGCCTTGTCCTTTTTTAGAATTTTTTATTTGCTGCCTGGCATCCTCTAAACTCTCTTTAATACAAACCCCTTCAACCTAGATTTTTCCCTCCTTGGTTGGTGCCTTTCCTCGTTGACATCCGAGGAATAACAACACAACTACACAAGGACTATCCCTTCTTGACGGCATATCGTTTTCCACCTCCACTCTCCATCTTCGTGGGTAATCATCTCAGACCTCCATTGTGCTTTCTCCCATCTCCGTGTTTTGCTACATCCCCATTGACTGTGGTAGTTTATTCTGTAAGTGCCACTAGTTTTTTAAAACCCTAACCTTGATTCTGGCAAGAAAGTTCAGTGTTTTCACTCTAAGTTTCATGGGATCTTCCCAGATCTAGTTGTGGCAGATAAAGAGAGCATCTTCGACTCTCTTACCCTAGAGATCTTCGATGGAATGTTTCTCATTATCAAGCCCATCGTGTCTCGGACTATTTTTGGCAATTTTTAGCAAAAGCTCTTATGGGGGTATGAGTTCTTTGTCAATGTTTTCCCTAACTGACTGGTTCAATCTCCTTATAAACCATATCAATGTTTAAACCATTTCAATCCAAGTAGACAGAATCCAAGTCAAGTTTTTTAAGGCCTTCTGCTTGAACAGAATTGTCATTTGAGGTTTTTCATCAATGATTGCTCCTTGATTTTCGCTCCTTTCTCGAAGCCCCGAAAGTTGGGTGTTTTCACTCATAATAAGGCGCTCGCCTTTTAGCGTTTTTCTTGAAGCCCCAAGGCACGCCAAGGCGCGTGACTTATGGACTTCTGTGTTTTTTGTGTTTATTTTACTATTTTGCCTACACTTTTTGTGTTTTTTCTCCCTATAACCTTTGGTTTCGGGGGCATTGTGCTCCCAAACCTTCAAAACCGAGCGCTTTGCCCTTGGATCTTGACTCGCTGACTAGGCAGCTCCCCGTTCTGGTCATTCGAAGCGTGAGATAAGTTTTATAAGGTACCAATATATGTTGAATCACTTATGTGTGTTTACATATTATTCTTGATTAAAACTTAATTTCTTTCTAAGAAATGAAGGTTTATAGTTGTTTTATGTATATTTTATATATTCTTCTTAGTTAAACTTCATTTCTTCCCATGAAATGAATCGAATCATATGATTTTTTTAATTTTATTATTCTCGGTTAAAACTTCATTTCTTTCCATGAGAAATGTTTTTGAGATTACAACAATTGGGATGGGGGATTTGAACCCGTGACCTCTTGGTCCTTGGCTGCACACTGATACCGCAAGCTACTACTCTTGTTGGCTTCCAAGAAAAGTGTTTTGATTGTGCATATATTCATATACATATATATATATTTTTAATTTTTTTTATTAGTCCGCATTCAATTTAGGTTCCAGAGGGCCATTGCGCATAAGTGTGCTTTGGGCTTTTTAAAACACTGTATTTACACCATATAGCACAACTGCATAAGTGTGCTTTGGGCTTTTTAAAACACTGTATTTACACCAAGATATAGCACAACCGACAACGGGAAGATTTTCATTAGGCAACTTCTTTCTAATTCTAACCCCCAAACAAATATCTTCGTTGTGTTGAGCCATAAGGTTTTAACTTTTTAAAGTTGATGACCATGCAACAATTAGCTTATATTATGTTCAGGCTAGCTGTGCCGGTGAGTTCTTAAGGGAGTTGGAATATAGAAAAGACCAAACTGAGGAGATGGTTGGCATTGAGCATTGAGCAATATTAGAATAACTGGTTTTTATCTTCCTCTTGCATGCACTTAGCAATCATCAGCTAGGACTTGCTGTCATATTAGGATATCTCTTTTATTATCTACCTTCTATATCGACGTTCTCCCAGCAAAGGTTCCTAAATTTTTATTACTCCCTTCCTCATTGCATGACATTTATCTATCAAAGAAATTCCAAAAAAGTTATTCAATTCAAACTTTCCTGGCTATCTTCTTGTTAATAGCCTTCATGAATTGGTGCTGCTGCTATACTTAGCTTCTTGCATTTGCTAGTTCTTGCTTCTTTCCTCCTGTATACTTCTTATAATCTAAAAAACCTTACATAAAAATGTTGATTTTCTCCTCATATTTTGCCAAACTGTGCTTCTTCTATTATATTCTCCAACTTCAGTTGTAGTGAAGTTGTTATAAATGTGATAAAAATATCTTAGCTTGCTATTACTCCCACCGAGGGTGCACACATATTCCAGTCTTCCCTTCTCTTTTGACCCACTTTTTTTTAATTTTTTTATATATGTTAATCACGACTGCCACTTTATACCATTGAGCGTTGAACTGGAAATACCAATACCTTCTTTTTCATAGCGTCTATATGCTGATGATGCCTGACCCACCTTTCTGATGTTACAATTATTTACCTTAAAGATACTAAAATGGTAAAATCAATAAGAATATGTAAAATGTTAATTGGATGACCACTCAAGAAGGTATCAAATATTTCAACCTTTAAAGATTTTAAACCTTCTGATTGTATATTTGATGGAATTTTTTTAAGTACAATGACAGTATCTGGGGGTTAGGGGATTCGAACTTAAAACCTCTACGTTGTAGATACATGTCAATTACCGCTTGGCTAATTTACTAAACAGTTGTCAGTTCAGGTTTCATTATCTTCTTTTTGGTGAACAAAGAACATTTTCTTTGTTCTAGTTTTCCCCAAAATCTTTGTATGTGTTAGTTGTGAAATATCATTGTAGTAAGTTTGATAGGACTTAAGATGTTCATCAATGAAAATTTTCATTCTTATAAAAATAATAATTGTAATAATAATGAGTTGATAGGATATTGATTTGAGCCAAAAGAAGTAGCTCTAATGACATTATATATGACTCAGTTACCTCGATCCTCCAACCTTGTTTTTTTTTTTTGAGTTAAAAAAGAGAGCGATTTGAAATTTATATTTAATGTATTAAGTCATTATCAGCTGTTACAAGGAATAATATTTATCAATAGCATTAAAATGATTGTCTAAAGATATTTTTCCTATAACATCCTCCTGATCTGAACCTCGGCTAGGTCTCGAGGGATTGTGGATTTGAAGTCTTACTTCTTTTGTTATGCATTTTGTTGGTCTCTCCTTGTTTCGCAAGGCTTTCCGACGTCATATTTCAATACAAAATGATTTATTATTTCTGTCATGGTTTGCACTTCAGGTTGACTATGCATGCACTCCCGAAGAGGTCCAGCAACATTTTCAGTCATGTGGAACGGTGAATAGAGTTACAATTTTGACGGACAAATTCGGTCACCCCAAAGGATTTGCTTATGTTGAGTTTGTGGAGGTTGATGCTGTACAGAATGCTTTGCTGTTGAATGAGTCAGAGTTGCACGGTCGCCAACTAAAGGTGTGTTTTTTTAAATCTTCAGTTAACACTAGAACTTTATGTTAATAATTTATTTCACTAATAGCCCACAAATATTGATTAAAAGAATAATTATATATTGAAGGAAGACGTTGGGAACTGAGAGAAAGTCTGTGAAAGTACTAATAAAGGATATGTGGGGGAGATTAGTATGCTATTAGTAAGGCCATATGGTAGTTAGCTAGGGATAATTTATTTCTTTTTTTTTTTTAATAATTGGGAATTGCTCAGGACGTCCGTCTTAAAACCTTTGAGAGACAACAAGAGATTTTACAATTAAGCTCACTCATTGGTTTTCAACTTGAAATTTCCAAGAGAGCAAAGCATACTTTGGAGACCTAACTCTCTACCAACAGCCGTCTCTTGGAGACCATAGGGGAATTACTAATTAGAGAGAAGAGGGGAATGATTTGGGTATTAGTGTGGGGCTTTGGGAGAGATTCTCGTGGAAGGGTACTGCAATTTCTTGAATAGTTTAATCTTTGTGCTTTCTTGAGTTTTCTTGAGTTCTACGATAATTCGAGGGGTAAGGATTCAAACACACGACCTCTTGAGTTTTCTGGCTAGAAGAATTTGGAATCCTATTAAATTCGCGAATGAAGGGTGTATTAAGAGGGGGGAAATGTCTTAGGAGGGCATATTTTTGGCAAGTAATATTTGCGATGGTTGGCAAGGTTGGGAAAGTGGGAGCTCTCTAAACATCACTCAGCTCGTATTGATTTCTATATGGTACATTTTGCAGGTCTCTGCCAAGAGGACAAACGTCCCCGGCATGAAACAGTTCCGAGGAAGGCGGCCCAACCCTCTTGGCGTTCGAGGTCGCCGGCCTTTCATGCCAGCACCTTTTTATCCGGCGTACGGTTATGGGTAATGCCGAACACTATATAACTTTTCCCATGATGTTATGGAGGAAACTTTGAAATACTAATTCTTACATTTTTTGTTTTATTTTATTTCTGTTTAAACCATGATTGTGATTGTTATTGTGCTCTATTTTCTTTTCAAAATAAACCTGAAATGTCTTTAGTCATTGCAGACAAACTGCACTGTTTCATAATAATATTAATCAATCAACTTGAGTATGACCGTCCATTTCTTTTCTTTTCTCTTTGCTAGTTTGAAGTGGTTTGGGCATTGGGGAATGATATATTCATCGAATTGAAGAACTCAATTCCTTTCACTTTCAGTTTTATAATCCAAGTTTCTATTTTTGTTATGCAGAAGGGTTCCTAGGTTCAGGCGGCCAATGCGGTACAGACCTTACTAGGAGATATAATGCTCGTACTACTACCGCAAACAATTGCTCGAGTTCTACGGATCCTCGGTCAAGGGTTCAATTACCATCTCTAGAACTCGGAGGGTGTGTGCGGAAAACATTGTACTCTATTCATAATTAAAAATCCTACTTGAGTTATTTTTTATGAACTTGTAGCAGTTTCTAGCTTGAGGGGAAAAAATTGTGGTTTGCATTTTAGTGTGCCCTAGAAGGGCTAAAAAACCATTGGAGAATTTGAAAGAAAGAAAATTAAGGGAGCTAAAGAACAAATCCATTTGTATGGTGAATTGGACTGATCTGATCATGATGAACAATTCTTTGTTATTTATGAAGTAATTATAAGTTGATTTAGGGATATTTTGACCTCTCTCTAATTTCATTGGTTTGGTTACTTTGTTTGTTTATGTTCTGCTTGATTATTTTGTGACCAGTAATGGATAGGGCATATTTGTGCTTGACCTTTTCATTTGATCTATAAAATAAAATTGACTGATGTCAGTTTTAGTTCTAAAAAATCACTTCTTTTAGTATATGATATTTAAGTTGGGGATCATAATTCTATCAATGTCAAAATTTTAGAAGAGTAATAATAAAAAAAAAGGCGAAAATAGATTCAATCGTGATTTTCTTTGGGTTAATGGACATCAAATTCTCGATGAATCTCTACTAATAGTTTTTTTTTTTTTTTTTTTTTTTTTTTTTTTTGAGTGCGTAGGGATTGAGTGAATTGAAACACAAATTGTGTGCGGTTTCTATATTCATAGGTTAGTTGAGGATGCGTTGTAATCTCAAAAAATATTAATTGATGTGAAATTATACTTTATTTGTATTCCAAAAAAATTAAGTTCGAACAAGTCTATGATAAGTGAAATTCATGGTCTCAATCAAAGTTTAACTGAAAAATAAAAATTGTAATATTGTTTTATATATGTTTATAAAAAGTTGTTACTAAAATTAACTTAAATTTAATGGAGTGTCAAAAATTATTCTATGATTAAATAAAATTAATGGGCTTCATGGTCCAAACCGATCGATTTAATTGACGGAAAATAAATTAAGTTTATAGATTACTTAATATTTTCATTCTTAAGCCTATTGAAGACTAAAATTTATTTGAAAACCTTCAAATTTTAGGGTTTCATAAAGTTCATTAATTTAACAGAAAGGGTGACTGGGGTGGTGGCTTGTATTAATTTAGTTGAACACACACAACATCGTTAGCGGTCTGTACGAGCTTTCAAGTTCATCGATTTTGGAGAAATTTGAAGGTGATCAATCAGCTAGCAATTTCGTCAATTTCAATTTTGGTTTAATTTTGGACTTCGATTGAACGAGCTTTCAAGTTCAACTGAGTCAGATTCAATGGTTTCTAATCATGGATTAAACGAAGAAACAGCTGATAATCCATCATCGTAAGTGTGATATCTGTTCGTTCTCGCGTTCTATCAGTTCTCCTTTTTTGTTTAATTCTTTTTTCGTTTTGATTATAGCTTCCATTCGTCTTTTATAATTTGTTGGCTGCTAAGAAGTGCATACGGAAGGAAAATTATCTTTCTGGATATTTTGTTTTTTCATTTAAACCTAATTTCTTGTTTACGAAGATGATTTTTTCGTAGTTATTATCTTCCATTGGATGCGAAAAAGAAAGGTTGATGGATTGATTTAAAGCATTGCTTCTTGATTGATGAGTTTCTTTTTCTGCCATTGATTTTCTGTTTGGGAATAATTTACCAGGCCGACGAATGTATACAAGGATCCAGATGACGGGCGACAGAGGTTCTTGCTTGAATTGGAATTTGTTCAATGTCTTGCCAATCCGACCTACATTCACTGTGAGTTCTTGCAAAATTTAGACAGTCACTTGATTTTTGAGTTTTATTCTTTCTATACTTTCTTTATCATGGTTTCTTCTTTCTTAAACAAATATTTGATTTACAAAAACTAACAAGCTTTCAGAAACTACATTTTTTTTAGTTTTCATGAATTAGCTTTTTGAAAACATGAGTAAAAAAGTATATTACAAACGGGCTTTAGGTTTCTGTAAGGGCTGTTAGGCTGATTTCTATGTTTCAAACTTCGGCTTGAAGTGTTAGTTGTATACCAAGCCATCTAAAGCCGTGACTAGTGTTTTAAAAAGCCCAAAAGGAGCGCCTCAAGCTCAAAAAAGTCCCCGGTTCAATACCAAGATGAGGAGCAAATAGAAATGCCCGCGAAAGGTGCACGCCTTTCATGAAATGAAGCCCTCAAGGCGCACGGCTTTGTTTTAATTTTTTTTTTTTTTTTTTTTTGAATTTCAAATTCAATCAAGAATTACTTCAAAGTTTTATTTTAAAAAGAAAACAATTAACACCTAATCATCGGTCCTAATCGTAAATTCACATCTCCAATTCACTTCTCTGTTCTTTTTAATTATCGTCAATGGAGTGGATGGGGATGAATATGTGTTTAGTCACTATAAGTTTGATCTTTAGGACTTTAGATTTTTATTTGGAATTACATTTTAATATTTCATGTTTTTTATGGAGGGACTATGTTAACAATTCTCTATCGAAAGAGATCAATATGTATGTTCTGTGTATATATACGCATGCATACATCTATATATACATATATATATTATTTTCCTATTCATAGTGCGCCTTAGAAAAAAAAGCTCGTGCTTTTTTGCGCCCCATACTTCAAATTGTCATTGCACCTTTGTGTGCCTTGCCGTCTTTAAAAACATTGGTTGTGACGTGCAATAGTTTAATCGGCATAAATGTATGTCCATGGCGAAGCGAAGAGGTCATGAGTTCGAATCTTTCACCCCAATTATTGTTGAACCCCAATAAATAATGTTTGACATAAACAAAAAAGCTATTGGTATCGGTGGGGGTTAGAAACTAAAAAACCATTTTGGGCTAGTGGTCAATAATGTCCCACGGAGTCCCCAAAGAGTGGCACGGTGGTCGAAAGCTTGGGCTTTGAAGGTGTGCTTCCCTCAAGACTCCAGGTTCATGACTCACCTATGACATTAATTTATAGACACCTCTCATTTCTCTATTCCTTCGACGTCTCTCGGTGCTTGGCCTAAGGACGAGCGTAATTACCCTGAATATAGTGGAACGAAGCTTCAATTTTTCAATTTCCAAAAAAAATAAGGTCCCATGGAAATAATAAAGGGTTGAGAGATTATGAGCTCAAGTCATAATCTATGCCTATCTAGAAAAAGAAAAGAAACGTTCCATTCCACTATTTTTTTCTATGTACTATGTAGTAAAAGAATTACTTCCAAGTTTTAGTTGAATTCAGTTTCAATTGAGTTTCTACTGATTAAATAGACATGAAACTCTGCTTGACATGAACAACAGCCAATATGAAGACATTTTTTAATTTTATGTTTCGATGCAAAGTATATTGAACTGTTAGCTTGAATTTTCACAATGTAATATCTTATATGTTTATGAGTAATAGCTGCACCCAAAAAATGATGCCCACCCTTATTCACCACACACTTTTTTTTTTTTATAATTCAATTTCTTTCAGAATGAAAAAATGTGTGGTAAATAAAGGTGGGCAGTTTATTTGAACATGATTTTTCCAGTTTCACCTTCCTGTTTGTAAATTTAAATAGATCAAAGTTAATCCCAATAAATATCCGATTTTGCTTCTGTATGAGCTACATATTCCTGAATGATGTTTTATCTCTTATGCCTGGCTGCTGCTGTAACTTGCTATATTTTCTACAAAACCCACCTACTTATTTTCTTTTATGAGTCTAATCAACCCAGAGAATGGTGCTGGTCTGTTTGATCTTTCTACCTACTAAGATATGCTAGCATTGCACGATTCCATATATAGTGTATTTCCTTGAATTTTATTCCCTTTTGAGTTCAGCAACGAGAGTGGGAGATTTGAATCCGTGACTTTTTAGTCATAGGTAACACCTACGCCGCTGTTGGCTTGAATTTTATTCTTTTGATGATACATTATGGTCTCTTATGACTGAAGTACACTTCTGAAGTGGGAACTTAAAATTTTCTTGTGGTAGTCATCTTTACGTTCTCACTTGGATTTTCTTGTAAATGACCGCGCGTGTGCAAATTGGCATTAGCATATTGGAGCAAATGCTTTTTATGTTTCCTGTTCTTATAGCTGATCATCTAGTTTTATACAGATCTGGCTCAGAATCGTTATCTCGAGGATGAAGCTTTTATTGGTTACTTGAAGTATCTTCAGTATTGGCAGCGCCCAGAGTATATCAAGTATATAATGTGAGTCAGATTTTTCTCTCGGGGTACGTAAGTTTTTTCCTGAATGGAAGGATGAGAACTGATTGTGCTATTGGTATTGACTTCATTGTTTTTTAGGTATCCTCATTGTCTCTTTTTTCTTGAACTTCTACAAAATGCTAACTTCCGGAATGCAATGGCTCATCCTGGAAACAAGGTCAATTTCAGTTTTTTTGCACTCTCTCTCTCTCTCCCTCTCTCTTTCTTAGCGTGAGCATTTGAGCAGCTTATGTCCACCTCGACAGTTCTCATGGACAACCGTCTAACCCGTCTACATTTGTTTGTCAAGAAACTTCTTAGGAAATTAACGGTTAGGTAGGTGAACGCCATGGATTGAACTCATTGACCATCATTTTTAGTTCTTTCAAACCTTCTTGACTCCAAGGCCAATCTATGATAGTTTCATTTATTTTGAGACGAGAGTATATATTTAGTTGTAGGGCTTTTATGTTTTATCTCTTGCTTTTCATGACTGGTCTAAAGAATGTTTATCAATACAAATGGCATGAACTTTCTGATGACAGTTTAAAATATCTCCTATGTCCATAGATTCGCGAAAGATATTTTTGCTTTCTGAATGGTTTGCTCTTTACGTGCTGATTAATCCCTATCCTTTTTCTTTGTATTTTAACACCATTGCATTTTTTGGAATTTCTTAGGAATTGGCACACAGGCAGCAATTTTACTTCTGGAAGAACTACAGGAGCAATCGTTTGAAACATATTTTACCTCGACCACTTCCCGAACCACCCGCAGCTCTACCACCTCCAGCTTCTGCTGCGCCTCAGGCACCTGTGCCTACCACTGCCCCTGCTATAGCAGCCTCTCCTGCTCCTACTGCTACATCTGCCCTTTCACCAATGCAATATGGTATTCCCCCCGGATCCGGACCTTCAAAGAACGACATGAAGAGTGCAGCAATTGAACGACGAAAGAGAAAACACGTAATCTATCACATGTCATTTATTTATATTTTTCAACTCATCAATGCTCTCTATTAGTAAGTTAGAAAACATGCCTCTTCAAAATTTCATTTGCTTTTTTGTGTTTTGACAGGAAAGAGGTATGGGGTAGTTGGTTTCATTATCCAAAGCTAGGGCAGATGCTAAAGCAGCTCTTGTGTACTGGAGTGAAAATTAAAATTTTCCCTCTTAGTTCAGCAGCTCTTGTGTACTGGAGTGAAAATTAAAATTTTCCCTCTTAGTTCGTGCGAAATTTCTCCATTGCAAGCACATAAACTGACCGACATGAGCTCGATTGTTTCGGGTTCGAGTAATACATTCATGGAAGAAGCTCGAATTAGTATAAAATATTCCTAAAGAATCCTTTAAAAAGTTGCTCTATCTATATGTTTGGACATTATATGCACCTATAATCTTGAGGTAAGCAGTTCCCTCACTAACTTTACTTTTATCTTCATCTTTATATGACTTCTTGACCATTTTTTAGTGCAACATGAAATACTATGGCAGTCATAGATATCAAAAAAAAAAAAAAAAACTATGGCTGTATGTGATAGAATGGTATTTATGATAGAAGTAGGAATATTACTAGAGCTGCGAGGATATATTAGTCATTGACTAGAGTTGTTTTGGTAATTTGTTATTTAGAGTTGGGAAGTTGAAATGTAGACAATTTGTTCAGTGATTTAGACTTGAGTTGCATCGTAAAGTTTCAGGTATCTCGAACACTTGAGAAGTTATCTTGTTGTTTTGTTATTGGATTTTATCGATACGTCCACCGACAACAACACTAACTCAGTACTACAAGTGTGTGTAATATGATAGCTAAATGATCTCTTGTAGTCACAATGTGGAGAAAAAAAAGAAAAAAAAAAATCCAATGCTCCAATACAAGTGTTATTCTCTTGAACTGTGGACTTGTATATTTATTTATTATGTTATGTAGGAGGATAAATTATAGCATTACTATTTTTATTTTTTCTCCAAGGTGTGAATCTCTCACAAGCAAATGAGCTCTCTCACACAAGATTTTTTTTTCTCTCTTTCAAAAGTTCATATTATATAAAATCAAAACCTAAACATTTTACTTTTTTGGGTAAAATTCTTGGGTCCCTGCACTTTTTACATTTGTTACATTTTAGTTATTGAATTTTGAATTTTGTTTCATTTTGGTCAGTAAAATTTCATAAGTTCAAATTTAGTCATTAAAATTTTGAAAACTTCATACAGTAAATTTAAAGTTAATATCAATTGAATTGGATAAGTAATATATTAATAATTTTAATAAAATCTAAGATGGGAAGACATTTTTAAAATTAAGAGGTGGGAGATAATTTTTGTAAAGGAAAATGAACAAAGGACCAAATTAAAGTTTTTAGGAAAGTTGAGTAATCAAACCATAACAAATTTTAAAATTGGAGATTAAAATAGACTATTGAAAGTTTATGATTAAAATGTAACAAGCTCAAAATTCAAGAGCTAAAATTGCATTTATTTAATTTTGTAAGCAATAATAATAGATTGTCTCATTGTGGTAGTTCGTTCGCAAGTTATGGAGGATGTTTTGAAGTTGAAAATTAAAATCTGTCTATCCCCTAATGTAGGTGATTTAAACTTTAATTTTGTTTAATTTTATTTTTCTGTTCTTGTTAAAAAAAAATAAAAATAATAATAATTGTAAGCAATAATAATAATAATAATAAAAGTACTACTTTGCATTATTTTTTTTTTATTTTTTTTTGTTATTTATTTTTTTTTTCTGGTGTGGGGATTTTACATTAGCCAAAGCTCACTGAAAGCACAGAGGTCCAACAATGGCTATGGCGGCTTCTGCTCGTAGCTGCTTCCTTCTCTCTCAACGAAATTTTTTGTTCTCCAATTACATCTTTTCCTCTAAACCCTATACACCCTTCTCCTTCAAAACCACTTTTCGACGCCTTGCTTCCTCTGCAAATTCTCTCCAATCTTCAACTCTCGAACCCCAAATCACTTCCCGGCGCAACGTCGTCGAAATTCTCGAAGAACGAGGCCTCATCGAGTCCATCACCAGCGATAATCTCCGCTCCGCTTCTCTCAGCCCTCTCAAGGTCTATTGCGGCTTCGACCCCACCGCTCAAAGCTTACATCTTGGTAATCTCCTCGCTCTCATCGTCCTTTCTTGGTTCCGCCGTTGCGGCCACACCACTGTCGCTCTCATCGGCGGCGCCACCGCTCGAGTAGGCGACCCCTCCGGCAAGAGCCTGGAGCGTCCTGAACTCGATCTCCAGACCTTAGAGCTCAACACTCTAGGAATTACGAATATTATTACTAGCATTTTGGGGAATTCGGGGTTAGGTTTGAATCTTAGCTCTGATTTTTTGATTCTTAATAATTACGATTGGTGGAAGGAGTTTAGGTTTCTGGATTTCTTGAAAGAAGTGGGTCGATTTGCGAGAGTGGGAACTATGGTTGCTAAGGAGAGTGTTAAAAGAAGATTGGAATCTGAGCAAGGAATGAGCTATACTGAGTTTACTTACCAGCTCTTGCAGGGATATGATTTTGTTTATCTGTATCGAAACCAGGGCGTTTCTGTTCAGATTGGAGGTAGTGATCAATGGGGGAATATCACTGCAGGGACTGAGCTTATCAGGAAAATTTTGCCTCAGGCTGATGGCGTTTATGGCTTAACATTCCCTCTTCTTCTGAAGAGCGACGGCACCAAATTCGGCAAGTCCGAAGATGGCGCTATCTGGCTTTCGCCGTCGATGTTATCTCCATACAAGTTCTATCAGTATTTCTTCAGCGTCCCGGATGCAGATGTGGTGAGATTTCTCAAAATTCTCACATTTTTGGATATTAAGGAGATTCAGGACTTGGAAAGCCAAATGGTGAGCCCTGGATATGTGCCAAACACGGCGCAGAGGCGACTGGCCGAAGAAGTTACTCGATTTGTTCATGGAGAAGAGGGTTTGAGTGAGGCACTTAAGGCCACTGAAGCTTTGAAACCAGGAGCAGAGACAAAGTTGGATTGGAAAACTATTGAAGGGATTGCTGAGGATGTTCCGTCCTGCTCATTGGCATATGATCAAGTGTTGAATCTTTCGATTGTTGATCTCTCTGTATCGTCTGGTTTGCTCGATAGCAAGTCTGCTGCCCGTCGTATGCTGAAGCAAGGGGGAATCTATTTGAATAATTGTAGAGTGGATTCTGAAAGTAAAAGAGTTGAAGCTGTAGACATTGTTGATGGGAAAGTTCTACTTTTATCTGCAGGAAAGAAGAACAAGGTGGTTGTAAGAATATCATAGGGGAGCCGATCCAAAAGCAACTCATTCTTCACTAACCAACATGCCTTTTATTTTTATTATTTGGATGAAATTTTTTGTTAAATTATAAAGGCCCCAATCTTTGAATTGACGATTTTGAGGATCAGTGACCTAATTTGCAGCTCTGGAAGTATTCTTTCAGATACATGCTGATATGATAAGAGCAATGGATGCAGGTTAAATTGACAGGTTCGCATACTACTTCATCTTGCAACTTATCTATATGTATTATCTGCTAATTGTTGCTTTATGGTTACCTATCTGCTAACTTCTTACAAATAAGAGAAAACAGTTGGTGAACGAGAAGTATAGAAATAAGAGATTGTTAGACAGATGAAGTAGAAGAGAGATAATGGTTGGTAGAGAGGGAGCTACATGTGAAAAGTACTGGAGTGGCAAAAAAAAGAGATGAAATTTTGATTTACCCATACATATATGATATATGTTAGAAACATGGATTCATTTCTTTCATCGAGGAGATGATTATATATATATATAAATATATGTGAGTATCTGGGCCAGTTTATGCATATCTCGATTATTCTCGCAAGACATACAACATGATCCTATAACATTTGGATGTAAAAGAAATTCATAGAAAATATTTTTTTACCTAAGTAGGTGATCACTGTAGATTGAACGTATAACCTCTTGGATCTCGAAGTTCCTCTAGTAATAAGATGAAATTTTCATTACGAAAGAGAAAATAAGAAGATATTAAGGTGTTCAAGACAGGAATCTAAATCAGTAGCTTTGTCCTTGAATATGCTGCAGTTAGTTTCACTCCAATCTAACCGAGTCTGTTCTTATAAAATGGAAAACCAAAAACTGAAATGGAATTGGTTAAGAAAGGTTGCCTTCAAGGTTATGGATGAATTGTATTGAATTAGCTAACTGTGTTGCAGATGTGTTTAGTTTAAAGATAAAGTTCTATGATTCTCTTTCTGTAGTTTGTTTTCATGTGTAGGAAAATTTAAGAGTATACACTGTCGAGGGACGTTGTGACAAAATTTTGAGCGACGGTCGAGGATAGTATAAGAGAACAGTTAAATTCGAAATATCCTGAGATATTTTGTGATTGTTGATCATTTCAGCCGAGTTGGTTGGCAACGAATGTGGTTAGAAAAATGTTACGAGTGAATCCATGGTTAGAAACCGCTAATGTGTTTAAACAAGTGCATAGTTAGTGCTCGAGGTCCAAGATTTGGATCAAGATTCGAAATCTGGATTTGGCAGTTTGGACCTCGGTATTCTCCTGCATCTTCTGCGACCTGGCCACATTAACTATTTCCCTTTAAACACTTCTAAGAGTGTACTGATCCCACAAACCAACGCATGTCCTTTTTAACCTGTGACGCTGGTGTAGAACTGAATTAACATCAAACAATGAAACCACTGTGCCACCAACCTCTTCGGTTACTCCGCTTTTTGTGTGCGTATATATATAGTAAAATGATATAAATCTATTGGTATGTTTGGTGTGGTGGAAAGAGTTGAAAAGTGAAGGTTAGAGTCTCCATTATCTCTCAATCCATCCCTTTGCTCTTTTCACAAAACCAAATAGTTATCAACCAAACAAAAATCCTTCATTTCCTAAAACCCAATTTTTTTTAGTACATGAATTATTGCAAGAATTTTTGTTAAAACGTAAATTGCAGATTTATTTTCGAAGACTTCATCAATCTTTCTGGAAACAAACATTTAATTTAAAGTTAGAGACTTTTAGATTTTTTTTTTTTTTTTTTTTGAAGACTTTAGCAATGGTAGATATAGCTAAAAGAATAATAATAATAAAATATCTACCAAATGAATAATAATAAAATACCATTTTGTTCATAAACTTTTACCTATAGTTCAATTTTAATTTTTGAATCTTGAGTTTTATTCTAGTTTGGTTAAATTGGTGTGTTAGTTTAATAATATTAATACTTTTAATACAATAGATCAAACGAAGATATTTTTAAATTTAATGGAGGAAGATGAAAATTAAAATAAAAAGATAAAATTCTAAGAACTAATTGAACGGAATTTTGAAAGTTTCGAGATTGAAATAGAACAAAATTTGAAGTTCGTGAATTAAAATTAGAACAAATGTGAAATATTTATGACCCAAATAATATTTTATCCAAAAAAGAAAAATGAGAAAAACAAATCAAAATTAATATAAATTGTCAAACATTTCGTAGTGACGTACAAAAAATTTGACAACTTGGACTACCAAACCCAAACGGTTGTTATGGTTCTAAGGGTTTTGACACAAAATAGATGTATACCATTTACCCTAAAGGTTAGGTTGGGTTATAATTATATTTAGGTTGGATTTGTTTATGATTTTCTAATCTTTGTTCGATATGATTGATTTTAGGATTCACCAATTTTTGATTTGTTCAACTTAATCCAATTCGAACTAAGGAATAATATATGGATATGCATATTTATTTTGTGTGAAATAGAAGTTAATTAATAAGATAGGTTAATTTAAGTCCGTATAATATCATCAAACTTTTATTTATTTATTTACATATTTATGAGATATGAATAGTGTTATTTTATGTAGAAAATAAGAGAGTAAACAACTCGAGAATCCAACACAACTCAACCCGAAAATATAAGGTTGTGTTGAATTTCTCTAATGCATAGGATTAGACGAGTTGAAAGATCGACAAACTCGAAACTTTAGATATTTTTCTGATCCAACCCAATCTAACCTTTGGTATCCAACAAACCTACTTTTTTTCTTCTTTTTTTTTTTAAATTTAATCAATTAAATTGAGTCAATGCATAGAAGGTTGTGTTCGAGATTGATTTGTAGAGAGCATTGAATGATATTAATGGTTAAAGGTTTGCATACTGTTGTTATGTTGATAATAAAAGATATTTATTAATATTTGAAAAAAGAAAACGTGTTCCAAAGTGAGAAATAATAATGTTGTTATGTTTAATTAAAATAAATTAATAAAAATAATAATATTAATAATGTTATAAATGTTATAAATGAAATTCAGGAAAGAAAACGTAATTTTGACATTTTAAAGCCCCTAAAGATAAATAATAATAAATAATAAATAATGGTTTAAAAAAAATATTTTAATTTTTGAAATTTGAATTTGTGAATTTCATTTCGTCAAGCAAGATTCAAAATGAGTTTGGTTGTAGAGAGTAAGAAAATTAATATTATGTTGGTTAATTACAACATTATTAATAATTCCGTCTAAATTTTCAATTAATATATGTTTATTAGTTTCTTAACACCTATCTTCGTAGTTCACAAATTTATTAAATACTTTAAAATATTATTTTTAATTTATTGATTTATTTTATTTTAATACTTCAAATGTCAAACATTAATCTATAGACTTAATTAAACTATTTAATTTTAAGCTATAAACTTAAAAAAGAACCTACAGCCGAAAGCATTCTACCTAGTAACGCGGATACTTCGGATCCCGCTTGAACGAAACGGAAGATATTGTCGATAAATAGAAGCACGTCTTGTTCATTAACATCGCGGAAATATTCCGCCATAGTTAGGGCAGTTAAACCAACTCTCGTACGAGCTCCCGACAGTTCATTCATCCGACCGTAGACTAGACTCACTTTTGATTCTGCAATATTTTCTTCATTAATTACTCAGGATTCTTTCATTTCCATGTAAAGATCATTTCCTTACTCCTCCAAATACGGACGGATTATTCTATTTTAATTTCAAGAATTTTGTTGGAGATATTCATCTGATCTCACATTAGAAATGTGAGAAGTTTTCAATACATTTATATGATACGTTGACTACTTTTCTCACATTCGATTTTGAGATGAATGTTTACCGTGTTTAATTACGGTATCAAAGCAATTTTTTTAAAAATAGAGTATAACATGATATCGGGTTGATTTGCAAGTTAAAGCTTCTAGTACCGTTGTAGTGTTGTATTATGATAATCAACTCGCCTATGTTTCTACTTTTTCTTTTTGTTTGAGTACAAATTGGGGAGAGAATTACAAATACTGATTTCTAAGATCGAATCGTGACCGTGGCGTTGAACTGAATTACCTCCAAACAATAAAATCACTGACCCTTACGGTCGCATATGTTTTTACTAAGCTTCTTTCTTTTTCTACTTTTTGTATATACCATATGTTTAAGTTTGGACTTCTTCATATTAAAGGAAGGGGTATTGAATATATAATGTTAGTATTAGATATATTTGTATATAAAATTATATGTTTTAGTACCATTTAAAATAAGTTCATATTATTGTTTAAATGTTTAAATTTAATCTATAAACTTTATATTTATATATAACTTTAGTTTATATATAATTTTAAAATATTATTTAGAATTCGAATTCGAATTGGATTTGGATTGTGATTATGTTTTATTTTCCAAATAATTTTAAGGAGGCGCTTTATAATATATATATATATATATATATATATATTTATTTATTTATTTAATTTGGACCTTTGTATTTTTATTTTATTTATTTTTATTTATTTTTTGCACCCTTTCAAAGCTCAAAGAGTCAGGTTATCTATTATTCACGCATTGCTAAATAAAATATATCAATAAGAAATACAATGAAAACTATTAGGATTCCAATACACATGTTATGTTGTTATAAATAAATAAAATAAAATAAAGTACTGCCTTTTATATTTCATCTACCTCGCAACTTCATTTATTATTTGATTTTTTTTTTTTTTTTGAGGTTCATTTATTATTTGATTTTTTTTTAATTATGTTATAATATTATTTTATTATATAGTAGGATGAATAAAATTACTACTTGAAGAATTAAAGTCAAAAAATGCTTTTATCGAAAAAGTCGATCGGGCAGTGATTTCATTGTTTGGTATTAACCTATCAAATATATAAGTAACTTATGGAGTTGTAAGAAAATAGAAGAAGAGATTTATGAAAGTTGAAGAAGAAAAAAAAAAATAATGAAGGTTGGAGATGAAGAGAAAGAAGCTTTTTAGAAAGACTAATTTGCCCTTTTTTTATTAATCAAAATTTTTTTAAATAGATATGCACAATATCAGGGTAATCACGTCTGTCTCTAGACTAGTCGCGGGTAGACATCAAAAGAACGGAGGTTACAAACTAACTTAATCAAATTTAAGTTAGGTTAAAATACATTTTGATCGATCTTTGGATTTCTTCATCATAAATTTTTAAGATATCGAATTTTAATCTTTAGACTTTGTTGTTTATTCAATTTTAATCCCTAACTTTTGTTGTTTGTTCTCTTTTGGTCTCTTAGTTTTCAAATATTCAAATTTTGTCGATAGACTATTATAAAAAATAGTCATTCTACTTAAATAATTTTTTTTTAATTATTTTCTCTCTCTCTTTTCATCTCTCATCATTTGTTTTTTCTACAAGTTTTATCGCTCTTCAATTCATCTCTTTCTCCCTCTTTCGTTGTGTTTCCTTCTTTTTTTCCTTTCAAAACCACGTTCGGAATGACTATTTTCCAAAATAATCGTATTTCTATTTTAATTTTCCATCTTTTTATCTTCAATGTTCATAGTTTACCTTGAAACTAATATGAAAAAGAAAGAAAACGAAAGATAAATGATGGAAGATCAGATGGATTGAAGAGAGGTAAAACAATTGATATATAGAAGGAGAAATGATGAAAGATGTAAAAAATAAAAAATAATTTAGGAGTAAGAAAATATTCATTTAACTATAAGGATCATTTTTTAACTTTCTTAATAATTAAGGGACCAAAATTAAACGTTTTAAAGTTTATGAATTAAAATTAGACAAACGTCAAAAATCTAATAATTAAAATCAGACATTTTGAAAATTCAACATTCAAACAGAATAAATCCTAAAGTCAAAAAGTGAAAATGGTATTTTAACTTTTAAATTAATGAATTGATTGCAGCATTTATCAAATCAAATCAAACGTTAGAAAATGTAATTTACCAAATTGTAAATTAATGCATGTAATTATTACGAAGTGGTTGTTAATTTGTGTCTAAAATTCTCTAAAATTAAGTTTGAATCCTATCGTATATTTTTATGGAAATTTTTTATGTATAAAAAAAAAAAAAAAAAAATCTTATATAGCAAAAATTTGAAAATATTTTGTATATAGCAAAAAAATAAATTATTTATGTAAAATGACCAAAATATTTTCATTTTCTTTAATTGAAGTGATAGTTTCAATCAATTAACTAATAGTCTTCAGTCACTTTGTTGAAAAAGATAGGTAAAATTTATCATTTTTTGAAAAACGAATGAAAGTCTAATATTCGTGAGTGTTTATCTGGAGGATTACCACTAAATAATGAAATCAAGACATCACTAACCCTATCGATGTTGATGTGAAACTTTTGAAATAGTTAAAACATATTATGACTTCGTGATAAAATTTATCTAAAAAAAAACTGTAACGCCCGAGGTTAAAATAGATACATGTATGAACCGAGTCCACCTCAAAATGAGAGAAATCTTGGGGATATAGTCTCATGGTTAAGATTTAAGAGAATTGATTTATACTACCTATACCATCAAGGTACACCTTCCTTTTCGGTGGCTCAATCGAAGGAACTTCACAATTAAGCGTGCTTAATTGGGTAGTCCTATGACACAACTTCAATTGTTTTATATTGGAATACTTTACTCCTTGCATATTATAATTTTTTTCAAAAAAATTTCAAATTGTAAAAATATATTGATTTATTTTATAATTTTCCTCCAATTGAGAATTCAATCCAAAATTCTAATCCAACCCAAATTAGCATTATATATGACGTAAAAAAAAATTATAACCCAAATTAAAATAATTAAGAAAATTAATCATAGTTATGAAATATAAATTAACAATTAACAAAAATATTAGTGTGGGTAAGCTTTTCTATGTTGTGATAAGATTATAAATATACGAATCAAAAGTCCAATATGTTAATTGAATAATTAAAATAATATTAAAGAAGTGATAGTAAAATTTTCCCTTCC
The DNA here is from genome assembly GCA_037832605.1 of Cyclanthera cordifolia. Taxonomy (NCBI): domain Eukaryota; kingdom Viridiplantae; phylum Streptophyta; class Magnoliopsida; order Cucurbitales; family Cucurbitaceae; genus Cyclanthera; species Cyclanthera cordifolia. The sequence goes on from JBBMEG010000022.1 coordinate 11,611,619, forward strand.
TCTATTTTTCTAGAGATTCGGCGCGTTGCCACGTCATATCTACGCAGCGATCTGAAAACGTTTTTTATTTTTTATTTTTTATTTTTTTGCTTTTGTATATGGATAATGACTTGGGAGGTGACGTGTCAATTCTACGTGGAGCTGAGTGGTTGGACACCACTACCCATGTTCATGGCTGGCTGCCAAACAAGTCTTTGTTGAAAATTCGGTAATTTAATTTCATTTCGGATATTCAAACGAAAAATATTACTTACCTTACAAGGATTAAAATGTTAATTTTAAATATTTTTAATAAAATTTAAAATTTTCATTTATGATAGGTTTAAAATGATAATAGTCGACTTCTATCCTATCAACCAGTGATTTATTATTGTGATATTAAAAGATTAATCGAGTCGTGGTGAATATTAAATAACTTTATTTGTGTTTGGACGATGATTTATAAATTAAAAATATATGCCATTTATTATTGTAATATTGAAAATTTAATTTATATCTTACATCTTTTTAAATTATCTATAAAATTAATGGTCTTCTCCAAATCTTCAAAAAGATTTTAAATATAAATGAAGATTTTACCATTCCACCCTATTTTAAATTATTGTTTTTGAAAGAAAAGTAAAACTTTATACTTTGTAGAAGAATAATATATATTCTTTTTTGAAACATGCCATTTAATCAAATTATGTTTATTTTAGTATAATCAAATCATATTATATTTAACTGCGTCACTGATCTATTCAGTAATGCTGTCAGTTATTATTGATTATATATATATTTTTTAATTGTTCAAGTGTTTGTTTGATTTTTTTTTTTAGATTATAACAAGTGATAACAGGAGATTCGAACCCATAATCTCAGTCATTTAGCATTTGTTGATGTTTGGTTAAACTTTAATTTTGAGTAATTTATAAAGTTGATAGTGAAGGATCGGTCATTCAAATGCATAAATAAATTGTAATAATTTGTGTTTGGTTTTGCGAAAGAGAAGTCATCTCATTTAAAACTTGATAACGTGTCTTTTGATTTTCTATTTTAATTATTACTTTTAGAAAATTAATCATCGTGATAACCCCATCATCAATTTATTTAAATTTTAAAATTAATTTAATCTTTATTCTTTTCAGCATCCTGTTAACTAATTAACAATTATCCGAAGATTAAAATTAAACATTATTGAAATATCATAAATAAAAAGTATTTGATTCTGAAATATAGGACCAAAATAAAATTTAATCAAAAGGTAGGGACTAAAATTGTAATTTTCTCAAATATAAATACAGATGAACAGTCAAATGATTTGCAATACAAATTTAAAATAAATTAATATTAAAAAACACTACAAACCGGAAGTTCGGAATCGGGAGGAAGAATTTAAGCAGGTTTTATTGGCAAAATCCAAATTACCGGAAATTATTTTTCTCTCTCTTTCATTAAAAAATATATATTAATAAATCAAGTTAAAATATTTTTTTCTTTCCTAAATTTCTGGGTTTTATTTAATTTTGACTGGTGAATTTTGTTTTTTATTTTATTTTAGAGAAATTGTAATTGATGGACAATTCTCGTAAAATAAATAACCAAATTTTAAAATATTTTTATTTATAGTTATTAATATGGTTTAATATTGTATTATAAAAAAATATATAATAATATCTATTAATATGATTACATTTTTAATTTTTTAAAAAGGGTCGTATTTATAATTATTTTTCTATATTTACCTAATTGTGTAAATTTCTCAATATAATTTTGGTTTATGAATTTTACTTTGGTCTTAACTTTTCAAATAAATTTTAGTCATTGACTTTAAATTTTATTCCAATTTGATCCTACACTTTAAAACTAATATTTTAGTCATTATAATTTCATATAAATTAAAATTGATTGATTTTATAAATTTGAAGTTAATATTAACGAATATTATTGGTTCACTATGTTAATAATTTTAAGGTAAATTATAAATTTGATCTCTATGATTCGAAGAAAATTAAAATTTAGTTCTTATAATTTAAAAATACAGTCGGTATAATTTGGAAAAATATAAATTTTAGTTCATATGATTTGAAAAAAATTGAATTTAGTCTATATGGTTTTGATAAAATATGAAAAATAATTCATGCTAGTAGGCGAATTAATAACATATTAGTAACTTCTTATGTATGAATTACACGTTCTTTTGTCTAATAAATTACTTATTCACATTATCATCATTAGACACACAAATAGCAAATTTTTACTATTTTATTTACAAACCATTAGGAAAGACATATTGTATTTTAGCTTTTATCAAACATTAGACACTAAATTTTAATTCTTCAAATCACATGGACTAAATTGTAGATTACTTCAAATTTTGGAGACTAAAGTCAAACTTTTTAAATCATAAGAACTAAATTTTAATTTTTTTAATTATAGGGACCGAATTTATAATTTATTTCGAACGTGAGTATATTTTTATAATTGTTTTTTTTTTAAAGAAAATTCTAAAGATTAATTATTTATATATTTTTTTAAGTTGAGAATCAAAACAAAATAAATTTCAAATTTTATGATTAAAATTAAAATTGGAAAATTTTAAAGACAACAATAAAATAATATCAAAGTTTTAGAGATTATAATTGAATGGGGGTAATTAAGGAAAATTGTATTTTAACCTAATAATTATGGAAAGGCCCCTAAATTATTGAGTATTGCCTTAATGGACCAATTCAGCTTCCCGAGCCGCCTTCCTTACGGATTGGGAACGTTGTCTACTAGGACTCGTCTCAGATCGCAAGCCTATAAAAATTCTCTCTCTATATTTCCCTCTCATTTCATCTCCATTTCCACTGAATCCAGAGCTGAAGCAATTTTCATTTCTCCCATTCATTTTCCAGTATTATCTCTGTTTCAGATTTCTCTCAGTTCTTGAATCTGTTAGTAGCGATGAACGCTCTCGCAGCAACCAACAGAAATTTCCGCCATGCCGCTCGGATTCTTGGATTGGACTCCAAGCTCGAGAAGAGCCTTCTGATTCCGTTCAGAGAGATCAAGGTTTGGTTTCTGCACTTCAAACTGTTTTCATTTTGATTTCTGTACTGAAACTGTTTTAATTTTGATTTTCTGGCTTGATCTATTCAATATTTGATTGTTTGGCTGGGGGTGTTTTTGTTTGTTTCTCGGGAAAATCGATTTCTCGAGTTTTCTGATTTGCGAATCGGAGACGGTCGATCGATTAGTTTGTTAGTTAGTTTGATTGATTTATTGATTTGGAGTTGTTGTGTGGCATTGGTGAATAGGTTGAGTGCACGATTCCTAAGGACGATGGAAGTTTGGTATCGTACGTCGGGTTCCGAGTGCAACACGACAATGCTCGTGGCCCCATGAAAGGAGGGATCAGATATCATCCTGAGGTTTTTTCCCCTCTTTTTCAGTATTTACTTTTTATTTCTTTAATTGAGACTTTGCTTTTTTTTTTTTTTTTTTATCATTTCGTTTGAATAAGAAATTGATCGTTTAAGCTTGGAAGTAGAAGATGGATTTAAACACACACTTTATTTATAATACCTAGATTTAAAAGTATTTTTCTGGACAGTTGACAATTTTACCAATTCTGTTTTTGTTTTCTTTTCCTTGAAATTTGTTTAAAAATGTTCAACAGTATGAGTTTTCTCCTCCAATTAGATTGGGCCGGCCCAGAACTTTCCCGATACGTAGTTAATTTACTTTTACGAATATTTACAATAATGTCATTGAGATGGATCCTACATGTTTTTTTCTTAAGTGCCAATCTTATATGATAAAATTGTTTAAAAAAATCCAGACAATTATTTTTTTTATTCAAAAGAAGTGGAAGATTTGAACTTGTAACCTCTTGATTATTAGGTTAAATATGATGCTATGCTTTGTAAATTTTCTTAGAAAATTTTTATGCTTAGAAGTTATATCTGCCTTTTTGTTATGTTTTAGTATAGAAAAACCAGACAGAAAATTTTTATGCTTAGAAGTTATATCTGCCTTTTTGTTATGTTTTAGTATAGAAAACCAGACAGCATTTAATTATGAAAATAAAGGGTGTAGTTGAGATGTTTAGTATAGATTTCGCATTTGCTTCTTTCTTTCTTTTTTATTCTTTTTTTTTTAATGTGGTGGGAACTTGATTCAATACAAATTATTATTAGTACATATGCATTATTCGATACAAGTTGGGGATTGAGCAAATTTGTACTTTTGATATCTTTTACAAATTGCAATTATAATGGATGGCCATGACTGTATAATCTTCAAAAGATGCCTTTGGTATTGATGCTCTGGTTAGTCTAATTGAATGTCGTATATATGAGGCAGATATCTGGATATTATCTGAATTTGATTCCTTGAGCCTTCCTGAAAGTTTTTATATTTTGGCATTACTAATTCCTAAAGATATATGAGGCAGATATCTGGATATTATCTGAATTTGATTCCTTGAGCCTTCCTGAAAGTTTTTATATTTTGGCATT
>JBBMEG010000022.1:11616202-11663940 GCA_037832605.1 Cyclanthera cordifolia
ACTAATTCCTAAAGTACATTATCAAGCAACCTTGCACAAAGATTATAACCTTTAATGATGGTTCGAGTAATAAATTCAAATTGATGAAATGTACTCGAGTTCAAATCCCATACCTCTAAGTTTATCCTTGTCATTATGTCTTGTTCACTTGTTTAAAGAGGTCGGCAGATAAAGTAGATCTTATGACTTGAATTTGTAATAGTTTCTGGAACTTCATTATTCTTTTTGGTTTATTGAGATGAATTATGAATGGTTTGTCTAAAAAGGTTGATCCCGATGAAGTGAATGCTTTGGCTCAATTGATGACATGGAAGACTGCTGTTGCTGATATCCCATATGGTGGTGCGAAGGGTGGCATTGGCTGCAACCCAAGGGAGTTAAGTAACAGCGAGCTTGAGCGGTTGACTCGTGTGTTTACGCAAAAGATTCACGATCTTATTGGTATTCATACTGATGTTCCAGCTCCGGATATGGGGACAAATGCACAGGTTCAACTTAAGTGAATTCTGCTTGATCATGTTTGTTCTTTATTGCTTGAATTCACTTTGGAAGTACTAGTTCTGCTGGGGGTTAACTTAGGTCACTCTATCCTATGAAGTTTATCTCATCTTTTGAAATAATGTTTGCAGACAATGGCATGGATTTTGGATGAATACTCAAAATTTCACGGTCACTCACCCGCTGTTGTCACAGGAAAGCCAATCGTAAGTCCTTGAAGACATTAAAATCCTATGAGTTTCCAAGCGTCAAGTATATGATTGCTTCTTTTACTCTCTTTCTCATTTCGTACTTTCGAATTTTAAGGACTTGGGTGGTTCACTCGGTAGAGAAGCTGCAACCGGACGTGGTGTTGTTTTTGCAACTGAGGCTTTACTTGCTGAGCATGGAAAAGAGATCAAGAACTTGACTTTTGCTATTCAGGTACTTCAAATACTTTAACATCCCTTCCTAGTTGCATATTGCCATCTTTTCCACAAAATATATTGACTAGAAGTAAAAAAATTATAGGGATTTGGAAATGTGGGATATTGGGCAGCAAAGCTCATTCACGAGAAAGGCGGAAAGGTTGTTGCAGTAAGTGATATCACTGGTGCAGTAACTAATCCGAATGGTATCGACATACCAGAGCTCTACAGGCATAAAGAAACCACTGGGAGCTTAGTGAACTTTAATGGTGGAGATGGTATGGATCCAAACGAGCTACTCGCACATGATTGCGATGTTCTTATCCCATGTGCTTTAGGTGGAGTTCTAAACAGGTTTGTTCTGTTCTTTATAATCAAGTTTTATGAAAGATGATCCTGAAATGTCAAACTTACGATGTCTATATCTATATAGTTGTAATTTATAAATGTACCATGTTTTTTTTTGCAGAGAGAATGCTGATGGAGTAACGGCCAAGTTTATTATTGAGGCAGCAAATCACCCCACAGATCCAGAGGCAGATGAGGTAACAAATCCTGCGAACAAGATTAACGGTCCCTTTTTTGTTTTATTAGAAGTTGGATCAAAGAAAGAGACCTGGCTTTATCAAGTCCTTTATAACTTCATAGCTTGGCTTTTCTTGTTTCTTATGAGCAAAACGAGAAACAGTTTAAGTCATAACAATCAAGTATTAGTGTGAACAAGAGCATTGTTTCGGTGGCACATTGTATAACTTAGTAAGAGACATCTTGTATAGCCTCGTAATCAAGAGATCAAAGGTTCAATCCCAAAAAAACCCAAAGTATGAGTTTCTGATATCTTAATCTTCATTTATGCAGATTCTTACTAAGAAGGGAGTTGTTATTCTACCCGACATATATGCGAACTCTGGTGGGGTTACCGTTAGCTACTTCGAGTGGGTTCAGGTAACAAATCCAAAAAGAGACATGCTAAATTGCCTGTTGTTATGGTATTGGAATCAATTAAAGTATTCGGAAGTTTTTTTAGTTTTCATAAGAGGTAGATTTTAAAATAATGCAAACCATGTGTTGGCCTTATAGTTATGGTTATCAAATGGTTATCAAATGAAACCTTAGTTTTCACGAACAGATTTAAAGTTGATGCTAGACAAAGAAACTCGTGTTTAGAAGTATTAGTATTTATACTGCAAAAGTGAGCATAGCTTCAGTATCATAACGCACGACCTAGTAATTAAGAGGTTAAATGTTTGAAATTCTTCATTCCCATTTGTTGTTGAATTAAAAATACTATTTATAAACATGATTTTACAAAAACCAAAAATAAAAATCAAATGATTAATAGAAGGAGGATTGTGAATTTAGATTGTGCAAACAGGTTTAACCAACGTATCTTCATTGTGCTTGAATCTGCAGAACATTCAAGGGTTCATGTGGGATGAAGACAAAGTAAACAATGAACTGAAAAGGTACATGACCAGAGCATTTCACAACATAAAGAACATGTGCAAGTCCCATGACTGCAACTTGCGGATGGGCGCCTTCACGTTGGGTGTAAACCGTGTCGCACGGGCCACGCTTCTTCGAGGTTGGGAAGCTTAGTTTTAAAGAATAATGGCTGAATCAAAGGTTTATCTTATTTATCACCATTGCAGAAAGCAAAGTTAAGGTTGAATCTAACTTTTACTAGTATTTGGTTATATTTGATTTTCTTCAACTCATGAAGCATACAAAAATTGGATCAGCATAATTTGTTGAAACTCGATACCCTTTTTTTCCCCCCTCATGTTGTAGTTTGTAACAAGTCTCAATTCTATTGTTGTTACATTATGTCAGCCATGAAAAATTTATAAATCTGTTTACTTCTTCACTTCTACTCTCCTTTTTATTTGATGTGTATTAGATTGAAACGAATGCTTTTTAGCACGATGTTTTTTTTCTTAGTACCGATTGGGAGACGGGACTATAAACTCTACCTAGAGAGCAACACTTCTCTCAAATAAGTAAGAGTCAAATATTGATTTTCAAGATTGAACCCGTGATGTGATATGGAACTGGATTACCACAAAACAATAAAACCAATGCGCCACCAAACATTGAATATATGATAGGGAGATTTGAACTTTTGAACTCAAATACATGTCACTTATTTTTAAGTTTGGTTTAATTTCAACCTAGTTCAATTGATTAAAATATAATGGAACATATGTGGTCTAGATACAAAAATTTCAACCAAAGCGAGTATAGTTCAAATGGTACTAGTGATTCATTAGCATACACTCGATCAGTATCTTGAGTCTCCTTTGTATCACCTACTAGGTAGGGTTTGTTGTCCCCTCTCCCAATTTGTACTCAAAAAAATTGAAAATTTAATAATATAACATATTTAAAATAATAATTAAAAAAAAATGTAAAGGAGAGAGCATTTAAGAAAATTGTTGAGATACTATAGCACATGGACTTGGGCCATAATGGAACTCAAGTTATTCTTTGAAATACAATTGAATTTGGCCCTATTATAAAGGAGGGCTCAAATGTGCTCAATTTGCAAATGGCACTTGACAAATGGGCAAAAGGGTAAAGGGGTCCCACTTAATGGGTTGGGAAATGGATCAAGTGGATGAATTTAGAGGACACCCACTTTGATTTTGGCCCTTAAAATATATTACTTTTCTCTTTTTCCCTTAAGATATTTTTGGAAGTTGGGAATTGGGACCAATTGAATAGGGCACCCAAGCTTTGGCATGTGTTTTTTCTGAGCAAAATTGCCAACATTGTGCCCTTGATTCTCAACAATACTAGTGCTCTATTCCTTTTTTGCCCTCTCTTCTTTGTGTAACAAAGATTTTTTTTTTCTCTATGTTGATGTGGAATAGGTAAGATTTGAAAGTCCAAATCTTATGAAGAAAAATATCTTAATAAATCATGGATAATTCTAAAAATATATATGTTACTGTTGGTATAAAACACATACAATTATGCTTCTAATTTCAAAACAAGAACACATGGTATTATAATATGATGGTTGGATTCGTGTATATAATGTCTCACTTATTATGTTGAATTATTTTTCAATTCTTAAATGTAGATTGAAGATGGAATAAGAACCTAAATATTATTTATTCTTTGTATGATATATTTGATCTATATGAAAGAGTGTTTTTAGTTAATTAAAAGTAAAATATATTGTTTTGATGTTGAAGAATCTTTAGGAGGTGTTTGTTTGTAAAAATTGTGGAGTGTTTATTTTGAGTGTTTAGAAATGAAGAGTTATTTTGAGTAATTATAAAGAAGAAATTGTAATAATAGCTCGTTTGTATAAGATTTTTAAAGAATGATTATAAAAACTCGTTTATAAAATCTTATCTACTTTAAAAACACCATCTTTCATCAAAAATCTATATCAAATAATTACCACAGTCATTATGCCTACTCATTCGAAATAACAATTTGGACGGAGTTAAAATTCCAAGAAAAAAGTTCGAGAGGTGTGCTCCTCTCGATTCTAGGTTCGAGATTTATCTGTGACAATAGTTCGTAGTCTCCACCTGCTTAGATGTATTCTGGGGTCGGGCCTAGGGACAGGCAGTGTTACCCGGGTATAGTGTAAAAATAGCTATTTCAAACAAACAAAAAAAAAAAAATTCCAAGGAATTTTTTTTTTTTTTTCAAGAACCGGGTCCCACGTAAATCAGATTTTCCCTCTCTAAACGGCAAAAGGAATCCTAGCCGCATATCAAACAGGACAAGCACCGTGAAAAAAAAAAAACCCTCTTAATATTAAGAATTTAAAATTTTATAAATATTTTGAATGAGTATTTAGAAAGAATAATTTATCTCGAGTACATAAATAATAATTAAAATATAAAGTTTAAAAATTTATTTTAAATAGTATGAAGTAATGATTAGTAATTATTATATTATAAATTTGAATTTAATTTTTAAAAGTATTTAAAATTAGTTTATAATTAGAATATTTAAAAATAATAATTTCGCTTGGATATACTCTTTTGAGAATCATATTAACAAACGTTTTTTAGAGTTTAGTTTGATTTTAATCTCTCTACTTTTAAAAGTTTAGATCATATACTTTCAAAATTTCAATTTTGATTCTTAAATTTTCAAACAAAATTATTTTAGTCTTGGAATAAGAAAAAGACAATTGGCTCTTTTACTAAATTTAAAGTTGATATTTTTAATTGATTTAAGATATTAATATTTCTAATTAAAAAAACATATTTCTTAAATACATTAAGTAAAACAATTAAGATATTTAATTTGCTAATAGATTAACAAAATATTTAGGGAACAAAATTTTCAAATATCAAAATAGAACCAATTTTAAAATTTATTCACCAAAATAATATTTTATCTATATTTTTTTTTTGAGATAATATTTCACAATATACTCGGGTAACCATGCCCATCCTTAGGTTCGACACCGAAATAGAACAAAAAAAAAAAATGAAGACTACAAACTATTGTTACAGATGAGTTTCGAACCTAGAATCTTGAGGGAGCACGCCTCCATAGTCCAAATTTTCAACCAAAATAATATTTTTATCTATAAAAATCTTTTTAAAAGCGAAGAAAATTCACATCCTCATAAATTCCGTCACGGTCCAATTATTTCTAGTTTCAATCCACGTGGCGCTACAGAAATGGGCGGTTATAAACCAAAGTGCCCGTCACCACCACTTCTTTAAGTCGGTTAACTGAAAATGAGGTGTTAATGTTTAACATACATCCAAGTTCACACAAACAAAATTAATTTTTGTTAAAGAAAAACCAAATTTTATATCATATAAATAATTTTTGAAAATTTATATATTCAAGAGATTTATGCTTTTGTTAGCGCTAATTCGGACAATTATAAATGAAAAAAAAGTCTATTTAAAAAAAAAAATAGCAAAATTTTTCTAAAATAAAAAATAAAAATAGAATGTTTCTTTTTACGGAGGCTAAATTATCATACATACTTCTAATTTTGTTAACATTACCTCTAAAATTTGGAAAGTTTCAAAAATACTCCGAACAATATATATAAAAATAAAAATCAGAGGCATTTTTTAAATCTTTTAAAGTTGAAGGACATTTTTTAAACTAAAAATTTTAATGATATCCGTCCAATTTTAACCACATAAATATTTCTAAAACATTTTATAAAGTTCAGGTGTGTTTGTGAAACTTTTCAAAATTTAGAGATAATGTTAAGAAAAACTCCTAAAATATCGAAGTATGTTTGATAATTTAACCTTATAGTTATATATTTTATTATTATTTTTAATTGAAAACATAGCTTTTCAATTTTTAATTTTTAATTTTTAAGGCCTAAATTTATTTGGGAGCAGTGATCTCTTTCTACTATTTTTATTAAAAAAAAGAAAAAAAAATCTAAAATCTAATAAAAATGGGTGTGAAATCCACATAACATTTATACACAAAGATTGAAATTGCGTCAACCTTACTCAAACCTCCACTAAAGAGATATTTTAATTTCTCTTCAAATAATTGACAAAATCACACCATATAACAAGATAAGGTGAGCATATACAATCATACAACAAAGTTATAAGGTCAATCTTCAAAACACAAAAAAAAAAAAAAAAAAAATCTAAATATTTGCTTTTAGTGCACTTTCTTATATGGTAAGATAGATAAGTTCCATCAATTGCAAATATAGCATCGACATGTTCTACATTTGTAAATGTGACAAGTTTTTTTTCTTTTTCTTTTTAATCTCGATATTTGTATATCACTCATCAATGTCTCATATTAAATTTATCGTCCTATCGACAAAGGTTAAATTTTAACTTTCATTTTCTTCTAATCGTAAATAATCAACAAGAACAATAACTTAATTAATATAAGTGCGTGTTAGTAGTTAAAAAATTAAGAATTTGTGGAATATGAACCAACTGCACTCACAAGAGAAAAAAAAATCTAAAAAAATAAAATAAAATGAAAAGTATGTTACAGCTTTAATTTTCCTATCCAAATCATGTAAAGATCTAAACCCACCAATATTTTCTGAAAACAATTTAAAAAAAAAAAAAAAAAATCCTTCTATAAATACCACTTTGACAATCACCATAACATAAACCAATATCCTTCCTTCAAAATCAATATTTCAAACTTCTCTCTCAAAACCCCAATAAAAATATGAAAAAACCATCAACGTTTCTCTTATTTCTTCTCTTTTTCATCACAGCTTCCTCCGCCGTCAGCGGCGGCGTTGTCAGCCGGAAACTACTCAACTTCCCGGATACGTCTTGGGGGCCTCATGGAGATGGAAATGGGAGCCCCACTGGGGGCTATGGCTCTGCCCATGGTCCTAATTGGGACTACAGTTGGGGTTGGGGTTCCAGCCCAGGGAGTGGCTGGGGTTACGGTTCGGGCTCTGGCCGCTCCCCAACCGGGTTCGGAAAAGGTTATGGATTCGGGTTTGGATCGGGATCGAGATCAGGGTCGGGGTGGGGCTCGGGATCTGGATATGGAAGTGGGGGTGGATATGGTTCCGGAGGTGGTTACGACAACTCTAGTAGTGGAGGATATGGTGATTCGGGTGGCAGTGAGTACGGCAGTTCGGGTGGCAACGACAACGAGAATCGTTCGCCAACGGCTACCAGAGACAAAAGCAAGAATGGGTAGGGAAAATGTGATCTGTGTTATAAACTATAGTTCTATATACATGTGAGAGTGCATGGACGTTACCCCTAGCTAGCTTTAATATATCTATAATATGGTTCAAGGTTTGCCCATATATATATATATATATTACAATACAGTGTGTATTATTTAGCTTTTTTAATGAGACTTAATTATTTTCTCATTTTTCTTTTCTTTCTCCGTTTGAGATACTCACTTTGTCCCAAATCCCAAATTAAAAAAATGAAGAATTTTCAATATCTTTACAAGATATACGAGCTACTTTTCTCACTATCAAGTATACTTCGAATTCAAGTGCATAAAACTAAATATGGTAATTGGAACCCAATCCAAACAGTCAAGCTTGAACTTAAAAATTCAAATAAACTCCAAGCAAGTAAGTCTAGACAGGTATATCATAGTTCACATATTCGGATCTAATCTAAGATGAAATTCACACTATAGCAACCATCTTAAGAGAACATGCTGGTGATACTTCAATAGAAATATGATAAATTTTCTACATCTTTATAAGATAAATGAGCTACTCTCCTTGCTATCCGTTGATTTTGAGGCGTAGCCTCAAACTATCTGGCTCTCTATCTTTCTTTCTTCTTTCTTTTTTTTCTTTCCTTTTTTTTTTCAGTGGTATATTGGAAGATATATTCTGTTATATTGTATGCGGTAAACCTTTGTAGAAAATATTATTTTTAGATTAGTAGAAATTGATAACACAGTTAAAATCTTCAGGTATATTCACGACTAAAAGATCATAGATTTGAATCTTCTCATCCTCCATTGTTAAACTAAAAAAAGCAAGAGAACTAAACAATCGATGCAATTTGAACCTGAGATTGAAAAACACTGTTTTTAAGTTGGAAAAGAAACTCGTTGCCCTTGCTAACAAAAGTAGTAAACTAACGACATCAGCATATACCTAAAGACCAAGAGGTTATAGATTCAAATCTCGACTCAAAGGAAAAAAAAAATGGCCACTACCTTTCACAAACAATAGCTAAACTTTTAGCAGACCCAAACAAAGACAGATCTTCAAATTAAAAGACCAACACTAGCATGGACCCATTCATGAAGGGGAAGAGGATGTTTGTTTGCTTAATTTAACCTCCAAGAGCTAATTTAACTCCACTAAAAGAAGAGTTAAATTAACTCCTCGTAAATGTCACATCATTCAGAATTAACAAAACTCACGTAGAACTTTACTACAAATAATCATATCCAAACAAATTATTATTATAACTTCTCTACAAACAAAGACATCCAAACAAGCGATTATTATATTATAATTACTCCTTCGCAACTTCTCAACCAAACACCCCCAAGCTTCGAAAAGATTTTTAGACCAAAAGATTGAGAGAAAGCATCCTTACAAGTTGAAACTACAAATTCATTCATTAGTAAAGCCGAACCAATTTACAGATACATACACATACATTCGGGATTCTTATTACTATGTATGTCTGATAAAGTCATAATTGCATACTTCCATAATCTCAAATCCAAAACTAATATTACCTGCCAAGATCAACTTAACTAACCGTAGCATCGGATTGGGTCGTTGCAGCCTTTACCGGCAGATTGCTTGAATCCAAACCGCCCCCCTTTCTCGAGATATTGCTGATGATATTCCTCCGCTCGGTAGAACTTCTTGGCAGGAAGAATCTCGGTCACTATCTTCCTGTTCATTGACTTCTGGTGCCGTTCCATTGATTCCAGAGCAGCTTTTTCTTGCTCAGGAGTGTAGAAGTATATCCCAGATCTGTATTGTGTTCCCACATCATTTCCCTGTCAATCCAAAGACTAATTAATAACGATGAACACATTATCTCGGTGCTAAATATCGCGTATGATGTGGCGTTTGGTACAAGAAATCAGACAGGTAGCTCAAACTAGAAAATGACAGAGATTGGAAACAAGAATAATATGCTTAGCTATATGTAATTCTTGAAAAATAACACTTCTTTTCCTACATTGATTGGAAGAAGATTATCTAGTAACTTCAGCTGCTGGTTGAGAAGAGTCAATATCCCTACAAATCACTGATCCAAAGCTTAAACACTCCTATTTCTAACCCAATATTTCCATAAAAGAAAAAGAAAGAAGTGAGGCTACCCAAGAAATTTTGCCCTGTCAAGGAAAGGAGGATGCGAAAGAAATGCTCCTATCATAAGAGAATCATTCCCCAGAACCAACAGCACCCGAAAAGTTTACGAGATCGTAAGCCAAATCTTTAAAGAAGAGGTACACTTCCAAAGAATGTGAATCAAAGCCTTAAATGCCATTTTTTTAACCCTTTTTTCTTATTTGTAAAGAACAAATGATCAAGAACTGAATTGGGAAATCTCTTGATGAGGTATATGGTTTTAATCTTCTCAAGAAGTCAATTTGTTAGCACAATAGATATATGGTGTTAGACACTGGTTGTACAAAATCAGTATAAGTAATGACACTGGTTGTCCAAAATCAGTATAAGTAATGTTTGTATTACACACATTCTGACTAGTGAAAAACTTAGCAAGTATATGGCTATGTTTGTTTTTGGTGGGAGAAGAGTGGTAAACCGCTGCTCATCAAAAACAACTTGTTTATATTTGGTAGTAAACAATCACTCTTAACTACTCATCAAACTCTCTATCAAACCACTCATTAAACTTTACATCAAACATATCATTCAATCACTATTAATACCAATCTACAAATAATGTCAAAACCAATTCTCAAACGAGCTAAATTCTCCTGAGCTACAATCGCTCCGTCAAAAAAGAAACACTCCTGAGCTAAATTCTCAAAACCACATAAATTCTCCTTGATCTTCAAACCAACACAGAGATGGATAAGAAAGTATACAAACAGTTTACATCATACCCTTTTTCTGAAATTAAGAGGTTTCTCCTTTGTCAATTTCATTTCTTCAAATGTTTTTTTTTTCAATTAAAAGAAGCACAATGCATGATAAGTGTGGCAACAGAGATATTAACTACCATATTCAAATGTTGTAGAGTTAGATGGTGTGTAAGTCTCGTGAGAATTATAGAGGTGCACATAAGCTAAGCTGAACACTCACTAAAGTCTAATATTTATTGAAAAAAAACCATATCCAAAGTGAGATACCCATGCCTAGGCTACATAATCCAGCGTACTAACGAGTTATGATAGACTCGACATGTCTTAATTATACATTCTTGTTTTTTTATATTTGTGAGTGTCCAAGCTAGCTATTGCGCATCTCGACAATTCTCAGGAGATATACTTCCCGAACTTAGAACATTTGGATGCCAAGAAAACTTGCAAGAAATTAATTTCTACGTAGGTGGCCACCATGGACCGAACCTATAATGTTTTCATTTCTTAACGTTCTCTTGACAATTAGGCTAATCCATGATGATTCATATGTTCTTGTTTTTATGATATAAAAAGCAATCATCCTCTTACATCCTTTCACATTGCACACAAGGAAACACAATACAAATTCATGAGCCATCCATTGTAGCCAAGCATCAAAAGGATCAGCCTTCCTTATCATATATAAAAGCCTAAAAGGTGAAATTTTTAGTACACTTAAACTTAATTATAGAAGCTTTTTAAAAATATTTCATAAATACCAAAATATTTCAACCATTATTATTTTCAATCAATTTCACTTTAACTGTTTTCAATCAATTTAACTTGATTGAAGTTCTTAAGTTTCACTTGATTGAAATGAGTTTATTTCAAGTCATCCGTTTGACTTAATTGAATTAGTTTTGCTATATTTGAATTTTTCCTAAAATTTTGACACAAATTTTTTCTTTTCGTTTTTGCTATCCATGAAAAATCCAATATACTATAATATTATTCTTAGTTAAAGTTGGCTTGAGTTGAATGAGTCAAAAATTGACCCAAGCCAACAACCATCCCAACCTAACCAATTTATAAAATCATAATTCAATTCTATCCAAAAAAGAAAAACTGTGATTCAATCCAATCCTTAGAGGGTGTTTGTTTGTAATATTGTGCAGTGTTTATTTTGACTGTTTAAAAATGAAGAGTTATTTTGAGTGATTATAAAGAAGAAATTGTAATAATAGCTCGTTTGTATAAGATTTTTAAAGAGTGATTATAAAATCTCCATAAACACTCAAAACAAACATCCCCAGGATTTAGATTGGGTAGTCCAGATTCTTAAGGTTGTTAGGTTTTTATGTATACCCCTATAAACAACCAGCACTAGAGAAACTGACCTCAAATATGAAATTAGTAAACAGCCAAACTCTAATTCTAGAAAAAAATTTCAACACAATAACTCATGAACTCTAATTAGCCTAAAAAGAACTACCCAAAAACAAAGGCTGAACCAACAGAAATTTCAAAAAGAACTCAGTGAAAAACCATAACAAATCACAAAGATTAGGTATTAAAAAAAGAAAAAAGAAAGAAAAGAAACCAACAAACCTGGCGATTAAGAGTAGTGGGATCGTGCCGAGCCCAGAACGCATCAAGCAAAGACTCATAACTGCATTCTTTAGGATCATACTGAACCCTAACAACCTCAGAGTGAAAGCTCTGCCCTGAACAAATATCCTCATAACTCGGATTATGAACATGCCCTTGAGTGTAACCGACCTCCGTTTTGGTCACACCGGGCAGTCGTTGAAACGCCAATTCGACCCCCCAAAAGCAGCCCGCTCCAAATTGGGCAAATTGCTGGCCCGGCGCCGGAATGTCGTCGTCTGGACCTTGAGGGATAGCCGACGACTCCGGCCCGGCGGGTCTGGACCCGAACCCGAGCTTGGTCCAGAGATTCATGGAGGGGCGTTTTGAAGAAATGGGTTTGTGGGTTTTGGGGAAGGGGGAGATGGGCTTGCTTTTGAAATTGGATTGAGAGAAATTTGAAGTGGGTTTTGATTGGGAAGAGGGAATTAGAAGAAACAGAG
The DNA here is from genome assembly GCA_037832605.1 of Cyclanthera cordifolia. Taxonomy (NCBI): domain Eukaryota; kingdom Viridiplantae; phylum Streptophyta; class Magnoliopsida; order Cucurbitales; family Cucurbitaceae; genus Cyclanthera; species Cyclanthera cordifolia. The sequence continues at coordinate 11,628,684 of JBBMEG010000022.1, forward strand.
GAGAAACAGAGGAAGAAGATGAAGATGAAGAGGGTAAGGGTAAGGGTAAGGGTAAGGTTTTGAGCATGGTTGAAGGAAGAAAGGATTGGATTGGACGGAGACGTGTTGAAAAATTAAATCTTGTTCCTCAAGGGATGGATGCTCATACCAAATTGTTAGTGAATTTCTTACTTTGCCATTTCGAGGGAAGCTTCTTGATTTTTTTTTTTTTTTTTCTTTTTTTTTTTTTTATTTGTTATTGATAACAAATTTGAAAGCACTGGTTAGTTTAATTTTAAAAAAACTTTGGTCAAGCAGTTTTACTTTGAATAAAATGTATAATATAAAATAAATTTAAGAAATTTAAATATATAAAAAAGGAAAAAAAAAATTTAAATCTCAAATTCTATTTTCTTTATTTTAATTCTGTTAAATTTTTTAAATAATTTTTATATAACAAACTTTATTATTTTCATCCATTTCATTTAATTAGTTTAGTTTAATTTTATTGAAATCTGCTATGAATCAATTTTTTTTTATATTAATTCTGTTTTTGTTTGAGCTATAAATATTCACAAATTTTTTATTTTTTTATTATTCATTTAATTATTTTTTTTCAATATGTTTTTTAAAGGGATAAATTCTGTGAAAATAAAAAGAAAAAAATAGAGAATTCTGTAATATTACCCTTGAATTTTTATAAACATTCAAAATTGTCCTGAATAAAAGTACTTTTGATATGATTCTTTTAGATTAATTTGCAAACTTTTTCACTCTTAGGAGCTAGCTGATTTACTTATTAGTCATTACATTTTTTTCAAAGATTGTTTTGCATTTTTTTGAAAAATCAAGGGTATTTTTAAGCCAAAGGCGAATTTCAAGGGTATTTTTTATGATTTAGCATAAAAAAGAAAAATAAGGCCATAGGTTTGCTATTTGGTTAAAATTAGAGATGTCCATTTTTCCCGACGTAGGGAATGGGATTGGGGAAGGGAAATGGCCTCTAGTATATTTGTTATAGTCATCTTTCTTGTTCATCACCTCCAACTCGTCTTCTGCCATGCCAATAAGAATGACAATTCCATCCAAATCTTCGCATTAATAGAATATTGTCCACTTTTAACATACACCCTCATGACTTAATTTTTTGTTTCACACAAAAAACCTCATAGAAAATAGTTTTCATCACTTAGATCTGTCACTCTTCTAAATAATGTAGGATACATTGGAGGTCGATTTTGGTCTCGGTCAACTCTTACGGGTCCTCACCTCCACGGCTCACCCCTAAAGGAGGGTCCTAGCCCTCCCAGCGTAACTCATGGTCGTTATCAGCGGATCCAGTCGTCACTTGGACTCGATCAACTTTTAGAGAAAAGTCCTGACCTCCACGATCGACACTCGAGGGGTCAAACCTACTTTGGTCGGCCCCAGAAGGGCCAGATTGGCCTTGGCCAACCATTATAGGGATTAAGGGCACCATGGCCGACCCCCGAGGGGTCGAATTGAGCTCGACCGACCCCCTAAGGGTCAAGGCCTCTCTAGCTGACCTCCGAGGGGTCCTAACCTACCTTGGCCGATTCCCGAGAGATCCAGGCTACCATGACAAACCCACTGATCGACCTTAGGAGAATCCAAAATGAGCTAGGCCGACCCCAGGGTTAAGGCCTCTCTGGCCGACCCTCCGAAATGGTCGGAGTCTCCTTCGAATGTCCTCTGAGAGGTTCTAGACCTTACCAGAAATCTCAAAAAATATTTTGCCTACATCAAAGTTAACTAAGAAAAATAAACAAGCTCAAAGTGATTGAAAAATTAAAAAAAAAAAAAAAAAAAAAAAACTCGAGAGGGGTAGGAAGACACAAAAACTAGGTTTAGGCGCACCTGGACACAGGCATCAAGGAGGGCAAAAACTGGGTCCAGAACATGTACGTACGGTGTAACAGAATTCGTTTCTATTCCCCATAAATATTTTTATTTTTAAATTCCCAAAAAATATAAATTCTCTCTCTCTCTCCTTCCTCTTTTTCCTCTCAACTTGCTTCAGCGTGCCCCCAGTTTCCCCCAGTTTCCGACTTTCATATCTTCTTATAAATGTTTTTCTGTTGGTTTCTGTAAGGTATTTTTTTGACTCACAAATTTTCTATTACATCAATCACTAATTTATACTTACTTTTTATACATGTCTGTTTAGATTGAGATTTTATTATTATTTAGAATAAGTATTTATTTTGAGTATTTAGAAAGAATGATTACAATCAAATACTTGAGATGTATTTTTAAAAATATTTGAAATCAGTATTTAGAATGAAGATTTATTTTGAGTATTTAGAAGTTTATTTGGATGTAGTTTTTAAAAATATTTAAAATGAAAATTTATTTTAATATTTAAAAATAATGATTGCAGTTGACGTATTTTTATAGGAATGTTTAGTAAATATTTATTTGAAATACTAATTTAAAATCTCAAAACAAACACCCCATAAATATCTGGACTCCTGTTACAACTTCGTTACACCAGTTCACGTTTCTAATTTAGTTTATCAGCCTGGTAAACTGTAATTAAGTGCGGACATGTTTTTAGTTGAAATATATAGGGGATTTTTAATGTACATCAAAACAAATCAAAAAATAAAAAATAAAATAACGTATAGAAAAAGTATGAAAATATTTCCTATATAGTAAAAAAAATGAGTCGTTTATGTAAAATGACCAAAATACCCTCATCACAATCAGTTCAACTGATAACTTCAATTCAGTTGATAGTCGGTAGTTCAACTTCATCTAATAGCATTTAGTTCAATTGATAACTTTCAATCAGTAGTTCAGTTCGCGGATAGATTCAATCAGGCAACTAACAAACGGCAATCAATTTGCTGAAAATAGGGATAAAATTAGAATTTTTGAAAAAAAAAATAAAAATTTGCTTAAGAATTATTTTTAAAAAAGAATGCTATAAAGAAAATACATGAACGGAAAATTACTATGAAGAGTAATTTCTCAAATATATATATAGGCTTTTTATGTATTTTTTAAAAATAAATTTTTATTTTCATGTAATAGTCCGCTTTCTTCCCAACAATTTTAAGGTTGATTTTGGACTTGTGGTGACTCCCGGGAGTTTAATTCAATTTATTTTTTGGCTTAAAAAAACCCATTTGGACTTAAACTCGAGAGGGGTAAAGTTAGAATTAAGAAATTTGGCTAAAAATGTAAATTTTGGCTCTATGAGCATTTTGGTAATTTTAGGGGTTTTTGGACTTATATATACGGACTAAAAAGCATTTTTTGGGTTTTAAAACCCTAATCATAAACTGTAGACACTTTACGCATTTTCGCGTGCCTTCTTTGAATCCGAGGATGTCAGTGCGCAGCTGCCGACACACATGCAAAGACAGCATCAGAGTCAAAGCTGTCGAACTCCGTGCTCCGCGTCATCGCAAGCTGAGGACCCGTGTGTAGCCGCCACATGTCACGAGAAAGGAGACGCCCAGATTCGTGGAGCCGCAACCTATCAGGAAGCGTCGTCTCCAACAGTATCGCTGACAGCCGCTGTCGTGTCAGTTCGTGTCTCGCGCCGTCGAGTTTCGAGGCCACCATCGGCCAATCAGAGCCTGAGTAAGTGTTTCCGAACTTGACTCCATCACCGAGCCATCATTTAACGCGTCCTGAGCCTAATCCAGCCAATCCATGCGTCCCTCGTTTGTCGAACCTGCAGCTTAGCTCCCCTGTGTGTGGAACCTACGCACCGTCGCTGCCACTTGCGCTCGCCGCCGCCGATTGTTTCTCCGGCCACTTTTCTTCCCATGCACCGCTGCCGGTTGCATGAAATTACTTTATTTTGGGTAATTTCGATGCTTTTAGTCTGTTTTTTATAGTTTTAAAGGCTAATTTTGACTCATTGACCATGTATTGACCGGTTTCAGTTGGAGAGACGTCCGAGAGTCGGAGTTGGAGCTTTCTTAAGCGCATTTAGTGGAAATCAGCCAAGGTAAGGGAAATATATCCTTAACTTGGGCTCCCGTGGATAGTTATACACATGTTCAAGGGTATTGGGTGAATGCATTTGATGTCTTGAATTGTATCATGTGAATATTACTTGTCATGTTGTTGAATGTTATTGTCATGAAATGTTGATTAACAATGTCATGCAATGTTTATAATTGAATGTGAAAGTCTCATTCAGTAATCCGTATGATGCCTGGGTTGACGTAGTCCTATTAGGGTTGCACAAGTACTATTAATCATAACAGGCCCGAGTTGGCTTAGCCCCATTAGGGTTGCCCCGACGTACTAAACACGAAGACTTGAGATGGCTTAGCTCTACTAGGGTTGCCCCGCACTACTATTTATTTAATTCATTGTTGATTCATGCATTCATTACTAGTTATCGTATTCATGCTTGTATTGATTCTGAGTTAGGGATTCTTACTGGGTTTAATGAACTCGTCATTTTCTCTGTAATCCACAGGTACGCAAGGGCTTTATCATGATGGTTGATCCAAAGCTGTAAAGACCATGGGCTTATCCAGTCCTTTAGTTTCTTTCATCTTTTGATTCTTTCATTTCATGGATTTTTTGGACATACGAGTTTACCGTTTTCTTTGTAGAACCGTTTTATGAACTAGGTACCCTATTTCCGTTGATTTGAGAACTATTAGTTGTTTTATTTAATGAAGCATTTAATTCAGTGTGACTTAGTTTTAAAGGTCGTTTTACTCATACATCTAGGATGAAGGCCTATATGGGATTCTAGTTCGGGTCAGGCCTTTACACATTAATTTATATAACTATATTTACAAAACATGTCGTTTATTGCAGATGTCAAAAAGATTTGGAATCTAGATTTGATCCTTTTGGTCCAGCATTCTCTGCGATCTAAACATGTATTCTTTCCACATGTTTTGTCTTTACTCGCATACTTAAAAGATCATTCAATCTGAAATTGCTCCAAAGGATATTTAATTTTGGAGCTCCTGCGAATGAACCATCAAAAAGAAAAATGTACCTATAACTATTGATTAAGAGTGTGTTTGGACCATAATTAATAAAGAGAGAGAATGAAAATGGATGATTCCCGATGTTTGGTATCGAAAACCATTCCTTTTGTAATTACTTTTCTCCAAAAACACATTTTTTTGCAAAATCACATTTTTATTCTTCTCCTAACTACTTTATATTCTTCCAATAACAACTTTTTATTCTTTAAATAACCACTTTTCACTCGAGTCGTACCCATTTTTTTTTTTTTTTTTCATTATCATTTCCTCCACCCAAACAAAATTAATCTCTCTTCACCCCAAATACAAATAATCATTCTTCTAATAGTCATTCTCTCCCTAATTCTTATTCCTTTGATAATCATTCTCATTCTCCTTTTCCAAAAACACCCTAAATTTTTCTTAATCATGTCTTTCATATCCAAGGATCACTCTCATTCGAATATGGTCATAGTTCATTCATATACCACTTCGAACCATGGACATTACCGCATCTGATTGAACTTCAAAAAATAAATAACTAAACTAAGGCTTAAATAAAACTTCTCTTCTCTTTAGTCAATACTCATTCAAAACAAGGGTAGAGTTAGAAGGACCAACTTTTTTACTTTCTAATTATTATAATTATATAACTTTTTTAATTCTGGAGATGAAAATGGATAATAAGATTTAACATTGAATTATTAATTCAAGACAAACCAAGGGAAGAGAATTACTTCTGTTACTGGTTCCACCCAGGAAAGAGAATTACAATATGCTAAAAGTAATGTTTTGGATCCTAGTTCAGAGCTTCCATAAACCCCTTTTCACTAAATATCCATTCTTGGTCTCTATTCAAAGGAACAAAGATTCAGTGATTCCTATTTAAACCCAACTCAGTGAGCACACACCACATTACTCCTCATCTTTCTTCTACCTCTCATCTCCATCAATCCAAATTCAATCTTTACAACATGGAGCTAAATGGTGAGAATTTAGGTTCATTTCCCACTGGAAATACTCCACAAGAGAAAGGCTTAAACTATGTCCCTGATGCTTACGTGATTCCCGCCCCACAACGCCCGAGTTCATCCCCAGAGATCGCCGTTGTTCCCGTCATTGATATGGCTTCTCTAAGATTAACTGATCCAGCTAAAAGGTCACTTGTCATTGAAGAGCTTAGAAAGGCTTGCATTAGCCTAGGCTTCTTTCAGGTAATTAATCTTTTAGCATTGTTACTTCCAGGCTAGTTCTATTTTTTCATTCTGATCCTGGAAACTGGAAAGATTCATATTAACTCTTTAACTTCAATCTCTCTTTTTTTTTTCAGATAATTAATCATGGAATAAGCAAAACCGTGATGGAGGAAGCGCTCGAGCAAGCGAACCAGTTCTTCGACTTACCATTAAAGGAGAAGATGAAGTATAAGTCAGATGATGTTTGCAAAGCAGTCAGGTATGGAACAAGCCTGAAAGATGAAGTTGATAAAGTTAAGTTTTGGAGGGTTTTTCTCAAGCACTATGCTAATCCATTGGAAGATTGGATTGACTCCTGGCCAACCAACCCAAGTAGTTATAGGTAACTACATAATTAAATTCTCTATCTCCAGTTCTGAACTAATTTTCGTTCTTTTTCTTTTCCTCAAATTTTTGCTACACAAGAAGGTTGTATATAAGGAAGTTCAACAAATTAGAATTGAACCGCCAAAAGAAAGCACTGGATGCCGCCACTGAACCAGAAATCCAGCTAACCGTAGTATGAACTATGAAGGCAATTCTTCTTCAATGAACCATAAATATAGGAGTTGAATGCACTCACTCAATAAATGACAACCAAAAGTCAAAGCATGTCAATTTATATAGCTTTTTACTTGGAAAAAAAGCTGGCGTATATAGCAATCAAAAGTTTTGAGTGTTTGACAACCCTGACGATATAACAATGAATATTATAGTAAATCAGAAGGCATCATTAAATAATTAAAAAAAAAAAGAAAAAGAAAAAAAAGAAGAATACCCCCGCCCACCCCCAAAAGACAAAAGAAAAACAATGTCGTAGTGTAGTCTTTTGCTATCGGAAAAACCACATCAATTCAAAGTTTACTTCGTCCAAGGTGCATTTTTTTTTTTATGGATGTTTGTTTGGCGTTATTAACGAGTTATTATAAATTAGCTTTTACTAAATTATCTTTAAACAATTACATTCAAACGAATTATTGTAATCATTTATGGTGTGTCTTGGCCACAATTTATAATGAGAGAGAATGGGAAGGGGATGATTCTCGGTGTTTTGACCACAAAGAATCATTCTCTTCACAATCACGTTTCCTCAAAATCACCTTTTTACTATTCACTTAATGTTCTTTCTATAACAACTTTTTATTTTCCTAGTAACTATTTTTTACTCAGATTATACCCCATTATTTTATTTTCCTCATTATTATTTCCTTCACCCCAAACACAATTAATCATTCTTCTCATAATCATTTTCTTCACCCCAAACACAATTAATCATTCTTCTCATAATCATTTTCTTCACCCCAAACAAAATTAATCATTCTTTTCACCTTAAACACAAATAATCTTTCTCCCCATAATCATTCTATTTCTCATAATCCCCCTAATTCTCATTCCTCCCATAATCATTCTCATTCCCCCTACCCCAAACACATTTCTAATCACTTCAAAAAATTATTCATTTTTAACCTATCATTTCTAATCCTTCAAGTCTAATCATCTATTACTAACCACTAAGTTTTAACTCCTCAAAATAATCACTCATTTTTAACTACATCCGAACAAGCTATTATTTGCAAACTCTCTAAAAAGAATTACATCCAAACAAGATATTACTAATACTCAAATTTCTAATAATTCATTTATAACCACTCAAAATAATCACTCTACAATTCCCCATCCAAACACCGACATGTGTTCTAGTGATTATATGTATATAAAATACACGCATAATATTTATATCATATGGACAATCATTTCAGGGAAAAGATGGGACAATATACTAAGGAGGTGAGAAAAGTGAGCCTAGAGGTAATGGAAGCTATAACTGAAAGCTTGGGTTTAAAGGCAACATACCTCGGCAGCAAAATGGCTGAAGGAGTTCAGGTAGTGACAGTGAACTGCTACCCGCCATGTCCACAGCCCGAGGTTGCACTTGGGTTGCCACCACATACAGACTACAGTTGCATAACCACACTTCTTCAAAGTAGTCAGGGCCTCGAAATCCTGGACGCGGCTGATGGGAGATGGAAGATGGTTCCGAAAGTTGACGGCGCCCTGCAAGTCCATGTGGGGGATCATGTGGAGGTTCTAAGCAATGGGCTTTACAAGAGTGTTGTCCACAGAGCCATTGTTAATTCTGAGAGCACAAGAATCTCCATTACTAGTCTCCACAGCTTGGGAATGGACGAAAAAATGAAGCCTGCAGAAGAGCTTGTGAATGAACAAAATCCCAAAAAGTATAAAGAGAGTAGCTTCAATGATTTTCTCAAATTTCTCTCCAGCAATGATTTTGCAGAAGGAAATACCTTCATCAATACACTCAAGATTCAGGAAAAATGTTCAGGTTCAAGCTAGATTAATGTTTTAATTTAGTTTATCTTATTAAGAAGGAGATAGTAATTACAATAAAATTAGACAGCAACATTCTTTCATGGGGACTGAAATTTTTAACGCTTCTTTTTGCAATACATGTTATAGGGAGTGTTTGCTCTCTTTCTTAATATACAGACTAGTGTATTGTTCTAGAAAATGTTAAGGTATTAGTGGGATGTGAAATGATGTAGACTTGGGTATAATTTAAATAGTTAGGCATCTCTACATTGTAGATTTGAATCTACACCTTATTTGCAAGTTTAGAGTTCACATACTCTAATAAGAAAATGAGAAATAAATGGAAAATTGAAAGAACAAATTACATTAAAAAAAAAAAAAAAAAAAACTGGTTGAAGTGCCTATAATGATCAAAAGGCTAAATGATGAGTTCAATTCATGACAAACGCCATTCTATCCAATTTTTTTTATGAAGTTGTAATCAACGGGAATGGGTTAGAAGTTTGAACCTCTCCTCTTCCATTGTTGTTAAATTAAAAAACATGCAAAAATATAAGCATATATATAAAACTAAAGATTGAGAAATATGAAATCAAAATAAGAAAAAAAACATCTTTCTTATGTGTTCACTCCTATTTTTTATATTTTTACTGATGGAATCATATCAACAATGATTGGATTTTAGGGGATGAGAGGGGCCTTCCTTACTTCAGTATGTCTTTCGGTATACTGGCCATCTTCTCCTGTATTATCACGAAAGGAGCCCCGGTGCCCTTTCTCATCATATATGCCCAGTACCCCGCCGGTTCCGAAAGGTTAAAGTCAACAAAAGGACGATAAAACAAAAGAGGGGTAACAAGCAGACCTTAGTCTGGATAGATCCCATTTTCTCTCTTTTATGGAATCGTTGATACATATATTACGATACCCTAGCATATCGGAGATTAGGATAGGCTAAAGAGGAGGTCTCGGGGTACTACCCAGACTCAGGCTGGCAATGGAAAGAGAGATCTTTCTAGACTTAATCATCCGTTCTTCATAGGGAAGCCAGGAGCTACAAGCAACTAGAGCGCAATCTGAAAATATTTGCAAAGATGGATACTGAACCCCTCCGCGGCATAAATCCTTGTTTGTTTTTAGTTCATTACAATCTCTCTTCAATCCCCTCTTCCAACATCTCATCTAACCTCTTATCTAATCATATCAAACATCATCTAATTTCAATCTTTTTTTTATTTACTTTTTTTTCTTTAAATTTAACATTTATTATAGTTCAGTTGAATTATTAATCTAATTTATTAATTGGTTTAGAAATTTGAAACAAAATAAAATATTTAAAATTAAGAAATTTAATTATAAATATCAAAATTAAAAGAAATATTCATAAAAAAATATTTATATATAATTTTGGTGTATTTTTTTCTGTCATATTCACTCAAAACTAATAAAAATTAAAACAAAAATCAAAAATAGCAGTAGTCCATTGTTATCGGTGTAATTTCATGATTGATCATGAGTCATACACTACTCAATTGTACAAAAAAAATACAATTAAAAAATAAATTGATTTGTAAAGACGAATATTTATATTTATGATTTCATAAAGTTGAATAAGCAATTGATTGGACAAAAAAAATGCATCAATCATACATTAGAAGTAATATCTACATACTTAAATTCGTAGACGATTTACGAGTAACATGAACTATTTTTATATTTTATCAAACCATAGAGGCTAAATTCTATTTTTTTCAAACCACAAGAACTAAACTTTATATTCCTCTAAACTATAAGAACTAAATTCTATATTTCTCAAAATCATCACTAACTTTTTGCTTTTTTGAAACTAGAAGAACCAAATTTATAATTTATCCTAAAAAAAAATATTAAACTTATAAATAGGTACAAATATACAATGTTTACCATAACAAAATAATATAAAAGAAATATTTCCCCTTAGACATAAATCCTCAAATAATGTTTTTGCACTATCTCTTCTCCAAAATACCAATCCACAAACAAGAAGTTCATACTTAAAAATCACTATTAATTTGCTTCCATTTTCCATTTTCTTTTCTCTCCTCTCATCAAGTCCAAAATCCAATCACCCCTTAAGTTTCTAGATAGTTAAGAACATACGTATTTTTTACGAGTTTTGATGAAACTATTAGAAATGAATATTTATAATCATTATTTAACCAAGTTCTTCTAAACGGTACTATAACTTTTACTTCAAAACTTACTTCCTGAGAATGGGTTTGGAAGGGAGAAGACCCAATTCGATCGAGGGGAGAGAATCCTCGTGAAAAGTCCGTGAAGAAGTCGATGACATTAAGGAAGACGACAAAGGCTTCGGTGAAAATGGGGCAACAAGTCCCGCCAGTCATGATTGGCACCCAACCAGGGGTAGGTCTCAAGAAGAGCATGTCAAAACAGTTGGATCTTGTGACTTCTTGAACTATAGGGTCTTGACCAATTGAATCAATCCACCGATTCAACAAAAATTGCTAACCAAGCCGATTCGTTAGCAGTTCAGACCAATGAGTTCAGACCATTCAAATTTATTAAAAAAGTATAGGTATTTATCTCAAAATTAATTGACAAGAGTAGTTCACATATATAAATGTGTCTTAGATTAGAATCCAATTTGTGGTCCGAAATACCAGTTTTGACTTACTCGCTTGAGTTGGATCCAACTTTTTGGGATATATTAATTGTGAAATGTGATCCATAATTAACAAATTACTCTCTTGAAGAACATAGCAACAAATACATCTCATTCAAAACTCAAGACTAATCTTGATCAAAACTTGCCCTAGTAGAGTAATAAAATATCATAGCTCCACATAAACCTGAATCAGAACTTGCTCAACATGAGCAAAACCTAATGGTCTTCAAAATCTCTGAATTCGTTTAGAATTTAATACATAGCTCGGGTGAATATATAAGCTCAATTTGGGTTGTTTCACTTTTATATTGGCAATTTTGAATAATCTCTGTGCAATTTGGATAGTGGATGTAAGACTAATTCCAAAACCACTTTAAATTGGTGTATCGTTCTCTCTTCTCCGTCCTTCTTATTTATAATCCACATGGAGCTCTAATACCATATTAGAAAGTGTGGACAACAATCTCAAAACCAATTAACTATAAGATAAGTAACCCAACTTATATCATAAATGCTTGAATGACTTCATTTTTCTACGTGAGAAATGAGATCTTCAACCCGGTTAAATCGATTGTTTAAATTATTTAATCTAATTTAAGCATTAAATTTTATGTGACAAATACTACAAAATTTTCTCTTTTCGAGACTATGGTTCTTCTAAAAGAAAATTGACCTTTGATGCACGCAAAGGTCAGGTGTGGTCTTCCTCTCTAGAATCTAACACTAACAATACAAATTAAAAATAAAACATTATTTATTAAATATACAATATTTATAAAAAAAAAATTGAAACAAAATATACACATTTTATAATGGTTAGTGTAAATTAAAAATTTAGGGGAAAAAAACAAAAGAAACAATAAAAAAACTTATAACGTTTGTTTGATACCTTTAATGCCACATATCTAAAATATTGTGCTTACCTATCCATTGATGAAAGATAAGTTTTTTTTAATTGTGAATCTAGTTATTTTAAGACCGAGAGGGTCCACGTAAAGAATGTTTTGTAATTTCAAATCTCAATCATGAAGAAAGGGTTTGAACTGTGAATAATAGAAATTGACGGGAAAATATGCAAATGATATAAAATAAAAGGGGAAGATATGCAATTCTAAGAAGTTTAGAGGTAGAAAACGTTAATTTTGAATACTTTTCTAGTTCTTCAGTTCTACAGAACTACATTTCATCCTCTGGCTTTCGTCATTCTCTTCCTCCTTATCTCTCTCGTCTCCCCTGTGGATCGCCGGCCTGTCTGAATTTGCTTGACCAGTTCAACTCCGAATAAGTTATCACAGATCACATTATTCCTCAGCTTTCTTCAAGCTCATCTCCATCAATACAAATTCAATCTTTACAACATGGAGCTAAAGGGTGAGAGTTTAGGTTCATTTCCCACTGGAAATACTCCACAAGAGAAAGGCTTAAGCTATGTCCCTGATGCTTACGTGATTCCCGCCCCACAACGCCCGAGTTCGTCCCCAGAGATCGCCGTTGTTCCTGACATTGATATGGCTTCTCTAAGATCAACTGATCCAGCTAAAAGGTCACTTGCCATTGAAGAGCTTAGAAAGGCTTGCATTAGCCTAGGCTTCTTTCAGGTAATTAATCTTTTAGCATTGTTACTTCCAGGCTAGTTCTATATTTCATTCTGATCCTGGAAACTGGAAAGATTCATATTAACTCTTTAACTTCAATCTCTTTTTCTTTTCAGATAATCAACCATGGAATTAGCAAAACCGTGATGGAGGAAGCGCTCCAGCAAGCGAACCAGTTCTTCAACTTACCACTAAAGGAGAAGATGAAGTATAAGTCGGATGATGTTTGCAAAGCAGTCAGGTATGGAACAAGCCGGATAGGTGAAGATGATAAAATAAAGTTTTGGAGGATGTTCCTCAAACACTATGCTAATCCATTGGAAGATTGGATCGACTCTTGGCCAACCAACCCAAGTAGTTATAGGTAACTCCATAATTTGATTCTCGATCTCCAGTTCTAAACTAATTTTCATTCCTTTTGTTTACCTGATTACGGTGCAAAATTTGCTACACAAGAAGGTTGTATAAGGAAGTTCAACAGATTACAATTGAACCGCCCGATATGTATCTGATGCCGCTTTTGAATAAGAAATCCAGCTAACAATGTTATTGTTATATATGCTAACATTTAGGGAGTGATTGGATTTGGAGTTGAGTTGAGGAGAGGAGAGGAAGGAGAAGGAGTTGGAAAATCTCAACTTTTGTTTGTTTTGAGTACATCACCACAACTTCTCTCCAATTCCTTATCAACATCACATCAAACTTTTTATCTAATCATATCAAATTCCATCTAATTTTCAACCTTTTTTTTTTCTAACTTTAACTTTAAATTCAATGATTACATACAAAAAAATAATATAAAATAAACATCTCCTATCCTAAACACCAATTCTCAAACAAGATTTTTGCAATATTTCCTAACTAAAATATCAATCTTCAAACAAGTACTTCTACACATACTCAACATACTATGAACTATTGATAAGACCCCTTATACGACATGTGTGTCGGAGGCATAATAAGAATAAGGATGCGGTTGGGGATATGGTTGTAACTTGCAATTAACTTGGTTGTTAAGGGGTTAGTTAATTAGTTGGAATCTTTTATTGTAATTCCTATAAATAGACCTCTATTAGATGATTCAGATTCATTTTAAACTTGTACTTGCGCAGAGGATTGAGCTTTATACTTCCAAATTGGGTCCAAATTAATAAGAATCCAGAGAGTTACCAAAGACATCACCTGCAATTAACTTGTTAGAGTTGTTTCACTCTTCCCCTATTGGGCAACATGATGGTGCTCTAAGAACTTCACAAAGAGTAGGTAAAAAATTCTATTCGAAAGGGATGAAAAAGCAAGTTCGAGAATTTGTTCAATCATGCACCATTTGTCAGCAAGCTAAGTATTTGACCCAGCCTATTACAACGTATCTATTCCAACTCAAATTTGTTGATGAACTTTGTGTATGTACTCTCTAAATCTCAAGTGTTTGACACTATTATGGTGGTAATTGATAGGCTATCAAGTATTTCCACTTCAACCCCATTAAACATCCATATATAGCCCATATTATAGTCGATACATTTATCCAGAATGTTGTTAAACTGCACGGAATACTACAATCTATAGTATCCAATCCAAACCCCACCTTCACAAGCATATTTTGGAAGGAATTATTTAAAGCTCAAGGAACGAAATTACGGTCTAGTAAAGCTTACCACCCTCAATCTGATGGTCAAACCGAAGTACTAAAGAGGGAGATGAAGATATACCTACGATGTTTTACTATGACAAACCCTACAAAGTGGGTGAAATGGTTACATTGAGCTGAATATAGCCATAATACTGCTCTACACTCTGGGATGACAGTAACCCCATTTTAGGTTGTATATAGTCGTTCTCCGCCTACGTTATTGCCTTACAGAGAACAAGGATCGATTGTTGATCATGTGAATACATTGAATAAGGAACGAGATGCCGAACTCAAGCTCATTTAGGATGTTGATGCTGAAAAATGGTCAACCGGAATTAACGGTCGACAAAAAAGAATAAATTTAGGCACACTGGTGTGGTGTGAGCCACTGGGCCTCTGATGCCTAAGTTAGTATTTAGAGATATAGTTTTGGAACTTAGAACGGCTTACGAGGGTTGTTAGGTAAGCCTGGATTCGAATGGAGAAGGGTATGACATCTTACAGCAGCCAAACTTGTAACTACTGCAATTCACTTAATTGTGGCTTAATGGTAAGTCGTTAGAAACTTCCGCCATTAAGCTGGGAATGAATACCCGCGTAACTCTTGTTTGTTACCCTTTAGAGGCGTAACGGCCTTAGCTCGGAGGTTACTTGGACTCGGTCAACCTTCCTAGGTTCTCACCTCCATGGCCTACCCCTTGAGGGTGTGGCCTTCTCGGTGTAACTCCAGGATAACGTCTAACAGGTGCAACATTCTCAAATGCTACTTGGACTTGGTCAACTCATCCACAAGAGAGCCCTAATCTCCATGGCCGAACCTCTTGGAGTTGGCCCACTCGACCGATCTCCTTGGAGGTCGACTTAGGTCTCGGTCGACTCTTGCAGTCCTCACCTCCACGGCTCGTCCCTAAAGGGAGGGGTCCTGGCCCACTCGACTTAACTCCTGGCCGTTATCAGCGGATCCAGTTGTCACTTGGACTCGTTCCCAACTGTGCATAGCATTTGGGTCGACGTTGGTAACAACTCCATTCATTCAAGCAGTGAACACAACTTGCTCTTTCAATTTCCGCCCCCAACAGATGCTATACGACATGTGTTAGGAGGCAAGAATAAGGATGTGGTTGGGATATGGTTGTAACTAACTTGGTGGCTAAGGAGTGAGTTAGTTAGTTGGAATCTTTTATAGTAATTCCTAACATATGTATAGGATTTATTTTGACTAGTACTTGGGCAGAGAGTTGGAAGCTTTATACTTCCAAACTGGGATCAAATTAATAAGAATCCAGAGAGTTTAGGTTCTTATCAACTATGAAAGCAATTCTTCAATGAACCAAAAATTTAAGAGTTGAATGCACATCCAATAAATGATAATCAAAAGTCTAAACATGACAATTTACAAAAGCACTTTTTACTGGGAGACAAAACATGCGTGGATACCCCAACCAAAATTTTGGCATCCCTGACGATATATCAATGATTATTGTAATAAATCAGAAGGCATCAGTATAAAAATAAATTAATTTAAAATTTAAAAAGAAAATACACACGCACACAGGTAAGGAAATGTCATAGTGTAATCTTTAGCCATGGAAAAACCACATCAATTGAAATTTACTTCAAACAAAAAGACCCTAGGTGCTTATTTCTTCAGTGATATGTGCTTGTGAGTGTGTGTATGTATAACACACATTATATATATGTATAACCGTTCAGGGAAAAGATGGGACGATACACTAAGGAGGTGAGAAAAGTGAGCCTAGAGGTAATGGAAGCGATAACTGAAAGCCTGGGTTTAAAGGCGACATACCTCAGCAGCAAAATGGCTGAAGGAGTTCAGGTAGTGGCAGTGAACTGCTACCCGCCATGCCCACAGCCAGAGGTTGCACTTGGATTGCCACCACATACAGACCACAGTTGCATAACCACACTTCTTCAAAGTAGTCAGGGCCTGGAAATCATGAACACAGCTGATGGGAGATGGGAGATGGTTCCAAAAGTCGATGGCGCATTGCAAGTCCATGTGGGGGATCATGTGGAGGTTCTAAGCAATGGGCTTTACAAGAGTGTTGTCCACAGAGCCATTGTCAATTCTGAAAGCACAAGAATCTCCATTACTAGTTTCCACTGCTTGGGAATGGACGAAAAAATGAAGCCTGCAGAAGAGCTTGTGAATGAACAAAATCCCAAAAAGTATAAAGAGAGTAGCTTCGCTGATTTTCTCAAATTTCTCTCCAGCAATGATTATGCAGAAGGAAATACCTTCATCGACACACTCAAGATCCAGGAATAAAGTTCAGGTCCAAGCTAGATTAATGTTTTAATTTAGTTTATCTTATTATGAAGATGATGGCGATTACAATAAAATTAAGCTTCATAACAAGGAATTAGCTAGAATAGAATAGAAAAGAAAAGAAAGAAAGAGAGTTCGTGTTTAGCCGTTGTGTTGCATAGAATCGCATATTTTCCCCTCATTCTTAAGTGCACACCAGCAACATTATTCTTATGGGGGACTGAAATATTTAATGCTTCTGTTTGCACCACATGATATATGGAGTGTCTGCTCCCTTAATATATATTATACTAGTATATTGTACACCTATATTTGCGCGGGACTTATTCGATTTGCTTTTCAATTCTCATATTAGATGAATACTATTGTTCTAGAAAATGTTAAGGTATTAGTGGGATATGAAATGGTGTAGATTTGGCTAATAATTTAAACATAGTTAGGCATCTCTAGTTTGTAGATTTGAATCTCCACCTTATTTGTAAGTTTATACTTAAATATTCTAAAAAGAAAATTAGAAAATAAATGGAAAATTGAAAGAACAAGGTATATTAAAAAAGAAAAAACATTCCGAGGTGTGCATAATGGTTAAAAACTTAGAAACTAAGAGATTTCAATTCATGGTGCACACATATTTAGGGATTAATGGTTTAATTTCATATGTATTTGGGAAGTTGGCTAGTTCACTCATGATTATCAGATAAAAAAGTGATCGCTCACCTATAGAAACTTAAATGTGTCACAGATAATTAATTTTTAGATTTGTAATTGACTATAAATATTGTTTTTATATTTGTAATTGACTATAAATATCGTTGGTAAGAAAAATAAAATGAAAGAGGGACAGAAAATAAAATGATATTGTTGTAAAGAACAATAAAATGGAATTTTCTAGGAAAATTAATTAAGAAAATGAAAAGTTGTTTTGAAAGAGAAAGTAAGCAAACGAAAATAAAGGCTCTCTTTTATTTTATTCTTGTTTACGGGGCCAATTACAAATAATAAAGCAATGCACTAAATAGAATTACTATCCCACTATCGGGTGGCCTTAAAATTTATTGCATTAGTGCACATCACACGATTTCACAATTAAATCAATACTAAAATTAATAATTAATTCAACCGATTCAATTAAACAATAATTCCCATACGAGTTACCGGCGGTATTGAAGCACAAATGCCATTCGATCCATATTTTTCTCTTATTGAGCGAAGGTATGAGAAATTCTCCAAACGGATTATATAATTTTAGTATGAGTAAAAGAAACCAAACCAGAGACTAAGTCCGATTTAATCAAAGTCTTGTTAATTACCAATCGGTATGCTCCGCCTTCAGTTAGGTCATAAATGGAACAGATTCGTTGCAATTCAAACGCCCATTCATCCTGCTTCGGCTACATTTTCGCGCACTGAAACACATTCAGTCTCAAATCTCATCCCGAAACCGAATTTGAAAAGAAAAGAGAAAAAAAAAATGTACCGATCGGCGAGCTGGAACCGATTCTCGGACGAACACAACTCGCACTCGTCGGCGGCGCCGTCTTCGAAGGCAGGTCAGGCGTTGCGACCGTCGCCGTCGATAGACGGAAATGAGCTGTCGACGAATGATACGGTGGCGGAGACGGTGAAGCGAGAGAAAGTACGGGTGAAGTTCGCCGAAACTGCTGTTCATTTGATTCCTCTCGTTTTGATTCTCTGCGCTATTGTTCTCTGGATCTTCTCCAATACTGGTAAGTGAAAGTCGTGGCTTAGTGCAGGTAGATTTTTTTTTTTTTTTTTTTTTTTCATTTATTTCCCGCCATCTATTTTCCCGGAATATATATGGCACAAATTTTAGGGGACTTTTCAATCGAGATTTTAAACAAATTTAAAATTAGTATTCAGAGGTATGATTTATTTAGAGTATTTACGAATAATGATCGCAGTCAGAAAGTTAGTTTGATGTACTTTTAAAATATTTAAAATTAATATTTATAACGAGAATTTGGGCTATTGGTGGTTGACGAGCAGCATGCATCCTAGGCAGCATACAATTATTTTTCATGAGAATTTATTTCGAGTATTTATAAATAATGATGATAGTAAAAAGCTTGTTTGGACGTACGTCATTAATTAATCACGATTATGGGTTCGATTTTCCAACCTAAGAGTACACGGCTGGTCGATTTGTCCTTATCGAGATGTTTGTCATCACTTATATACTCATGATCTTCTATCTTTTAATCAATGTAAGATACTTTGTTTGCATCCCAACATAAAGCTAAATACCGATTTCACAGACCGAACCTAATCTACTGCAACCTTACGTCACATCTCGGTTGTAGTCAAACATGTCTATAAGACCTTTGTATTTTTTTTTTTTAATTATTGAAATCATATTTTAGAAAGGTTGAGAAAAAAATTTACCTTATGTGTTTTTATTTGAGTAATGTATTGATTTTATGTGCAGAAATAGATTTGAGGATGAGAGAAGAAACAATGACAGCAACAGTAGAAGGATTGACAATTGATGGAGAATTCGAGAGTGAATTTGATGGTACTCTAAAGGGGACCATCCCAATTTTGACACAACTTCCTCGGACTTTATAAAAACAACTTTGGAATTTTAATTAACATATGATAATAAAATAAATATATATATGTATTTAAATAACATGGAATTTAATGTTAATGCTTGATTTTACTGATTTTATTCATGAGATTTAAATATGATATCAAAGTTCTAATAAACCTTATTAGAGTGAAATTTTCAATTAAAATCGGAATCCAACTATTATTATATGCATTTTTTTAATCATGCAAATCGATTAATTTTCTTCTCCAAAATTGATTTTTTTCTTCTTCTATTAAATCGGATAAAATAAAGGAGAGTTGCAAAGAAGTTCAATGACATTTTGTAATAATCAACTATCGAAAATTATTCGTTTGAATTTTAAAATCTTCATCTTCGATTGTTATTGAATTTAAAAAAAAAAAAAAAATCGAATGACATTTTTTAATGTACTTGCAATCAACACGTTACAAGTTCAAATACATCGTTCATTTTTAATTATTGTTAAATTAAAAAGAAGCTTGGAAAACTATAAGCATATAGTATGGAAAAAATAAAAGTTGAAACATGTTAAAAAATAATATGAAATTTAAAAAAAAAAACTTGTTTAATTTTTTATCGTCTATTATTAATCATTATCGCGTGATTTAATAGTCGAGAAGGTTTTAGAGTATTTAAAAGTGATGAATTTTAGAAATAAAAGTTATGTTATATTAAACATTATATACAAATATTATAAGTTAAAGAGGAAATTGAGAGATTCAAAATATGAAATACTAACCATGATAAATTTGAAAGAAAAGTTGTATTTCTGTAAACAAAATAAAAAATAATAATATATATATATATATTTTTTTTTTTATTCTTATTATTATTTTATATATTCTATACTATTTTGTTGATGTAAAAATTATCATACTTTTGTTACTTTTGAGACATGTACTTAAATTATATTAATTTAAAATCTTCTAGAGCATAAATATTTATATTTTCAAGATTGAAATTTTATTGTCTACGAAGGTTTTTTTTTTTTTTTTTTTTTTTTCCAATTCTAGATCATAAATATTTATTTTTCAAGATTGAAATTATATTAATCAACCAAAATGAATTGATTGATGATATATTGATTTTAATGTTTGTGGTAATCGAGTTCAACACCACCTCACGGATTCAATCTAAGATTTATTTAACTTTGGATATACATTTTATGAATATTTAAAATGATGCAAGGATTAAGTTAATTAAGTGTTAATTCGAGTTTTATTTATCATTTTTCAAACATTTTCTAATTGATTAACGTTGCTCTTAGTATTATTTTTTAAAATCTATTATTTTAAGTTGACTATTATAAAAAAATATAGCTACTAAAATTTGTGTGATTTATGATTATTTTTAATATATTTAATGATAATTAACACTTGTGACAAACATACCATCAATATTTATCTTTCCAAACGTGAACTTCCTCTTTGAATTTATTCAAACAATATAAATAAAAGTTTTATTTTATGTACATTATTAAAAACAATATATTTATTAATTTTCTCTAAATTTTGTTTCGCTCCTTTATGCTAATCGTGGAGTTTTTTTTTTTGTTCGATAATAGATAATCACATTATGTTCTGATGATCACGCCCGTCCCTTAGACTGCTGACGGGAGATATCAAAAAAAAATGAATACTACGCATTAATGTTGTAGTTAGGTTTCAAACCTGAAATATTGAA
This sequence comes from Cyclanthera cordifolia, assembly GCA_037832605.1. Classification (NCBI taxonomy): domain Eukaryota; kingdom Viridiplantae; phylum Streptophyta; class Magnoliopsida; order Cucurbitales; family Cucurbitaceae; genus Cyclanthera; species Cyclanthera cordifolia. The sequence continues at coordinate 11,649,661 of JBBMEG010000022.1, forward strand.
GGAAGCATAACCCAAGTCATCAACAAATTGCGACAATCTTGAAGGTATTTTCTTCTTCAATTTTCTGATGAATTATAATCCTAAATGTCCAATTTTATTTTCTAGAATTTCAAGTTTTATTTATTTTAATCCATAAATTAAAAAAATGTTTTAAACTTGTTCCTCATAAATTTAAAGTGAATATTAACGAAAATCTACCGAATAGTATTAATGATTTTAATAAAATAAGACAAAATGTGAATATATTTTTAAAATTTATTAAGAAATACCACGTTTCTCATAAAAGTTAATTTTAAGTTATTTCGAAATTTTGAGAGTTCTGTTAAAATAAAACATATAAAAAATTAAAAGGTAAAATTGAATATTTAAAATTTTTAAAAATTAAAATAAAACAATCGCGAAAGTCTAGTAATTAAAATGTAACGCATATAAGACCACAATCAAACAAAACAGTGTTCTTTATTTATTTATTTTTTCTTTCTACTAATCTTCATATTGACTCTTTTTGTTTAACACAACAGATATTTCCTTGTTTATAGTTAAATTTGTTTGGTAATTCATAAACTTTTAAATCTATCAATTTTTAAATTTGGTATTCAACTTTGAAATGTACTTTCAAATGTTGAATTTAAGTTACGTTAATTCGAACTAAATTCAATTTGGTTATTATTGAAAAACTTTAGTTAATATTTATAAAAAATTATAATATTTCTTTATAAAATTTGGAAATATATTTATTAATTGGGGATTTTGCATGTATAATGAGAAAAAAAAAAAAATGATGTATTACACATTTTAAAACTATTTAAGTAGTAGAGAAAATGGGCGATTCGATAAAAAAGACTAAAAAGCCCATGCTAAGAGCCCACCAAATTTAAACCAACCCATTATCCATCGAGTTTGACTCACTTTAATCCATCACTCGCTTTAAAAATTTTGGTTCAATTCGCTTCAATACTCTCATTCAACATTTCAATTCGATCGTTCATCTTCAACGTTTCAATTATATTATCAGTTGAAAGTTCAATTATTGAAGCTGATTGAAGTCTATTAAGTCGATTGATTGAAGTCTATCAGTCTAGTGAAATGATTGAAGTTTGTAACTTGCAATCAATTCGGTGATAAACTTTGATTAGATTCAGTGCCTAAAGCTTGTTGGTGACAACGACGAAAAACGATGAGTGCCTTACCTTGTTGGAAAATTCTTCTATTCATGGGCACAATTAGTGAGGTATTGATTTTGCAATGAAAATAAATAAATGAGTTTCAAGATTTTTTGTCAAAAAAATGGAGAACAAGTTACTGTTGTTATCCCGCTGTAATCCGATCCAATCGAGAGGAAAAATACGCTTCCTTATGAATATAAATAGTTTTAGTGAGCTTCCTTGTGAATGTAAATAGTTTTAAGGAGTAATTTTTTGAGGATTTCATGAGAAGAATTAATGAGATTTGTCAACTAATTGAAGTCTAATTTTCAAAAAAATTTGTTTGTTTGTTTTGAATGTGAGAAGGCGTGGGATGGCCAAATTTCCCTATTTTCTTTATTTGTATTCAATTATTAATATGTACAACCAATTTTAATAAATATTGACTTAAAATTTATTGAATAACATTAAATTTTTTTTTAATCCAATGAGTAAAGTAGAACAAACACGGAGGACATGTTTGGCTACGGCGAGAAGAAAAAAAAAAATGAAGGGAAGGGACGAGAAGGAATAAATGAAGAAAAATAAGAATAAATTAGCGATTGATATGATAAAGTTGATGAAGTAAATAATAAGACCTTCCTCTCGTTCTAACCATTTCCACCACACCAAATACACTCAAAGTTGCGTAAAAAAATTCGGAAAGTTCGAAATGTAAAATTAGACATGTGAAAGCGAAAGAAAGCTGTTGACTAAAGTTCAAAACAAAATCATATTTTAATCAATAAAATAAGTTTGTGAATGGGGGTGTTTATAGTCATTTTAGACTGTTGAGGGTCCACATAAAAATAGTGTATGACGAAAGGGTTTGAATTGCAAATATTTAAATTTCAAGGGAAAAAATTGCAATTCTATAAAGTTGAGGGAAAAACGTGAATTGCTATAAAAACTTATCGTTCTGCGATCTTTACTTCATAATCTGGCTTTTGTCATCTCTATCGTCTCTGTGTATGGTCGGCCGGTCTGAATTTCTTTGCGGTTATTTTCTGGAATTTTCCTTTTTCAAATCAGCATCCCGACAACGATCGTGAATTTTGAGTTGTAAGTCGTTTCATTCATCGAATAATTTTTCCAGCGATTTCCGTTTCTGATGAATTTTTGATTTTGTTATTTTGTTTGTTTGTCCACAATTATCAATTGGATAGTTTTGATAACTTGATTTCTGTTTTTCTTTTTCCTTTGTTTGATGCTTGTTCGTTCTTGTACTTTTGGATGCCCTATGTTCCCGATTTTTCCAATTTGAGGATTATTTAGATCTGTGATTTTCATCTTTTGTTGAAATAAACGTATTATATTGAGGTGGATGAATCTATTGCGTTTGAGTGATCGATGCTCTTAATTCAAAGCCCTGTGTTCAGTTCAGCTATGCTTGTTTTTGGTAGAACAAGAGGGGTAAACCCTAAACAAGAGGGGTAAACCCTAAACAAGAGTGGTAAACCCTAAACAAGAGTGATAAATTGCAACTTAAAACCCCGAAAAAGCTGCAATGTAAATAGGGTACTCTATGTTCTGGTACCTGGTTTTAACTTTGTTCTTACATTCTTTTTCCTTCAACTATACTCTTTTTGACTCAGATATTCTCACTGATTTCATCATTATTATCTAGTTTGGAGAATAACGGTTATCTTAGTGGAGAAAAATTCGCTTAAAAATTATGCTACTTTAATTACTGAAGATATTTGTGGAATGTGACTTTTTGGCATGCCCGGAATAGCTATGCTTTCAAACTTTGTCATAGGTATATTGCTTTTATTTTCCTATCAGCACAAGTGGCTTCTGTCCGTCGATTTTTTCCCCCTCTTTTCGAGTTGTCATTTTTTCTTTTCAATTATGCTCCATAATCCATAATGCTGTTCTGAGATTGATCTCAAAGATATACACTTTTAGTAGATTAAAGTTCAAAACTCACGAGTAAGCTTAATTATAAAATTTCAAGTGTCTTTTAGGTATGGCCACTTGATATGAGTGTGGGTGCTTCTATGCTCTTGAATACAGTATATAGCCGACTGGAGTGAAATTCTGATTATTGATCCTAAAAAAAAAAAAAAACTTCACTACCCTCAAACTTGTATAATTAGACAAGGACAAGAGTTACGTTCTCTTTTATATTAGCCTTTAGAAAAATGATTAGAGCTATTTTTTACAACATAAAAAGAAGAAACAAAGAAGGATGGCGATTATCAGTAAAGAAATATGATTGATCGTTTGGGCCCATGAATGAATTTTTAGATTCCAGTCAATTTGGGATTCATCTAAATGGTGGCTTTGTACCAAAACTTAATCTTTTCTTCTATTGTTTAGACTTGAGCTCAATCTTTCTGTCAATTTCATCATTCTGCATACAATTTACATTTTTGGTTGATCTGTAATTGTCAGCTTGGCATTTGCACGTACCTCAACTTTTCTCATGGGATATATCGCATGATCCTACAACATTTGGATGTCAAGGAAATTCTTAAAAAATTAATCATTAGGTAGGTGGCCATCATGGATTGAACCTAGACCTTTTTACTTTTTTACTGTCCTTTTGATCACTAGGCTACCTACAGTGGTTATTTTTGATTTTCCGCTCTTGGCACTACTTTCCCTTCTTGTTTTCTAGCTTTATTTCCGTTCTTGAAAAGTTGAAACTTGTAAACTTGTACTTATAAACAATACTTTCCCTCTGTTTTTCTTGCTTTATTCCCTTAAATACTGAGCTATCATTTGGGCATCTTACAGATTACTAGTTGGCCAAAAAATTGAGTGATAGAAGAGGCCTTGGCGGCGACAATCTGAATCAATTTCAAACTTGGATTTCTTTCTCAAAATCACAGAGCCAGTGACTCTGAAATTGGGTTAGGGACATGGCGTTGAAATTCTTGAACAAGAAAGGATGGCACACCGGCAGTCTCCGGAACATTGAGAACGTTTGGAAGGCAGAGCAGAAGCACGAGGCTGAGCAGAAGAAGTTGGACGAGCTCCGCAAGCAGATCCATGAGGAGAAGGAGCGCCAAGAGTTCCGCCTTCTTCAAGAACAGGCCGGCCTCGTTCCGTATGTTTTTATGTTTATGAATTGAATTGTTGAATTGATTAGTAGTTTGTGAAATTTCAAATCTGTTTTGCTATCTGAGTAGATGAGGATTGAAAATGTGTTATGGATTAGGTTAGGTTTGTTCGATTGATTTGACTAATTTTCAATTTTTTGTTGATTTGGTGTTTTAGGAGGCAAGAGAGATTGGATTTTCTTTATGAATCGGGGTTGGCAGTCGGGAAAGCCAGTGAATCCGATGGATTTAAGAGTCTTGAAACCCTACCTAGTTCATCTACTCCCGCAGTCGCCTCTGAACCATCTAGTTCCAAGGTAATGTTACACTCGTTGTCTTTGTTTTGTTAACTTGTTATCTTTGGCTATCTCTTTGGTGCTTAATTATGTTTCTTTTTTCTCCATTTATATGTTATTGCAGGAAGCCGTTGTCCCAGGAGCATTGTTTGAGGATAAACCTCATTCTGCCAATGACGCATGGAGGAAGCTCCATTCTGATCCTTTGCTTATCATTCGGCAACGTGAGCAACAAGCTCTTGCACGCGTAAAAAACAATCCTGTTCAGATGGCTATGATTCGCAAAACAGTAAGTTTACATTTTTTTTTTCCTCCATTTTCTTACCCTTGTATTGGTTAGGCGAGCTTACGCACACCTTGACTACTCTCATGAGATATAATGACTGTCAAAGAACCTTTTAAGAAATTAATTACTGAGTAGGCGGTCACTATATTGAACCCTTACTTTTTGGTTTTTAAGACCCTTTTGACTAAGAGAACAATTTATGATGGTTTAGGACTTATATGGTTATAGCACGGGCGGCAAAAATTAGATAGAAATATCCTTCTTTGTTCATTATTTTCTCTTTCATTATTTTCTCTTGGTAAAATTCTCTAAAACGATTTGGTTGCTTTTGTTAATTATCATTTGGAGTTGATGTAATTGATTTTTCTGCATTTCTCACTTGCCTTTTCAGTAGGGAGTTAAAGATGAATGTATGATCAGAAAGTTTATTTCGATACATTTTCATGATTAGTCAATAGTGGCATAAGTGGAAGCTTGTTTTAAAGAACGCTCATGAAAATTAAATTGTCTTATAAGAATGTTCTGCCACAATCGTTCTTGATATAGAAATCATTCTTCAACTGACTATCATATATGTTGCAAGTTCTTTTATTTTGATTTGAATAATTGATCTAATTTATTTTCTTTTAACATATATTTATAGGTTAAAGGGGAAAAACACAAGGAAAAGGATCCCGATGACAAAAGAGAACGGAAGAAGCACCGCCATACTAAATCTAAAGGTCATAAAGATTTTTCTCCCGAAAAAGAATATGATTCTGAAGATGGCAGCCCCGAGAGAAAGAGAAGGAAACATGATCGTGACAAGAGTTCAAAACATGATGACCATTTTTATTCAGAAGATAGAACGAGAAGAACAGATTCTAAAAATGAGAGAGATCATAAAGATGATCATGACAAGAGTTCAAGACACGATGATCATTCTTATTCTGAAGATAGAAGGAGAAGAACTGATTATAAGAATGAGAGGGATCGTGACAGAGGCTCGAAATATGCTTCACAAACGACCTATGAACAGTCGGATCGAAAGGCGCTCGAAACCAACTCTCGTGTTTCTGCAGCAGATAGACATCATGACAGATCAAAGAGGGAGAGAGATTCTTACGTTAACAACAAAAAGGACAGCAGAAGAGAATCGAGATCATATGAACCCAATGCTTCTGGGACTCCTCAGGAGGCACGCCATAAGCACCGTAGGCCCGCCACAAAGCTTTCAGAGGAAGAGCGCGCAGCTAGGCTGCATGAGATGCAACAGGATGCCGAGTTACACGACGAGCAAAGATGGAGGCGTTTGAAGAAGGCAGCCGAGGATGATGCAGTGGAAGCAAAACAGAATGCAGTGCCATCGAGCAGAAATTTCTTGGACACTGCTCAGAAACGGATGTATGGTGCTGAGAAGGGAGGAAGCTCAACGATTGAGGAAAGTATTCGACGTAGAACGTACTATTCACAGGGTAAATCTGATATTGAAGGCAATGCTTTTCGGCGGTAATGCACAACGCTTGTATGCCTTTCTTTTGGTTTTTCTTTTGGTTGTATAACATACTTTTTTAGTGTAGAATTTCCTTTTAGTGTATCAATGTGATCTATCTAAGTCATGCTGATTGGACTCATTTATTTGCTGTTTAAATTTCTGTATTTTCTATTGGTATTGATAATATGAACTTTATCAGCTTGAGAACTATGAAAGTTGGGACCTTCTATACCGTTTATTGTATAGCAAAGCTTCAACAATTTCTTTTGCTACAGTCATGATATCTTTTTCATCTCTCAGCACACAAGAAATACTTGAAGAATGAAGAGTTAATCAGAGTACAGGGAAATATGAATAGGTTGGAGAGAGAAAATTTATCGAGAAAAAGTTCGTCGTAACAGCCAATGTATGACATTTGGTTCAACATTTGTGAATGGAAGATTCGAATTCATGATTTCTTGTTGAATTATAATTTCTCTTGTATTGCTCGATAGCTGCTTGTGAGAGATCTCAAAAGTGTTGTGCTTTTGTATTTAGATGTTATTAGGAGATAAACAGATTTTATGATTTTCATGTTAATTTGTAATTAGGACAGAGTGATTTAAGAAAAGGAAACCTTAAGTATTTCAAAGATAAAAGTCTGGAAATTAAATGTCTGTGCTTGTTTTTACTCTATTATTATGCTTTTTTTATTATTTAAATAATCCAAAGCCAATCAATTCCTTCTGTCAATTGAACAATATATTTTAAAGTAAAGTTGCAAAAATATGAGCATATCTACAAAATAAAACAAACAAACAAACTTCTGAAATATGAGAGAAAATAAGTTTATTTTTTTAAAATCTATTTTTTATGTATTGTCTATTATTTTTTAATATTGATTATAAAAGTGTATCATCTTTATACTCTAAACACTAACTAAATCAAATTAAATCAATGACTTTAATCAAATCTTAACAAACTGATATCTTCAAACAAAATATTTTTTTAAAAGTTAATAAATTACAATAGTAACGTTACAAATAACAATTTACAACCAATTTTCTAATATTTTATAGTCGTTTTTGTTTAATTTAACAATAATTAAAGATTGAACTCGTAATATCAGGATTGTAGGATCATATGAAATATTAAGGAGGTGATTGGATTTTGGAGTTGATAAAATGAGAGGAGAGGAAATTGAGGAAGAAGAGTAAATTGAGTAAATTAAAGATATGAAATATTTGTTTGGGATTGGTGTTATAGAGAGAAGAGATTATAAAAAAATTTATTGGGATTTGTGTTTTAAGAGAGAAGATGTTTATTTTAGATTAAATTTAATATAAAGTTTGATTGAGATTTGTATTTTATGAGAGGGAGTGTTTATTTTAGATAAAATTTGATTTGAGGTTTGATAGGATGTTGGAGAGAAATTGAGGTGAGGATGAGAAAGAATTGAGGAGAGACTACTATGTATTAAAACAAACAAGATTTGCTCACTCTCGTTTCCTCTCCCCTAAATCCAATCACTCCTAATAGACTCTCTATATTTTAAGTGATTATTAAATAATTATTTAGAAACGAATAATTTATTTAATTTGAAAGATAATGGTAAAAACTTATTTATTGCAACCGGTTAATTACTACAAACAAACACCCAAGAGGGTTTGAACTGCAAATATAGGAAGTTTAGGGGAAAATATGCAATTTCGTATAGTTCAGAGGTGAAAAACGTTAATTGCAAACTATTCTCGTTCTTCATCGTCTTGGCTTTTTGTCTCCGACTTCATCATTCTCTCCCTCTTCATTTCTCTCGACTCTTCCCTGTGAATCTCCGGCCGGTCTGAATTCTCTTGACCGGTTCAACTCCGATTGAGCTTTCCTCATTTCTAGATCAGAATCTCGCTAACAATCATGAATCCTGAGTAGTAAGTCGCTTCATCGATCGAATCTTTTTCAAGCGATTCCCTGATTTGATCTTGTTATTTTGTCTTTTTTCCGACTATTATCATTCGTTTGATGTTTGTTTTTCCTTCATTTTATGTCTGTTCGTTTTTATATTTTTGGATGACCTATTTTGCCGATTTGAGGTTTATTTGGATCTGTATGCTCATCCAAATTATATTGTGATAGATGAACGATTGTTTTTGGATTGGTTGATGGTTCTAATTCGTAGCCCTTGTTCAGTTATGACAATAGAATTCAGAGCGTTCTTATTTGATTAATCGATACAACATCAAATCTAACTTTATATTGGTAGGAGTCTAGGAGGGGGAATTTGCCCTTTAGTTTCACTTAATTTCAAAACGTATATATAATTTCCCTGAAATTTTATCGTCTGTCCTCCACTTTATCTCAAGTTCTTAGAATCGAGACTAACAATGTACAATTTTGCCTTTTTCTGAAGTTTTTTGACCTCGCTTCCACTGTATGACATCATTTTTTTTCCTTTGTTCTTGTTGTTGTTTTTTATTTTTATTTTATATTATTTTTTTGTTTTTTGTTTGAGGTCTGTCTGTTGATATGAATTTTTGTTCTTGTACCCTTGATCATATGAAGTCCCAGGTTCCAATTTTACTAAAAAAAAAAAAAACTATATATGGATTTTTGTTTTCTTGTGAAGGCATTAGGCATTGTCTTTTTAATAAATAAATGATTTATTTTTTAACGTTGCAATTATTTTTGTCCCTACTGGTTTGCTTTTTACTAATGTCCTTTTTCAGTGTTTGAATAATGAATTATGTTGTTCATCGTGCTGGACCACTGCTTGCTTTGATGTTTTAGTTTAAGTTTATTTATTCAAGCAAATGATTATTAATTTAATCGGCTGCCTGAGAATGTGGTAAACAGATATACTGATAAGTTTTCATCGTGAGTTGTGGATGTCAGTTGTGGATGTCATTGAGTATTTTCTGATTGCTAATTGGTGTTTGACATCTCTTTTTAAACTTATAAGTTGCTTGACAATCATTTTATTTTTGGTTTTTAAACTTATTCTTACAAATACTATTTTTTGACCTCTAATTTTCTTGCTTTATTGCCTTCTTCTGAAAATGTTCTGAAAACCTGAACCAAATTTGAAAACTAAAAATATAAAATTCATATTAAAAAACACGTCATAAAAAGGTTATCTAACGGATCTATCGAGTTGGTAACATTTGGGGTTTTTTTTTCCTTTTTAATTTGGTTTTCTCTGATAGTGACTACTTGTTCAAGCTCTTGCTCATTGGAGACTCTGGAGTTGGAAAATCATGTCTTCTATTGAGATTTGCTGTAAGTTTCAGATCCGCATCTCTCTTTGTTCTACGTTTGTAACTCTTTGGTTATATTAATTCTTTCTTTCACTTTCATTGATTTCAAGGATTCAAGGTTTATAAACTTAATTGCTGTCTTTTTCTAACATTGACGGCAAACAGAAAATACTTTTAAAAATTTTCGTCCTCGTTTTTTCATGTGCCTTGTTGCATTTCATTTTCATTAAAATCAAATAGTTATCAATTCAAACACTATAGATCCAAAGAAAATAATATGCATGTTTCAATAAAAGGATGTTTTCATTTTTTCTTTCAAACAAAAGATGGAGGCCAAGGAATTAGATGTTGAAATCAACGGTTTTGGATAGAAAACTCCTCAATCCTTTTTACTGTTGTGACATGGTGCCAGCGGCAGGGCATCTGATCCATATTTTTTTAGCGTGTATCTCTCACCTTCTCTACAGTTTCCTTGACATCCAATTGTTGTAAAACCTAGCAGTCTAAAGGACAATAAAAAAAAAAGTCGTGGTTGAATCCATGGTGACCACCTACCCACCTAAGAGTTAATTTCCTACGAATTTTCTTGACATCCCTTGAGAATAGTCAAGGCGCGCGCAGGCTGACCTCGACATTCATGGATATAAAAAAGAACTCTCACCTTCTCATGAGATAGTATGCTTTTGCATTTTTCCATTTTATCAGTTAATAAACTGCCTACTTGCCAAGGCTTTTCTTGTTCATGGAGCTTCATCTACTGATTGGTTTTTCATTTGTTTCTTATATACAGGATGACTCATACCTGGATAGTTATATCAGTACCATTGGAGTTGATTTTGTAAGCTTTTATGATTCTTAAAATAAAAAATAGTTCTGGTTTAATGACATACCTGCACACTGATCACTTAAAGGTTTTGTCGTCCTAGAAAATTCGCACTGTGGAGCAGGATGGGAAAACAATTAAACTTCAAATTGTGAGATTCTCTCTCTACACGCATATAAATTCACAGACACACACACACATTTACATGGCCTTTCTGTAAGTTATCTTTTCTGATTTCTGGAGAATACATACAGTGGGATACTGCAGGACAGGAGCGTTTTAGGACCATCACTAGTAGCTACTACCGTGGTGCTCATGGCATAATAGTAAGTTATATGTATTATATAACTTATGCATAGCAAGTTTTTTCTATAGTCACAGAACTCTGAGTTTGTTTCCTTCGTTGGTTCAGATTGTTTATGATGTAACAGACCAGGAGAGTTTCGAAAATGTTAAGCAATGGTTAAACGAAATTGACCGTTATGCCAGTGAAAATGTAAACAAGCTTCTAGTTGGCAATAAGTGTGACCTTCCTAATAGAGTAGTGTCCTATGAATCTGCAAAGGTAAAAAAAAGATATTTTCTTTCAATGTACATTTGTTGACTGAAATTACTTGAAGCCTTGGAGGCATGAGAAGCTGAGAAAAATTCTTCTAACCGTCTCGTTTTTTTTCGTAGGCTTTTGCTGATGAAGTCGGGATCCCATTTATGGAGACAAGTGCAAAAGATGCTACCAATGTAGAACAAGCATTTATGGCCATGACTGCTGACATTAAGAATAGGTATATATCTCCCCTCTTTCGTGTGCTGAGTGTGCAAAATTTCATTGCCCCCAAGGAAACCAGATATTTCAATTTTTGTTGTATTAGGTTAAACAAACCATCAATCAAAAAGCTTGAGCAGATGAGTTAGGATAAATTTAATTTGAGTTAATTATAAATTTAGTCCTTATGGTTTGAAGAAAGTTAGAGTTTAGTCCCTATGATTTAAAAATCTAGAATTTAGTCCCTATGGTTTGTAGAAATCTACAATTTAGTCCACATGGTTTGAAAATTAGAATTTAGTCTTAAGGTTTAATAAAATCTAAAAAATAGTCTCCCGTTCGTAATTTTTGGTGAATAAAATACGTAGAAGTTAGTTATATTTGTGTTTAATGATGAGAGTGTGAGATAAGTAATTGATTTATTCATACATCAGAAGTTACATTTTCGTACTTAAATCTGCCTACGATTTACGAATAACATGGACTATTTTTTAGGTTTTATCAAACCATAAAGACTAAATTATATATTTCTATAAACCATAGGTACTATAGTCTAGATTTTTAAACCATAGAGACTAAACTCTAGCTTTCTTTAAACCAAAACCATCAATCAATCCAAAAGTTGAAGTTGGTGGGTTGGGATAAATTTAATTATATCAACCAACTATTTTTCACTCGGTTTTATTTCATAAACCACTTGAACAATTACGAATCTTTCTCCCTCTGCATCACAGGATGGCTAGTCAACCTGCAAACAATGCGAGGCCACCGTCGGTGCAGTTAAAAGGGCAACCCGTTAATCAAAAGGGTGGATGCTGCTCCTCCTAGTTTGTTCTTTCTGCTACTCCAAGTATGAATTATGCACGTAGTATATCAAGTGCATTTGAATATCTTTCTTTATAAAGTATCTGAAATCCCATTCATTTCTAGTCGACTTTAAATTGCTATCTTTCTGTATTATCAAAGCAGTAGTATTTCTTTTTCCTTTTCTTTTGTCCAATGCTTGTTTTAAGCTGTTATGTAGGGAACTTTTAAGAGGTATAGTTCAATCCAGCTCTCAGGTTATTTGAATTGTCACTCTATACCATCTTTAAGTTTCTGATTTGTTTCTCTTATGTGTTGATAGAAGTCCAATGATTTAAACACAGATTTGAGGGTGATTATGTGGGGTTGAATAATAGTTGGATATAATACTTTTATATGAGCCAAAAAGGCTTAGTTAGGGAACCTTGTCCTAAGTTTGTTGTGCTTGTGTAGATTTGAACTTGTGATTTTAAATAAAGATTTGCTTGTCATCACTTATCATAGTGCTGTCTCAAGGTTCGAGACCCATATATGACATTAATGCGTAGACATCTCTTGTATCTCAATTTCTTCGATGTCTTCCAGTGCTTTAGGGACATGTGTGGTTACCCCGGATTAGTGGAACAAAGTTTGATTTTTCGGTTGCAAAAAGGAAAAACAAATCATAGTGGTATATCCATTTTGGCCACTTGTAGCCATCATGAATTGGTCGGTCTAGAAGATTTAAGAGGTTACGAGTTCGATTTATAATAGTTAGTTACATAGGATTTTCTTAATGTATTTCTTAGTACAATAATATGGTAGAGATATATAGTATGTTACCTAAGATTAGTCGAAATGTATATATATAAGCTGACCTTTGTACCCAAATGGATATAAAAAACATAATATTTGATAAATTATTTACATTTGATGCAATTTGTTGGAGATTATGATGCAGATGGATCCTTCCAAAGACAAATTATAATTGAAAAAAAAAAAGAATGTTAGGATTCACCGAGCCAAATTTCTTGCCTCATATGAAATACTTCGATAACCATTTGGCTTGTCGTTTTTTGTTTTTGAAATTTAAGCATATATTTACCATCTTCTCCTTAAGCAAGTATACAGATATGCTAATGAAATTCCATAAACTGAAACAAGTATTTGAAAGTTATTTTTTTTTAGCTTTCAAATTTTGATTTTATTTTTAAAATCACAAGTAAGATGTAGACATAAAGTCATGAAAAATATGTGTTGGTGTAGTAGTTGTAGACTTCGATTTTAAAAACAAAAAACGAAATATTTATCAAACATGACCAATTTATTAACATGAGGGTTCTCCAAAAGGAAATTCGATAGGAGAGTTGTCTCATTTAAAAAATTTTATATTGTTTAAATCAAATTGGAATACTTGAATTAGTTCTCATGATATTAAAAATTGGAATTTAGTTTCATAATTAGAACAAACTTGATAAATCATATGTTCTATCTAGTAAATTACTTAACCCATATTGTAAGCAAAATATATTTTATTTTCTAAGCATATTTTTCAATATTTGCTTCTACCATTCAGTTCATTTGCAAGTTTCAAACTTGAGAATTTCAAAAAAACATATTTTAAAAATCCAAACATCTACCAAACAAAATAATCAATTACCCTATTTATTCAATTCATCTATAATTTTGCCAGACATAAGTAAAACAAGATTTTTTTTAAATACAAATTAAGGGAGAGAGATCACAAATTCTACATAGAAGGTACTACTGTTCTCAAATAAATAAGAGCAAAATACCGATTTTTAGAATGTACTGTTGAACTAGATTACCTCCAAACAATGAGCAGAATTGGTCATTAAAAGCAACAAATTATTTTCTTACTCTAAATCAATTAACCATGTTATAGAAAAATATAAATATGGCAACAAACTTTAACTTGTTATCATTTAATTTATTTTGTAAGGTTCATATAACTCTAATGGCAGCAGAATTAGTTTGAGAAGACAAGTTTTTAGGCTGTGGAGATTGGGGCAGTCCAATGTTGAGGTCTAGGGCATCTGTCCCAAAAGAGGGTCCTATGACAGAAGGCATTATTATTAAGGACCTTGGAGAAGAAGGAATCCCAGATGGATGTGTAGCCATTGGTTCATAATTAGGGCTACTCCTCCTTGGGCTCTTACTTGATCTTCTTCCAACCTCAATATTTGGGGAAACTCCCACCTATTATAAATTCATTCAAAATCAAATATCATTACATTTGAATATCATAATCTTAGCGTATGAAATTTACTTTAAGATAAGGTTCATTTTTAGAATCATTTTTATCATTTATATCTATCTTTTCCGATATTTGACTTTCAAATATTTAATTTTAGTCGTTTTACGTATTTTTTT
>JBBMEG010000022.1:11702805-11714263 GCA_037832605.1 Cyclanthera cordifolia
CCCAAAAACCGGACAGTTTAAGACCCATTTAATAACGTTCTTGTTTTTGATTTCTCATTTTTTATTCTTATTTCTTGGAATCGAACCAATGATCCCAAAAACCGGACAGTTTAAGACCCATTTAATAACGTTCTTGTTTTTGATTTCTCATTTTTTATTCTTATTTCTTGTTTTCTTAGAATGAGAAACAATAATGTTTTTTTGTAACTATTTCTATTTTGTGTTTCATACAAAAATAAGAAGAAACAGGAACAAAACTTATTTGATAACTATATTTGATTTTTTGTTTTTTTTCTTTAATTTTAATAATTTTTTATCTTTTTAAAAGATGTAAGTCCTTCCGTATAAAAATAATATGCATTAAAAATTATTTATAAATATTGTAATTTAAATAAATATTTTATATAAAATATAAAATAAATCTCAATGTTAACAACAAATTTAGTAGGTTATTTTTCAAATTCGTAGGTGAAAGAAAAAATTAAAAAGTACGAAACTGAATTGAATCAAATTGATCTTTTTTTACAACATCATTTAGTTTGATATTTTAGAAAATTGAAATATACTGATTCGGTTTCCATTCTTAATGAGAGAACCAACATAAAACCGAACCAAACTAAATATATAAATACTAAAGGAAAATAAAAATACATTATTATTTAGATGGGAAGAAAACAAATTTATATTTTAAATAAGTAAAAAAAATATAAATATTTTGTTATTTGTAGAAAATGTTTTTTTTGTTAATAAATTAAAATAATATACATTATCTAATGAATATAAATATTTTTCAAATATATTTGTAAATAAGTGATATTATAAATTTTAAACAACCTAAATTGTAAAAAAAAAATCTCCTAAAATTTAAGTCACTTTGGACTAAGATAATTAACATAAACCTAATAAATAAAAATTAGACCATCAAAATCACGCACACACCCGAAATTAGAATAATGTATAATGTGATTTTCAGGAAGAAATACATTATTTTCAAGCTAACAAGAGAAATATGTTTTTTTTATCAAAGACAAAAATTTCAGATTTAAAAAAAGAGAAACAGAACACTTTATTTTTCTACACAATTTTAAGAAACGTTGTTTTTATTTTTGGAAACAAGAAACGGGAACAATTACCAAACAAGTCTGTTTCTTAAAAATAGGTAAGAAGCAGGAAACGAGAACGTTACCAAATGAGCCTTTCGTAGTCAATTTTTGTCTCTTTTGGAATTGGGTCTTTCATCCCTCTTCGTGTGGATGTCAATTTTTATAGGCTGGATTATGAGTTGTTCTAGGAGTTGACCGTGTTTTTGCAAGGAATTTGTTCGTTGTTCTTGTATTGGGGCAGAGTATGCCCCAGGTTTTGTGTTTTGGAACGAATATCGGTTTTGTTTAAAAAAGAAAAGATGGGAAGGGTTAAAAACTAGACAGCAGTTTATATCAAGTTAACTCAATCCCAAAGCAGCTTATTAGATTAGGCGAGCAAATAAGAAACTATTGTCTCAAAAAAAAAAACAGCCGTTATTTTTAGGGGATTTTCATTAGTTAAAAAAAGGAAAAAAAAAATTTAACAGACTTCAAACAAGTGAAACATGCAAAAACTGATACAATTCAATTAAGTGAAACAGGTACAATCATGTACGGTAAGAACACAATGATTTCATCCACCTATTAGATATTGTGAGCATCTATCACTAATTAATTGGCGTTGAGAGGAATAGTCTACTTATCTTATAAATTGCTAAGAGGTTTCCTCAACCTGCCCCTCAATTTTGAATAAGATTCCGATTACATTTCTATTAAACCGAATACCATTTGGATTTAATAGAAAATAGGCTCAAATTATCATCTTAGATAGTGTGAACATCCATCTCAAAACTAATTACTAATAAGAGAAGTATCATATCTATCTTATATATTGCTACGAGGTCTCCTCAACAAGCCACTCAAAATGGTGCCTTTTTTGGACTAACCATTCAATAGACTAAAATACGGTAACACCATATTAGATAGTATGAATGTCCATCTTAAAACCAATTAGTGATGAGAGGTTTCCTCAATCTTATAAATTGTTATGGGACCTCAACAACGCCTAACCTATAGAACTAAAAGAAGTTTCTATGAATTTTCTTTAGAATAAGAATATTCATTGGACGCAGCCAGATACAAGTTCCTAGTTCACCCTCTAAGGATAGTTTTTTTTGTTTTACAACTTAAAATCATTTAGTTTGCATTAATTATGAATTTCCTAGAAGAGAATAGCACACAGGAAATTACAGCTTAAAGAAGTAACAAGTTAGGACATACCTGCTGTCTCAATGAGATAAGAGCGTGAGAGAGGAAATGAAAGAAGAAGTTGACATTGTTTCAACCTCCTCTGAGCTCGAGTCTCAGAAAATACTGCAATAAATGTGCATAGCAACATATACTATAGTTATGAGTCTTATGAAATTATTTAACTCTCAGAAAATATGGTTATTGTAAACAACCTACCTAAAAAGCACGAACACTCAAGTTTGGCTAGCATGTTCATGTTCGACACTTGAACACTCCAACACACGTTGGAAACATTGGATACGTATTAAATAATAGATATTGTATTGAATACTAGTTGTGCAAAGTCAATATATAGCTAACATTTATAACACATATCAAACACTTTTCAAGTATACTAAATAGACATTAATATTACAAGACAAAAATAATAAATTCTGAACGCGAAAAATATGAACACGTTTTTTAAGCATATAAATGCATAAGCTTATTGACTTCGAATTTCCTTCTGGTAAAGTGATGTTTAATTTTTGAAAATGTATATTTGTCTTAGATTGTAAAAAAAAACAGAGAGAGACATGTTGGTATGTTTGTGACTCGTATGTGTATCCATATCCATGCTTCTAAGCAACTGGCCTTTAATGATTGAGAATTTTCCACCCAATAAAGAGGAGTGCCAAAGAACTTTTTTTTTTTTTGAACTGAAAAATAAGAAATTTGCTCTACTATATTCGGAGTAATCACGTCTGTCCTCACCGGAAGGAATGGAAACATGAAAAGTGTCACAAAGTAATGTTACACCTAGATATCGAACTTGGGACCTTAAGGGGAGCACACCTTCAAAGCCCAGGTTTCGACCACCGGGGACAAAAAAATCTCTCTTCTATGACATTCCTCCATTAATGGCAGGAAATCTCTCATTATGAAGATAAGGTTTTAGCATGGAGTCTCTTCTCTTCTATGCCCTACTGCCCACGCACATGAGAATATTGCTCCTTTAGTACTCAACCTATGATACGAGTAATGAAATAACTGGAAGAGTATGGAGGCATTATTTAAAAAGTGCATTATTTAAAAAGTAGACATACCTCACAAAAATCCATATTGTCAGGCCAACAAACAGACTGGTGATTTGAAAGAATCCTGAAGTGAGATTGGTTCAATTTGAGTT
Organism: Cyclanthera cordifolia; assembly: GCA_037832605.1. Taxonomy (NCBI): domain Eukaryota; kingdom Viridiplantae; phylum Streptophyta; class Magnoliopsida; order Cucurbitales; family Cucurbitaceae; genus Cyclanthera; species Cyclanthera cordifolia. Next base: position 11,706,247 of record JBBMEG010000022.1, read on the forward strand.
GAACTAATGGCCGTTAAATCTAAGAAGAAATCTCGATGCTGTTGATATCAGCACCTTTTTCTTCGTATGGTGCCTCACTGTTTGTCACAAAACTAGGTTGATTGGTTGACGCAAGAAGTCTTGCCCACATTCTGCCAGTTAACTCCACCGTGTTTTGTGTCTCCGTAACACGCTACACAACACAACCACATAATGTATTCAGTCTGATGATATTAGTTTTCCTCATTGTATTGACACAGCAATATAAGAGGCAATGATCTTGCAACAAAACCAATTAAACACACTGACTACAATGAAATCATTGTGTACCTATCGTATATGATTGTAGTCGAAATTAGTATGATCATAAGTCAAAATGTGAAAGAAACGCCTTACAAAATCAATAGATTGAGAGCATGCCCTAACAACAAAGTATATATAAGCTAAAAAACTGAACCAGATGGGCAAGACGACAGCATCTGAAACAGATGCATAGCTTGTATTTCGCTACCAAGTTATATAATATTAATACAGCCAACAAGATCTGAGGTCAACTGTCATCAGTCATGATGGACTTGATAGCAAAGGAGTTCAAAGAAAAAAAAAAACAAAAACTCAATAACCAAGAGATTCTAGGTTCGAATCATCCCCAACCAAATGCTGTTGAATTTTTTAAAAAACAATAAAAATAAAAAATAAAAAATAAACAGGACTTTAACTTCTGATTTATGAGCGGAAATGTGCACTTTCTTTAATCGCTATGAGCCAATATTAAAGTCAAAATACGTTGCCAAGTAAGTATCTATGAGAAATACAATTTATACATATAAGATTTAGTCGGGCTAATATATAAGATACCCCACATCTAATGTATCTAGTTACATTCTAACTAAGAAATGTTTGTTAAGTAAAGTAGTACTTAACAGAAACAAGTTTTAGGTTGGCCAAATGGTTAGAGAGGATCATGCGGATCTAGGAGGCTATGAATTCAATCCATGGTGACCATATATCTAAGAATTCAATCATAGACAGTTGTCTCATGAGAATGGTCGAGGTCAATGTTTTAAATGGCTAAAGGCCGCCTCCATAACACATAAAAGTATTAAAGAAAACACCCTGACAATTGACGCTTTAACAAAATTTCTATAAAATATCTTTAATATCACTATTCTTGAATTATGTTAAACCACCAATCAGCCTAAAAACTCAAGCGTATGGGTTGGAGTAAATTTAATTATATCAACCAACAATTCTCTCACTCCTGGGCTTAGAAATTTGAGAAATTCCCTACAAGTAATATTCAATTTTAATTGGGGAGAATACGATTTGAAAGGGACTCAGACTCGGGACTTCTTACTCTGATACCATGTTCAATTTGAAGGGGACTCGGATTCAGCATGTATCATTATCAAGGATAAGATCATAACCAGTAAAAGTAGTAACAGTTCAAAGTGTTATGATTTTGAATCCTTATATTTCTAAGGAATTTAGAAAAATAATACTATTCTTCCACTAATTATATGAGGCATAGAGAGTCAGAAACTTTAAGCCTATGCCTCATATGATCCAAAGAAGGTGTGAGCGTTGAGATTTAAAATTAGAGTAAGGTATAAGCTTCAACAGCTTTTTAAAACAGTGTTCAAGATGTGCGGGTAAACTGGACCAAACACTCACAAGTATAAAATAAAAAATAAAAAATAAATCCAAATCCAAGAACCGTTGAGATGTTATGAGATTTTTAGCTGACAGAAAAATTAAAGTGAATAAGCTGAAAATGAGACATCACACGAAGAACTCAAAAACTTGGTGCAAAGAACAAAAATGCTTACAGCAATTGGAATATAAGCATGTCTGCTATTGACAGGTCCAACAGTAAATCCAGTGTACCCTGCCATGGCACCATGGACAGCACTCTGAGCAAGAAGGGTGCAATATACATTATCTGAGGCATTACTGGGAACAGCTCGAATCATATATGTAGGATCTGCAATGGAAGCAAGATTAGAAACTGGCAGTGAACCAAAGATTTAACTATGATGTTTGCAATAGAGCAGTAACTAGACTCTCTATTAATAAGCATATGCTCTTTGGCTAAGGCGTTTCTTTCAAAGATTTGATTCCAAGGCTGAATTGGATTCCTTGTCTTCCCAAGAGATAAGTAGATAATTTTTGGCTGAGAGCGAACTTCTCAACCTTTATATGATTGAAGGATGAAATTTAATTCAGAAGTGCAAGCTTCTTTGGCTTAAGAAAGGTGTTGAAAATACAAATTTCTTTCATAGATTCTTTGCTGCCTGGAAAAGAAAAATGTTGATTTCTGAGCTGCATTTTGAAGACGGGTCTATCCTTCTCTCCTGAAGAGAAATTGAGAAAGAAATTATTGGTTTTTTCCCCACTTTTTACAGCAAGATCCAAGCATTCTTAATCATTTTCAGTGGAGTCCGGTTTCTGCAAGTTAGAATGTGGCACTAACTCAACCTTTCAGCCTTGAAGAGTTATGGGCAGGAGTTAATAGTTTTGGATTGTTTTCAAACTGTGCCAAAGAAAATCTGCTTCATCTTCTAATGAGCCCTTACATAAATAGAAGTGCTTCTTTGGTTGGATTTTTTTTTTTTTTTAAAAACCGAGAAATCGCTCCACTATACGTGGGGTAACCACACCCATCCCTAAACCAGGTACCGCTTCTTTGGTTGGATTAATGCTGTAAAGGTCATTGTTTTCGAGCCTTGGCAGGAGAGGAATCAAAGGGTCTCCAACTTTGTTCTTCCTCGGTTGGCCAGTTTTGACTAACTTATTGCAGGATCGTTGTAATTGGGGGCCTCCATTTCTCCTTTCCAGTCTCATATGTTTTGTTTTTTCTTTTGGCTATCGTTAGTACCTTGTATTTGCTTTTACCCTATTGTCATTCTTTCATTGAGAAATAGCATAGTTCTTGGGTTAAACTTATAACAATGTTTTTAACCCCATTCTTTGTTGTTTAGAAAAAATAAAAAAGGGGAAAAAAAAAAAAAAAAAAAAAAAAAAAAAAAAAAAAAAAAAAAAAAAAAAAAAAAAAAAAAAAAAACCTGAAGTCAAAACTCACAAGTTTAAGCACTAAAACTAGACTTTCCACGGACCAAAATAGAAATAAACTTAAAGTTAGAAACCAAAATGGTATTTTAACCTATTTAAAACTAAGTTAGTTAATAGCATAGTTCTTGGGTAAAACTTATAACAAGTCAATGCTCTCAGGTTCTCATTGAGAATCTTATTGTCTACAGTCATCACTTAATCGCAGAAAGATGCAACCTCATTTTAGTCTGACATAAGGTCTGAGTAGACAACCAACTTCATAAAACACGCTCCAATTTTCACTTAATTTCCTATAGCAAAAACTAAAATACAAATTATGGTTTTGTGAAAAATGACCTAGATCCCTAAGTACAGTACTGTAAGTTCCAAGGAACTCCAGCGAAGCCACAGGGAAAAGAAAATTATTCATAAAAATGGAAAAAATAAAAACCATTAACAAAGGTTTCGGATGTACCTATGTATTTCATATTAATTGCCATCTTCTGAACCTTTGTAAAATAATCCTGTCAGAGATTGATCTATCAATAGATAGTACATAATAGCTGAAATGAACTAAAGACTATACCAAAGAAAATTAGCGTGTAATAAATCTGCAACATAAGTAATTAGGAAAAAATAAAAAAGGAGCTCTAAACATGTCTTCTTATTCGAGATGATGCCTCTATATTGGGTTCACCAATCTTGAAATAAATCTCAATTCATTTTTATTGGACTGATTACCTATTTGATGGACTATTATACTATATTAAATAGTATAAGCATCCATCATCAAAATCAATTGGTGATGAGAGGAATAGTCTACCTATCTTATAAACTCTATGCAAGAAGGTCTTTCTAACTTTACGTTGATCCTCAACAACAACGACTCATTAATGAAAGAAAAAAAAAATCCATATTAAATGAGGTTACACCAAATAATCAAGAAAAAGGTCTAACCATCTCTCACCTTAATCTTTCGAGATAACCATGGACCGACATCTAGTAATAATCTATTTCCTGATGCATCCGTCTCTTCAACTGCATGCAAGTCTTGAGCAATATAATCCTCTCCTGCTCCTTCTGCTATCACAATAACCATGTGTCCATTCTCTTTGAGCCGATGTTCTATAAATTCATAGAGCCCTCCTGCCCCTTCGAAGTAGAATGGTGATTCGGGAATCAAGCAGCAATCCTGCCACATTTCATAGCTATTGAAAGAACATAAAATTTTTGAAACTAGTTTACTGACAAATATAAAATTACAATAATGAAGCACATTCAATATATTTTTTTAACTAGAAACAATACTTATAATTTACAAAATAATGAAAAGAGACGGATGCTCAAAGAATCACAATACTATCTTGCCAACACGAGCAATAGCTTAGCGGCATTAGCGTTGACTTTATGATCAAGAGGTCACAGGTTCAAGTCCAACCACTCCCAATGCTGTAACCTCAAAAAAAAAAATCATAATACTATTTTTTTCCTAATTATATCACCAATTTTATCCGCCTTATTTTCTTTCTTGTGCACTCGCTACCATTCAAACAAAAATGAGATATGAGATTTCCTTAACCATTTAAGCAGGACCCCGTCTTAAGAATTTGATATAGCTAAACTAGAAAAATCCAACCAGAAATTACTCGCCAAACTGGAAAGTACATACCGTGGCTGTGGCTCATTTTCTTTCTTCGATATTTTTTTTATAAGAAACAACTTCATTAAAGTAATGAAATTACAAATTACTGTTACTTCAGTTACAAAAGAGATCTCCAACTATTTAGAGAATCATAACTATATTCACAAAAAAGAGGGGAGATTTTACACCAAAATACCACCATATGAGTAATATTTTCAATAAACCGATTTAGAGGAATAGATTTGTCTTGAAAAATCATGTGGTTCCTTTCCAGCCACAAGCTCCAACAGAAAGCTTTAATGAAGTTCTTCCACAGGGCCTTCTTCTTCTCTTTGAAAGGATGTTCTATTAGTGTTTAAACACCATTAAAAAAGCTTCTCGAATAAAATCCCATAAAGGATGTTCTCCCATAGGGCTTTCTTCTTCTCTTTGAAAGGATGTTCTATTAGTGTTAAAACCAGCACGTTGTGTGGGTCCCATGGGAGAATTAAACACCATGAAAAAGCTTCTCAAATAGGGTGACGTACTTCTCGTCTTTGTAAACTTCGTTCAAAATGTTATTTGAAATTAATCCAAAAATAAAACAACAAGAATAAGTTAATTATGATTATCCTTAAACTTCATAATTAGTAGCTCACACATTAGTAGTTAATTCTTTTTTTTAGTTCAATTGGGGGTGAGGCCATTCGAACACTTGAGCTCATAGAAACGGACACACTTATGCCATTTAAGTTATTACTTTTGTGGCAAATTAGTGGTAAATTCTAGACCCTTGGGAGGTGTTTGGTGGAGAAGTTGTGAAGAAGCTAGTAAAGGAGTTATCATAATAGCTCATTTGAATGTGTTTGTTTGTAAATGAGTTATAGAGGGGTTATAATAAATAGTTTATTTGGATGTGATTGTTTGTAGAGGAGTTGTAAGAGAGTTTTGATATTTGTGAATGATGTGACATCTATGAGGAGTTAATTTAACTCCTCATTTTTGTATAGGAGTTAAATTAGTTTCTAGGGGTTAAAATAAACCCTAGAAACAAGCATTCCCTTAACAAGTAAAATTAATCATCCACTGAGAAGATGCATGTTTCTACGATTAACAACCGTTCTCACAGAAATCATTGGATCCAATCGCTAGATGAAAAATAATTGTGGACTGATAAGCAGAAGTTAACCCATATTGAATTAATAAGATGATATGAAGTCTAACCACGTCTCTACTTGCCAAAGTTGCAATTGTGGCAATAAAACCTGCCATAAGAAAGCATTAAAATGTGGAAAAAATGGGGGTTAAATATAAGGAATAAGTTATATTATCATTGTAAAGGTTTGGATACAAGTACCACTGTATCGGCCCATAAGTTTAACGATTCCAACTCCATTCTCTACACTTTCAACCTCCACATGAGCAGCATTAATGGCCCTCTGTGCTTCTTCAACCGCAGTATCAAACCCAAAAGATTTGTCTATAACCTAAATCATCATAACACATAAAATTCTTAATTTTAGTATATTGGGGAAGAAAATCTTGACAAATTGATGGGGAATGACCAGAGACTAGAAATCCATTGAAAAGGGAGAAGAAATATATGCATTGTCGGCTATCCAATAAAATTACGAAGGAACTACCATTTTCCTAAAAAATATAATCTGCCTTATGGAAATCCTCCAGCCTACTACGCCATGTATAACCATTCAATTAATGAACTCCTTAGCTAATAACTAATATGCCCTTCTAATATCCTAACCTTTCCTCTACTGTTCCTAACTATGTCCTACTTCCATATTATCATACAACTTCTTCATGTGCAGGTGTGCCATATCTACACATCCTAATTATATTACCATTGATTTCTTTAGTTAACAAACAATTGGATGCGAATGTAAGAAATTTCAACTAGTGACCTTTTGGGCTTTAGTTTGAATGTAAGAAACTTCTTCATGTGCAGGTGTGCGTGTGCCATATCTACTCAGTTCTCCAACTTCTAAAAAAACTAAAGATAAAATCTTCAGAAGTGTAGATATTTAAGCATTCAAGTAACTAGAAACATTCGATCAAAGTTCAAACTACGAATTTATACAAGTACTAGCCTTATTATCAAGAAATAAGCATCATGCATAAAGATCTGTTTTCTTGCCAAATGGATGTATCTTTCAAGCTTAGAGTATTGAGACCTTCAAAAACAATACTTCCAATTGTCAAGAAAAATACTTACAGCAATGTCATTATCAATCGTCTTGGGGATCCCAGCAACAGCAACTTGAAGACCACGTTTTGCAACTTCCTTTAGAAAAAGAAAGGAAATTTAACTTCTGTCCAACAAATGAATTATTAAGAACAATTGTGAAATTAATAGAAGAGTGAAATGTTAATAACCTGGTAAATTAAAGCTGCTCCTCTTTGAGTACCATCACCGCCAATGATATACACCTAGACCACAGGAAGATATTATTTTTCTGAAGCATTACCTCTATTGTTTTTTCTTCACTGAAATAGATATCTAGTCTTTTCAATTGGACCTGCTTTAGTTGAGAGAAGAGGAACGGTATATGTACCTGATTTATTCCACGATCCTGAATATTATCAACAATCTTATTTGTATCATGGCCTCCTCGTGAAGTACGAAGAAAAGTACCACCATGTTTATGGATATTGTTGACAACTTTAGGTGTCAATTTTAATGTATTCTTTGCGTAAAACCCTCTGTATCCTCCCTGGTGACGTAAACAGCAAACAGTATATGTTCATTAATTATATATACATAGATCAAGCTGGTCAATCAACTGATAACCCCAATTTCACTGGCTGAAAACTCAAAACAGAACAGTATGTTAGTCCATTTTTTCAACTAACTTCACATTAAATCCAAAATCACAATGTGCTTTTTTTATTTTTTTGCATGTTGGCAGATTTCATAAACAAATACAAAATTATTTGAACATTATGGTTTTTATCCAACCATATTACGCAAATGAACTTTTACAACTCCACTTCAAATAAGCACATTCAAACGAGCTATTGTAATCACTCATTTTTTATCTCATAGTCATTTATAACCACTCAAATTAATCATTCATTTTTAACCACTCAAAATTAATCTCTCATTTTCAATCATTCATTTCTAACCCCTCATTTCTAACCTCTCAAAATAATCGTTCATTTCTAACTCCTCAAAATAATGACTCATTACTAACATATCCTAACGAGCTATTGTCTGCAATCACCATACAAAAATCAGAATCTAAACAAGTTGTTAACTACAACCCCTCTATAAATAACCACATCCAAACGAGCTATTAATAAACTCAAATTTCTAAGCACTCAAAATAACTTCTCACTAAAAATCACTCA
>JBBMEG010000022.1:11714363-11735633 GCA_037832605.1 Cyclanthera cordifolia
ATAACCACATCCAAACGAGCTATTAATAAACTCAAATTTCTAAGCACTCAAAATAACTTCTCACTAAAAATCACTCACAATTTCACATCCATACACCTTCCAAGAGGTTAACTAGATGAATAGAAGAGGATTCAGAGAAAGAGAGAACCAAAATCAAAGTTGTCATAAATTCAACTAAAACATCAGGCGTGGTAAAATCCACTGCATGGCAAAAAGACCTCTCCACATCTTCTGAAACAAAAATAGATCCCCTCACAAGATGAAGATATACAGAAAAGGCTAGATGCATTCAAAGCAACAGAATATTCTTCTGCTTGTCTTAATACAATCCTTGGGGAATATGTAACAAACTAAATTGAAAGAAAAAAAAAAGTGAAAAACAAACATTGAAGAAAGTGAAGGAAATAAAAGTATGTTTCGTACCTCGATTCCAAGTATATCATTAACACCATACATATAGTTCAAGCCACAAACAATCTCCCGAACCACTGTATTAATCCCAGGGCATAATCCTCCACATGTTACAACACAAGCACGCACCTCATCTGACTTAAAATAAACCTACATCGCAAAGTTCTATGTTCATCCATTCATTTTCAACGGACATGATCAAAATAAGGAGATAACCTTTTCACGGGGACCTGCACGCCGAAAATGTACTCCTCTATTGCTATCTTTCGTAATTACAATCTGGAACCCATGCATGATGAACATAGATTCAAATAGAAAATTATATATATACCATCAAAAGCTTTTCAAAATAGCATGAAAAAATAATAATAAATTGCAAGAGAGAGAGAGAGAGAGCGCCTACTTTTTGAGCAACAACATCTTCTGGCTTTACAAAAGTTTCCCTGAAATATTTCGAACCTAATAAAAAAATAACCAAAAATAGATTCCAAAACACAAGCATAAATCTTGACCATGTTAAATTCTAATAACATAACTAAATGAAAACATTATTGTTGCACTTACTTGACAATTGCATAAGCCTGACTGTTTTTCAGTGGATTTGGATACGACTAAAGAAAATCAGAAAGAAATGAATTAATCAGTGGTTTCGCAGGATTGCATGACAATAATATTAGTAGATATAACTGTTGGTAATTCAACCAATTGTCCACATGGGAAAGAAAGAAGAAAAAAAAAATCATGGGCTTAAATGATGGACAACAACCTCCATTTAGTATGAAGCCTTTTGGTTAATGACCAAAAACAAGATTTATGTTCAAAATGAATAAAATCTTATTAATGTGGAAATCTGTTATAGATCGTTGTGCCCTAATCATAACCATGGCCCATAAATATTTCGTCATGAGATTAAGGACTAAGTGCTCTTCTTAATGACCAAGCAGCAGATGGTTAAAGTGTGTTGATACCGTATTAAATCACCAATCAAGACATCGTTCATACTCAAAAAATAACATAATAACTCCTAGGCCACAATAACGAATAAAATAATTGAATTTCCAGGAGATGCAATCTACCAGCACCTCACGTCTCCAAATCTCTAGTTAATAAATGCAACAAAATTTTCAATGAAATTTTCGAATTAATAATCGGCCACCTCCTAAAGACTCCAACCAAAAGCTTGATAGCAGATAGTTCATTCGATGATAAGCGATGTTGAGATATTCAAGATCTATCGATATATCTAAATAATATACCAACAACGCAGAGAAAGAAAGAAAGAAAAAATCATTGAACAAGTAAAAGTGAACTAGATGCGACCATAACAGGGCTAGATTCAATTTGAATCGATAATATAAACGACACAAATGCCACAAACAGCCAATAAATTACCAAAAGTCCACTATATAGAACTCCGATCCCAAGCGCAATATAATCACAGGTACGCTCGCGGCACACAAAAGAAAAATACCACGATAGATTCACATGATTAAAATCATCGCGATTTAAGTAACACCAAACTATGCAATAAACGTCTGAGATTACCGGTAAGTCAGGAAGAAAGTCGGTCAAATGAGGGACATCTTCGATGATGAAACCATCGTCTGTAGCTCTAGAAGAAGACTGTTCTGCTCTGACAGTGACGATCCTTCGCCCAATCCGGCGGGAAGAGAAAAATAAGCTACCTGTATACGCACTCCGGCGCCTAGGAGCTTGAGGTGAGATCGCAGCGCCGGACTTGAAGGAGAGGTGAAGCGACGGAGTGGAAATTGCAATGTCCAGGGAAGTGGAAACTCCGAGGTTCATGGCGATGGAGAAGTTCAGAGGGGAAAACGTCGAGTTCGACAAGAAATGGAAGAGCGCGTGAACTTGAAGCTACCGGATCGGAGAAATAGCATCAGCACTTCTAATAGTTTTTGCCAGAAACGCAGGTGAAGAAACCTTTTCCCGCGAGTGATTGGATAGAGACTATATAGTGCAGACTGTTCCAGAAAATGTCACCTTTTTTTTATTATTAAAATAAAATAATGGGTTTTTTTTCTCAAAGTGATGATTTGAGCTTCGGACTACAGAGCTAGAATTAGGGGCATTGAAAGAACAAGACAACTATAACAACTCAAACCAACTTGTTTCCATTTGACTGATTGACTAGATTATTGACCTATTTTAATTTGGTTTAAATAAATAAAATTTAGTCAATTGATCTAAAATTAATTTGAGTTAATAAATTTATTGTTAATTAAAAAAATAATATTTACCTATAACATAATACTATATGCATTTTTTTGTGTACTCTAAATTTTGTTTACATAATATTTATAATATGTACAATGATATAAATAGAAATTGAATAATTAATACGTAGATTTTTTGTTTGAATTTAAAATAAAAATGATTCATTGACTCAATCAATTTTTATTAAGATCGAACTCGTGACATTGGTGTTGAATTAGAATATCATCAAACAATGAAACTACTATACTATTAGGATGCATATCCCTTTTTTCATGGAAGATCTCGTGCTATCCATGCTTTTTAAAACAAAAAAATTATTGATTATGCACAAACATAATACACATTGTCACGATCAATAGAAATAGAGAACCATTTTGAAGTAAACAAAGAGTCGTGATGAACATGAACTAACAAAGAAGATGAACACAACTTAAATTCAAATATGATTATAGACATGAAAACTTTGACTAGTAGAAACACGTCAAATAAAAGGACCCTCTCATCCTAATGGCAACAAAAAGCAGAAATAAATCAGATAGGCATGATAAGATTATCATGCTTTTAAATACATAACTAATAACAATACAAAGAGGGAGCCATTTGAACAAGGATAGTTGGAATAGGCACACAAAACCAATTTGACCTAACCCATTTTCTAACCATGGTTCTAACCTCTTAATAATATGATAAAGAGTCAAAAAAATGTTATATCAATATCAAATAATATTATTATTTCAACTTCCAACCAATTGTTGCACAAATTTGTTCTTCATTTTTCACCTTGTTGGTTGGAGGGTTACAGAGGCAATTGAGAGAGTAATAGTAAGGCAATTTTAATTTAATTTAATCTAATCAAAGTGATTATGGCAAAATTATTATTTTCCTCGATATCAATCCAGTAATATGATGTCAAAGTAAGCATAACTGAGCAACAATGCAAAACAAATAAATTGAATGTTTGCAAAAACATAGTGTAATGTACATGTAAACTTATGGTACCTCATAGGAACCATGTTCTCTGTGGTTTCTGATCCAACATTGTCCACTTTGTATTTTTTGAGGTCTGCTATTGCTATATTAAACATTAAACTAAACCAGTTACGATTATTGTTACAATTATCATTCATGGTTATTTAAATAACCTTAGTCTATCTCAATCTCATGCATATACAATTAATGATTTATAATATAAGGATTAAACTACATCAATAAATTGTAACCATAGGTTTCACGGAATCGAGTCCTTTCGAGTGCAAAAGCATCTCCAACCTGCAATCATTCAAAAGGTAGAGCCGCAGTTCATCACAACAATAAACTTAAATGGTGGTATAAAATATTTCTTTTGCTTGTTAATGAGCTGATGAATTGATGTTGAACTAAGAAAAAGACATATTTGTCGCTGTGTTTTGAGGTTCATTCTACTCTATTTTAGGTTATGAACTTTTAAAAGTCTAATATCAAGAGAAGATCGATGGAGAATATTTGGTTGTTTAAAGGAAGAAGTACGTTTTAGTGCCTTAATTTAAGACATAGTCTCTATTTGATCCGTATGTTTCAAAATCAAACATTTTTACTCTATTTCAGTAATTTTTAATTTAAGTACGTTGTGTCTTTTGAATTTACTTTTACAATATTTTCTCTTAATTAATGGGTTAAAATTTAAAATTAATCTAGTCATCATCCTAGTTGACATTCTGTTATGTAACTAACATTTTGTTATCTCAATAACTAAAATTGAACATTATTAAAATGTAATGAGTATTAATAAAAGTGTTATTTTTGTAAATTCCTAGTGCAACGTTAGAGAAGGAAATAATCAAAACTATGCTTCTTGTGACTAAATATTGATGACACTATAAAACTATTTTTGAATAAGTAACCAAATATACTTGAGAAAAATTTGTTCAGGGTTAAAGCTTACCAGCGATAAACGGTCTCCCTAGTATGTAATTGTAGTAGTAGTTTTGTCGTGATCGTTAGAAGTTCAAGTTTGAAAATGATCGATTATGTGATCTATGACATCTGCACCTTCTATATGCACGGTGTGATCTTTCACCTGTTGACATTACAAACATAGTAAAATGAAGATTTAGAAAATAAGAAACTGCATTTTCGTAAAGGTAGCAGAACAATGACAAATGACTTGTCTTCAGGTCAATCATGTTCAGTAAATATGACTCACCAGTGCTACCTAACAGTATATCTAATGGAGAACTTAAGCTGCCAATAAGAGTAATAGTTCAACTAACATATAGTGTGTTCATGACCAAGAGGTCACAAGTTCGACCCCTCACTACAATTGTTATTGAACTCAGAAAAAGAACATAACTAGGTTTGAAACTTCAAATGCATTTATATTCATATCGAGCTGTTCGATTAATTCTACTTGTTCAGAAAGACGTGCAAGCTACTTTGAATTTTGTTCTATTTTCATTCATGAACTTAAAATTTCAATCTTAGTCCATATGCTAAAAAAAAAAAAGCTTAAAATTGGTTATTTGAATAAATTTGAAGTTAATATTAACTAAAATTGGTTCAATAATGTAAATCATTTAAATACGAAGCAATGACATAATGTGAACATATTTCTAAAATTTACACAGGTAGAGAATAAATTTTTTTGAAAAAAAATTAACAAAAATGTATAATTGGATTCAAAACCTTGTTTTTAAATACACAAACATGGGACATTTTATGAAGCTTAGGATCGAAATGGAATAAAACTCAAAATACATGAACCAAAATAGTATTTAATTAAAAAAAATTGTTATGAATTATGATTTATATAACAATTTTGAAAAAATTAATTACAAGAGAAGGGAAATATTGGCAAATAAGCATGATCTTTAAAAACAGAAAACCTAAATTAATACAGAAATTCCAGTCCCTGAAATCAGAAATGACATGCATCTCTAGTTATGCCTGGCACTAAGTATAACTGTATAGCACAGAATGCTGTAGTAGCTGCAAAATTATTACAAAATGTAGTCTTTTTAGTTCACAACAAGCAGAGGTGGGGAATTCAAACCATGACCTCATGATCATAGATACATATTAATGATAGTTGAGTTATTGCTCTCGTTCCCACAAAATGAAATACATCAGAAAAGTAATTCGAAGTTTCCCAAGTATTCCAAGGAAAAATGATCCGTTAAAAGGTGAAAATGAAGTGACAAAGGAAACAAGACAGCAAACAGAATAGATATTCTAGACACTAAGGTCAACAAAGATTGACCCCCTATATTAAACAACGGTAGCTGTGTTAGCTGTTGGAATGTAATAAGATAGACCATCAGAAGATTATGCGATGTTTAGGATGCTGGAAGTGCTAGAAAGAGAGTGTAAGAGAGAAAGAGAGGGAGAGCAACCTGAATAATGCTGTGAGCTGCGAGTCTCTGTCTCGATTTGTGAAAGCTAACATCTACTTTTTCCCATGACAGACGTGATAAACCCGTCACCAATTCCTCTAAAGAACCAAATCGGGTGAGCAAACAAAGGATGTTAGACAACTATGCTTCCAAAATTTACCTGTCAAAGTTGGCATACAACTCAAAATGCTTATTACTTAGACAACAGGAAAGAAACACAAACCTTCCAGCCTTTCAGGATAGCTAACTTCTACTATGGATACTTCGCTCATCTCAGCATCGGTACCCTTGCAGCGCTCTTCATAAACAACATGAGGATAGTTTTCGTTGACTGCATCTTCCCACTGATAATCCAATAATTTTGGAAAATAATACATAAAAGGAGTGACTAATGATCATGATTGTCAAATTCATTAACTGGTTATCCATAGTATCGAGTAGTTAAACTACTAGAGGTAAGAGTGGGAAAAATTACCTTTGGTAACTCATTTATACGTCTAATTGATGATGTTCTCCAACCAACAAAATCTTTAAAATAACTTGTAAAGGAGAACAAAGATAATAATTTGAGCATTGATCAATAACCTTCAAGAAAAATATTCGAATAGGCAGTAAAAAAAGGATACGGTCATAATCAACATTGGAATATACGACCCTACGTTTGAATGACTTCAACGCCGACCTGCATAAATACAATTTTGTATCTTTCTATCAGGGTACTCCAAAAACTTAACCACTCAAAAGATCATATTGAAAACTAGTGTTGATAATTACATGAAGTAGTATTCGCCTTGATCTTCTATCATGCGTTGAACCAATGGAGGCTTTCCTCCATCATCATCAGTCATAAAAAGGTGTTGGCCCGTTCTTCTAAGTATCCAATGGATAATCAAACTTGCAACTTTCTCGATAGCAGTTAGACCAAAAAGAAACGGTACCTGGTAATAAAGATCAACGCTAACAATAGTATAGCACCATAAACATGAAAAGTTGTCATATGAATAAAGAGTATATGTATATATTTAATTCAGGGTGAAAATATTAATTTAGGGTGAAATGTCAACGGCTGAAACATTTTAAATTAAAAAAGAAAAACTGATGAAAATTGAAATATCATTAAGACTACAAAATAGATTTGAACTTGGAACGTGTTTTCCCGCTAAGAAACAGATTTAATTGCACTTCAAAGCTTAGATATCTGCAATGTCTCACAATGCTTTCCTGGCATTGGTTTTAGTGATACATCATTAACATAGTGTTTACGAAGGGGAGGGTAATAGATAAGTTTCCAATATTTATTCGCCTATTGCAAAGATTTTTCTAGATTCACTGATAATGGGAACAACTATTTTTATTGCTAAAAAAGATGATGACAAATAGACCTTAAGCTAGAGCCGTTATTGAATAACAATGAGCACTATTACTCTGTACTACTGAGTGCTCTATAACCCAAGACCCAGAAATCACCCCCCCCCCCCCCCCCAAAGGAAAAGGAGAGAGAGAGAAAAGCAGAGAACATTCATAACCTGTAAATGACTGGAGCATAACTATCATCGATCTTATCAAATGAGGTTGTCCAATTAAGTTAGGTCATTGTGTAGTATCCTTTACTTTTTTGAGATTGGGGTTTCAAATCTGTAACTTCTTAGTTACTAGATTGAACATGATGCCACTAAAGCTATGCTCTTCTTGGAATGTTGCATCCTTTGTAAGTGAGCAGCTAAGGCTATTTCTTTAGATTCCCTCTTATTTTCTTTCATTAGGCTCTTGGTCATTAGTATGCTTTTGTATTCGTTTTTTCCTCCATGAAAGTCCGGTCATTCATTGAACAAAAAAAGTTGCAAGAGCAGGAAAAGGTTATCTAGATACCTGCTTATTACCCCTTGAACCAAGGTGGGGTGTGGCAACAGTGACGAAGTTCACAGGCTCCAATCCACCTATTGTACCAGATGACTCTTGCCCTTCTCCATGTTCAGATGGAGCGTCTAATGTCTCTGTCTCCGGCGGTCTATATAATTTGCCAATGGCATACCTTGCTACCAATCCTCCCACGGAATGTGCAACAAAGGAGATCTTCCGTAGATTGGGTTTTCTCTGAATCACTTGAAGAACCTGGAATCTTCAATAAACAGTCATCAGATTTGGATACATACAAATGAAACAGAAAGAGACTCTGCAACCAATTTAGTTGAGTGCTGATTAAATGAAATGTCAAGCCTAAGGGACCTGACCTCTTCAGCCAATCGATCACCCATCACATCGACGCCATCTAATGTCAATTTTGACACATTTCGCTCACTACCTAAAAATTAAAATGATTGGAAATGAGAAGATGCACAAGGTTAAAAAATGGAGGAAATAAATATTCATCATCCAAGCTATTTATATCCAATAGTTGATTTTTCTAAAGATGAAAAACGGTTTTAATGATGAATGAAACAAGAGAGCCACAATTAAAAGTAGTAGTAACAAAATTACATGGTTGGGTTACGTTGGATCATCACCGAACTATGTGTGAATAGTCTTTTAGATAGAATTTTAAGTTGATTCTAAAACAGCTCTTACTCTAACTCAATTCTGCCTATGTACTTCTCTACACTCAATAAAGCCTTAGTTCCCACAGTATGAGATAAGTGATACTGGATCCAACTTACGATGAACAAAGACCTTGTCCGGAAGTTTTTTAACAAATTGCTCTGCCGCATACTGCCAATCAGTGGAGCTGCACAGACAAGTTTAAAAAACTTGAATAACCAGATGATTGAAACAATGCTCGGGCTAATTGAGATAAAATATAAGATGAACAGCTAACTCAAAACAGTCATCATTCAAGGACCCGAGCAGTCCAATTCAACCAACGGTGAGAAGATATTTCATTTTAAGAAAAAAAAAATCATCACCCACTAAACCAGCTTAAGTTTACCAAAGGTTTCCATCAATTGTAACTACACCAGAAAACTCTAGAGACATCATTCAAGGGAAATCGACAAGATGGGATTGAAAAATATACTATGCCCGACAAAAGAAGAATACACGTAAAATTCAGCGTGGTATGGACATAAACGTGTTAATAATTTCTCATCCAAATGGAGCATATGTAAGCTTGGAAATGGAAGCAGAGCTTAAAAAGTAATTTCAGAACCTGATTCAGTTACAAACAACCCTATCCCGGAACATAAATCAGCAAACTAGAAAACTACCAAACGAACGGTCAAAGCCTAAACTCAACAGCAGCAGAATACTTCATCAGATTCTCTAAAATTTTAATAATCTAATCAAGCGATCATGTGAATACCAAGTTACAAACTAGCAATTAAGTGGGAGGAAATCCTCTCAAAATGCAATTGAACTGGATTATCAATGAATGATTAGTATATTACAAATAGTGATCAGCAAATTGAAAAAACATAATATCAGAACAAACGATAGATCAGAAAACTCCGACCTCCCCATTATGCCATTGACCATGACAACGAGATGATCGACGGAGAGAGAATCGCTCTCCTTAGAGCTCCAAACGTCTTGGCCACCATTCACCGACTCCGACGAGCACACGCCGTTGTCACAAACGCCGTTTTCCATAGAAATTCAGCTTGCGATTGCCGTCACAATCAGCTCAACTCCAAAAAGCAATTACAGATAAATAATAGTTCAAAATGAGCGGAAAACGCAAGATCGAACCGATAAGAGCAGAGAAAATTGCGGGATACAGACGGAAATTGTATAGAAAGATCGAGAAATTGAAATGGAAAAACGGAAGATGAGTAAAGAGTTGGTTTGAGACTGTGGCGAGATGAGACGGAGAAGTTAGCTAAAACTTGAAAGTGAATAAAACCAAATCGGCAAAGAAAGTTGCTGACAGGTTTATTGTTTTGTTGGTGCTTTTTTATTATCCCGTACAGTTTCGATTATATTTTGCGTTTCCCAATAATAAATGATTTTTTGTTTTTTTTTAACCTAGATATACATTTTATGATTTTTTGTTTTTCTAAACATAGATACACATTTTAAGTAAATTATAAATTTGGTGACTTTGTGGTTCCTATAATTTAGGAAATCTCAAGTATTTAGAGAAATATAATTTAGTTTTTCGAGAAATATAAAATTTAATTCATATAATTTGAAAAATTAGAATTTAGTCATTATAGACACAATGCATTTTGTCTTTAAAAGTTATACGACAATATACAATAAGTGACACATCAAGTATATTGCATTCATCATATAATAGCTTGGTATGAGAGAAGCTTCAAGAGTTATACCCTATAGTACATTCTGACACATTTTTTATATGACAGGCTTGAACGTCAAAATGGCGAGGATTCATACGACTCCAAAACATAAAGGAAATTACAATAACGTGAAAAGTAAATCATATACTAGAAAAGCATGATAAAAATTAGCCTAGAGGTTCATGCGGTCATGTGGAATACGCACTGAACATGCAAGACCGTGATATTCTCTCCCACTTAAACGGTTGACGGCCTCGTCAACTAACTCTACTCGAACTCAACGATCGTTCGAGGACTCGTCATCTGTCCTTGCGGTTTCAACGAATTTCAGTGTTCGTCACTCTTTGCTAGTCTTCAAGAAAATTTTGCAGGCTTGGACTCTTGATATTGGCTTGGTCTGTCTCTTCAGCTAAAACTTCAAAGACATTGCATAGAGGAACCGACGGACTGCTCTCTTCAAAAGTGTGTCGCCTCGGGCTAACCCTGACTGTTGTGCGCATTGGCACATCATCGGGGAACTTCTACCCCATAAAAAACTTATGTCTCTTGTCCTTTATAGGAGACTTCTCGACTCGAGACCAGTTGTCTCGCCCATCATTGGGCTCCATTTTCAACTAGAGGGCCGACAACAAGCGCACACTACTCTAGTGCTTCATATTGGTCTTCACGGTCGTGGAGTTGGACCCGATGATGACTAAATATTCAGTGAGCGGTATGGGAATGACCTTGTGCTCGAGAAGGACTTCATCTCCAATATGACATCAAAGTCATCCATCTTGACAATCACAAAGTCAACTTTACTGGTCCAACTTAACGCTCGCGCTCTTCGCGAGTCCTGACACAGGTAGGGTTGCAGAATTGATGGCTTTCATCTGCCCTTCATCCTTATGCCAGATTACATTCAGACGTCTTGCTTCTGTTTTTGACATAAAGTTGTGGGTGGCCCCCGAGTCAACTACATTGCTTTTTATTCCCTTATGGTTTATCCATGCATCGACATACATAAGGCTTTTGCTTGATGATTCATTTGGCTCGATGACATTCTTTTGCAAAGCCGGCAGATACTTGAGCGCACCAACGTGAGGGTTTTCTCTTTCTTCTTATTTGAGCGCAAACCACAACAAATATTGAATCTGATAAACTAACAAACATATAATACTACTTTTACTTTCATAAAATTCCTTCTTTGTATTGTTAAATGCGTGTACAAAAATAGAGGGAGCCTGTTTTTTGTTTTTTTCAGAAGTAATGGTGTACCACTCATTTTTTACAAATGAAAATAAACATAGCCAAATAGATGAAACATGTGAAGACAAATGTTCACTCTCAGGACACCTCGTTAAAGCTAAAGTCGTGTCTTACTCACAAAAAACATCTTGAACAATGACGATTTTTCTCAATCGTCAAAGAAGGATCAAAATCGGAGAGAAGATGAAGACAATAATAGCTAAAACTGCAGCAGTATGAAGAATTAAAACACTCATGATAAATAATCACAATAAGAAGCATGAAGAACAAGAGAATGAGACAACGATGAAAGTGGTTGACCTACATCCACTAAGAACTTCGAGAAGAGCTCGTTAGGAACATTTCTATCTCGAGGTTGCATGAGTGACTATTTCCATCCCCTTAAGTGAGAAAGAAAAGGTGAACAAGGTCATATAGAATTATTATCTTAAGGAAAGTTTTCAAAGAAAAGTGCTCATCATGTAGCTACTTGGTTGGCTAATAGAAATAAAGCTTCCTCCTTAACTATTAAAGGTAATATTTGTTAAGATATACTTTGAACTATGATGACCCACGAATCCTAATTGGGAGTTTGAAATAAAATTGTAATTGCGTTTATGTTTTTTTTTTATTTGAGTTGATTATCGTAATAGATTTTATAAGAGTGCACTGTATAAACTATATTAAAACTCCAGTTCATTTTGAACGACATTTTTGTTTTTGTTTTTTTCTTAATAAAATTGTTCTCCCTCTACCCATTAATGTAACTAACACTTCATTAGTAAACCATGTAAATATGTGTGTTTGTCCTACCTCATTTTCTCTATCTTTCTTTTGATTGTTATTCTGATCTTGTAACAACACCGGCATATGGAATAGTCTCTGGAATGTTGAATGGTCGCATAAAACAAAATTTGGGGCTTGGAATGTGGTATCATTCATGTTATATGCAACATTTATAAAGAATATATTGACATTGATATTTCTTGTCCCATTTATCATGCAAAGTAAGGAAAATAATTTGCATATTCTAAAAGATCGCAAAATTGCCACATGTGTTTGTAAGAATATTTTTCCCTGGTTCTCAAATGTTTGAGTTAGTTCTTAGGAATATGGTTTCTATAGTCCATGAAAGACTTTGTACTCAAAATGCGAAGGAATGTTGTTTTAATGTCATTACGATTGAGTTTATGAAATTTCAAGAACTAAATCATTGACAATAAGATTGACACCGAGTGAAGTTGAACACATATACATTTTTCACTTCAATAATAGAAAAAGACAACATGACTGGATAGTTCGAGACTAGAGAGGCACTCCTATGGTTATTTGTTGAAAAATCGATTTAAGAAACTCAATAATCAAGTCCTCAAAGGGGAAATTTTGTTTTTAGGCTACTAGATACGATATTTCATAGATGATTAGGTCTATTTGTGGATTACACCTAAGATAATTCAACAACACAATTGTTGATTTAATTGGTATATTTATGCTTTAAGGATTGTCAATGTATTCTATCGCAATAGATCGTGTAATAAGCCAGTTCATTGGATAATCAAACTAGTTTTTGTGAATCTTTTTGTCGAATATAATTGATCTATCCTTCCAAGTGGAGAAAATATTTTCATTTTTTAGGAGATTCTCTCCCTTAGGTAGACTTATGATGAAAAATAATTGTATTAGGTTGAACGCTGCTGGACAATGATTGGATCTTTATTTTTTTTTAGATAACAATATTTATAGGTGAAAGATTTGAATACATGATTTTTTGGTAATCGGGTATACATCGAGCTAGTACTTTGGCTAAGATAATATAATATATATATATATATATATATATATATTTCTATATAAATTTTATTTTGGTAAAAAAAATATATTTTTAAAACAAAAAAAATGATATATATTTTTTGAAAGCCGAAAAAAAAACAAAACAAAACAAAAGATATTAAGCAAAAAGAAAGCTTCATCTCCCGCTTCGGTCTGTCTAACGCCGCGGCCATGAACGAACTCGAAGGATTAATCTGCCGCTCTTAGATTTGTCGCACCCTTTTGTTCTCAGACAATCATCCTCGTTGACGAGAATTCATTATCGATCTCAGCCCAAGCATTCAATTGCTTTCATTGATTTCTGCATCTATTATTGATTGTCGGTTCACTCTTGCTCAACTCTTACTCAAGCTCTCATCCCAGGTATAAGCTTGCTAAGTAATGTTAATCGTATGCTTATTGTGTCGTTTCTTTAGCTTCTAGAATCTATCAGCACTGCCTATCTGTTGAAATTTTGTTAACTCGAGGGTTAGGAACTGAAAGGGGTGGGATAACGCGGGAAGACGAAGGGCTAGGTTTTTTTTTACAGCGTTTGAGGCTTTGTTGAGGTTGAGGGCTATGGGATTTATTATGAGTTACAATCATTTTATAGTTTTTATGATATTGGTGAGTGTTTGGGCAGCTTACGAATAACTCCACTATTCTTACGGACATAGTGCTTGACCTTACGACATTTGAACTTATCATCTTTTAGTTTCTTAGTACTCTTTTGACGACTGGGCTACGGACGATGGTTTCTTAATTTGTAGTTTGGGCCTTATAATCATCTTCCCCTTATGCAATGCTAGAGAGAATAGAGCATTTATCCACGGACAAACATTTGTGAATGATGCTAGTTCTGAATCTTCTGGTATTTTCATGTCCTCTCTCCGATTTTGAATCGAGTGCATTGGTTTTTGTTAGTCTTATGGATTCACTAGCATTGAACATGTAAATTGCCTTGAAGTTTACAATTTGAATAATGTCTCGGTCCTACAGATTGATCTGGCTTGTTAGATGAAGTACGGATTTCATAACATCCCTTTTGCTATTGTTCTTGCTCCTATTCAAAATTCTATTTAGTACACAATATATGTAGAGCTAAGAAGCGCACAAGTGATATAATATACATATGATGTTAGAAACCATACAACAAATAGGCCACACAATCTTCATCTCTATTTTCAGGCGACAATTTTATCTTCCTTAGTTTAGTCTTATTTCCATGTTACTCATAGTATTGATCCACAACCCACATCTATTAGAGTGATAGAGCGTGCTTTATTTTGAGGTTGAACGAACTAAGTTTTTTTTTTTTTTTTTTTTAAACTAATCCTATGCTGTTGATTCAAGCGAAAAAACTGATCACACTTAAGCTAGAAGTGCGCATCCAGTGCAAGCCTTTTTCAATACTTCTCCACTGGAGTACTCCTCAGATCTCAATACTTTCCGTACAAAACATTTTGATTTTTTCGGAAGAATTAATCTTTCTTTCTTAGTCAGTCTTCTTTGTTCTCTTCAGTTTCTTTCCTTCATTTTCTTTATATGGCGATCAAAGTAATTTGAAGTATCACACCATGTAGAGCGAATAAATAATAACCATCAAAGCACAATAGCCTAAAAGGAGTGATAAAAGCCTCCCTGATGATTATAACAGTAATTTGCTCATAAAGGAGGAAAAAAAAAGGCCAATTTGCAGATTTATCTTGACTAGATCAAAGCAATTCTGCGAAACTAGTGCTTCCCTAAAAAAGTATTTGATTAATCAGACCCAAATTTCAGAATAGTAACTTTGCATCAACTTGAGGTTGATAGAAAAGTCTATAAGAACTTGCGTTCTCTCTCTCTCACCTCTAAATAATCATATGTTTTTAAGAGAAGCACTTAAGTGAAAATCCTGTTGAAAAGTGAACATTCTGAAGGACAATTTTCATTTTATGTTCTTGGAAAATATGAATGCTATAAAAACAATGATTCAGCGAATGTTTTTCTTCCCTTCTATTTTTTGGCTGCTCCCCCTCCCTGCATTCCACTCATTGCTCCATGTTAATCTATTTTTTTCCATGTTACAGTGCAGATGGCTCATTATCTATTATTACAGCTACTTTTGAAGTGGTAATTGAGGTATTTACAAGCAATGGATTCACCTGAATCTGGTAGGAGTTATGTAAAGAGAGATGTGGAAGATGGTTTGAGTGTGAAGAATGATAGGACAAGAGATGATGAAGGGTGGGATGGCAGCGACAAGAGAAAACATCGGTCAAGTAGGTCGAGAAAGTCAAGCAATGGAGAAGATGACGATAGATTAGACTACAGTGGAAGAAAAAAAACATATGGCGATAGAAGCGACAATCGAAAAAGATTAGGAGGTTCTAGTAAAGGAGAAAGTGAGGAAGATGATTATGGTTCAAGGAAAGAAACTCGTTCAAAACAGACAAAAAAGAAACAAGAGGAGAGCACTTTGGAAAAATTGAGTAGTTGGTACCAAGATGGAGAATTGGACCA
Source organism: Cyclanthera cordifolia (assembly GCA_037832605.1). Lineage (NCBI taxonomy): Eukaryota > Viridiplantae > Streptophyta > Magnoliopsida > Cucurbitales > Cucurbitaceae > Cyclanthera > Cyclanthera cordifolia. Next base: position 11,730,151 of record JBBMEG010000022.1, read on the forward strand.
TAGGAAAGATGGCGGGGATAAGTCAGGAAGGAAAGGACTTGGTAAAGTAGAGGAAAATGAAAAAAGAAAAAAGACTTCGAAGTTTTCTGATCATGAAAGTTCTCAGAGTAGAGGCATAAACAAAGAAGAAAAATCTCATGACGGAGATTCTGAAAAGACACTTGATCGAGATTCCAAATATTCAGAAAAGACACTTGATCGAGAATCCAGATATTCAGAAAAGAGACATAGTAGTCGAGAGAAAGAACATGGGTCTTCTGAGCAGGCAAGGAAACCTCGAAGAAGATGGGATGAAACAGATGCTGTCAAGAAAACTGAAGAAAGTTATTCTGAAAAAGTTGAGGGTAGAAGTAGCAAGGCTTCTGATTTGAAATATGAGAGTCCTAGAGAGAAAGGCGTGCCTTCAAGAAATGAAGCCAGCGAGAGTAAGGGTCAGGGATTAGATTCATTCAATGACAAGAGTACAAAGTCCAACTACAAGGAGGATAAAAAACATGATGCAGATAAAGGGAAGAACAGAGGCAGGGTAGAAGTGCAAGAAGAAGGTAGTAAGACAAGTTCCATTTCCCGTGAAGATAAATCAAGCAGAGACAAAACTGACAAATATAGGCAGCAAAAAATTTCTACCAGTAGAGATGTTGCAAATGATCGAGAAAAAGCACTCAATGATGATGATGATGTAAGGACTTGGACTAGAGATAAAGGTGCTACAGACATCGGAAATGTTGACAAGTCTAGAAGCCCTGAGAGAACGGAGAGGCATCAAGAATCAGACTACACAGATGTTGAATATGAAAGAAGTTTAAACCACAAGCGGAAGGAGCTAGAAAAAGATGGTTACAGGGATGATAGATCGAAAGGAAGAGATGATGGTTGGAGCGATCGAAGTAGAGACCGGGAAGGTAATGTTGACAATTGGAAAAGACGACAACATGGAAATCAAGACAGCGATACGAAATCTGGGGATTATAAGTATGATCACGGTAGGGAGTGGGAGTTGCATAGACATGGTCGTGAGCGGGTTGATAATGAAAGGCCTCATGGTAGGTCTAGTAACCGAAAAGATGGAAGTAGGGGTGAAGCAGTGAAGACATCATCTAACTTTGGCATTTTGAACGAGAATTATGATGTGATAGAGATCCAAACCAAACCTTTGGATTATGGAAGAGTAGAATCTGGAAACTTTGCTAGGAGAACTGAAGTTGACCAGCAATCTGAAGGTAAGTTTGCACCCAGTGACGGTGAGCGGATGCATCAACATGAAGGAAGGGCAAGGAGGACTGATAGCTATGGTCAACAACAATCTGATGGAGATTTGGAGAGATATGGAAATGAAGGTGGGGCAACACAAGATCAAAATTCATGGAGGGATGACTTTGATTTTCATGGAGGGAAAGGAAGAGGCCAAAAAGGCGTTAATTCCGATCGTGTTGCTGGTGGTCAAAGTTCTAGCAGTGGTTTGCAGCAACTATATGGCAACCAAGAGCCAGGATCTTTCAATCGAGTTGCTCAGCAAGGAATGAAAGGGAATAGAGTAGGTAGAGGTGGCAGGGGAAGACCTGTAGGTAGAGAGAGTCAACAGGGTGGAATTCCATTGCCAATGATGGGATCTCCTTTTGGACCTCTAGGTATTCCTCCACCAGGACCAATGCAGCCACTTACTCCTGGTATGTCACCTGGTCCAGGCCCACCAGTTTCTCCAGGTGTCTTTATGCCACCATTCTCCCCCCCAGTTTGGCATGGTGCTCGTGGTATTGATATGAATATGTTAGCTGTTCCACCAGGACCATCTGGACCTAGATTTCCTCCAAATATTGGGACATCGCCAAATGCAGCCATGTATTTTAATCAATCATGCTCTGGAAGAGGTGTTTCTTCAAGTGTATCTGGTGCGGGTTTCAATGCTTCTGGACCAGTGGGGCGGGGTGCTCAACCTGATAAAACCCCTGGTGGTTGGGCTGCCCAGAAAAGTATTGGTCCTCTAGGTAAGGCCCCTTCAAGAGGAGAGCAGAATGATTATTCTCAAAATTTTGTTGACACTGGAATGCGACCACAGAATTTCATCCGAGAGCTTGAGCTTACAAATGTAGTGGAGGATTATCCCAAGCTTAGAGAACTTATACAGAAAAAAGATGAAATCGTTTCCAATTCTGCCTCTCATCCTATGTATTACAAGTGTGATCTGAGAGACTTTGAACTTTCACCAGAATTCTTTGGAACCAAGTTTGATGTCATTCTCATTGATCCACCATGGGAAGAATATGTTCATCGGGCCCCTGGTGTTTCTGATCCCATAGAATGCTGGACTTTCGAAGAAATTATGAATCTTAAAATTGAGGTAATTTCTTATCTTAGATATTACCATGAAATTTCCTTTAGAATTAAAATATTTTAGGACTGGACAGAATTTAGGCCGTCAACTCGTCATTTTTCCCATTCTCGTATAGTATATTTCTGTCGATTATCACATCTTCCTCCTTTTTTGCAGGCAATAGCCGATACACCTTCTTTCATATTTCTATGGGTTGGCGATGGTGTTGGCCTTGAGCAGGGCCGCCAATGTCTTAAGAAGGTAATAATGATTATGCCTCCTAACTATAATGAGTTGCACTTTACTTTACCTTCTTCATATTTCTACTAAATTGTTTTTACCTATTTAAAAAAATTGCCACTGAATGATTCATTTTGGTGGGGTACTTAGTGGGGATTCCGGCGCTGTGAGGATATTTGTTGGGTGAAGACAAACAAAAATAATGCAACTTCAGGTTTATGGCACGACTCCCACACTCTTTTCCAGCACTCCAAGGTCAGTTTAGTTTTTCAATAAAAATTTCAGAGCAACCTGGTTTGGATTCTTGAGTCTTCTGCTGTTTGTCATGAGATATATCCTTCACTTACTGAGTGATTTCTGCTGTCTCAATGAAGGAGCATTGTCTCATGGGCATTAAAGGAACTGTACGCCGCAGTACCGATGGTCATATAATCCATGCAAACATAGATACTGACGTAATTATCGCTGAGGAGCCTCCTTACGGTCAGTAGCGTCTTTAGTTTCCATGGCCTCGCTAACCTGAGTTTAAGTAAACATTTTCTTGGCGTAAGCAATGAAGCCATTTTTAGTAACATCTATTGTAATCTTACTTCAAGTAAAAGACCTCTCTGGCATCCAAGCTTATCCCATCTTGTTTTTCTACTTTTGTCTTGCAACGATGCTTTTAATGGATTAATGGACAATGACTGGTTTTATTATCCTGGACATATATCTCAGGTTCAACCCAGAAGCCCGAAGATATGTACCGGATAATTGAGCATTTTGCCCTTGGCCGCAGGAGGCTGGAGCTCTTTGGTGAAGACCATAATATTCGAGCTGGGTGGCTGACCATCGGTAAAGATCTGTCGTCTTCAAACTTTCTTTCTGAGGTACGATATTGGGGATCTAAAATTTTCTGCACTCAATATCTAATCACGGAACTAGTTTTTCGTACTTGTGTCATTTAATTTTCTTGATTTCTCTTTCTCATTCGTTATTATTATTATTTTCATTTCTGAAACTGAATGTCATATGGTTCACATTCAGGCATATATGAAGAACTTTGCTGACAAAGATGGGAAAGTTTGGCAAGGTGGTGGAGGTCGAAATCCACCCCCAGAAGCATCTCATCTTGTATTGACAACCCCTGAAATAGAGTTGCTTAGGCCGAAATCACCGATGAAAAACCAGCAACAATCAGCATCTATAACTGCAGCCACCTCGACAAACCGGAGGCCAACGGGGAACTCACCGCAGAATTCGACCAGTTTAGATGTTTCAAATTCTAACCGCATGACACTGTCCCCTTGGGGTTCACAAATTGAGGGTTTTAAAGGACGAGAAGTCAACAATATAGCTGTAGGGGATAAAGTTTTTGATGTGTATGGGTTCGGCGAGCAGCCTAGCGGAGAGTACGTCGATTTTGAATCTCATAGACAGATAAATATGTTGTAATATAAACTATTGTCACGATTTTCCTTCGTAATTTTTTTCTCATAAAAGAAAAAGGTAGAAACATATTTATGGCGTTGCCATTTCCATTTATTGAATCTTTTGCTTCATATTGACAACATACCTATATATCTCTCTCTCTATATATACACGCAATATTAAAGTCTACATATACTTTGTGCTAATGGTTATATTATGGTTTTTGTTTCTGCAATCATCAATGTTTTTTTTTTCGTTGGATAGAGTAGAAATTTGAACGTCTTATCAATTGAATCGTGCTGACAACATCTGAGTATTACACATTTGGTGAAAATTTGATTGAATAGAGAGTTAAAAAAAGCAAAAATACCGTCAAAGTGAGCATAGTTCAGCTGACATTAGAGATGCACTAGCATCCGCTCGAATGTAGTTCGAGTTCGAATTCTCCATTCCCAATGTTGTAACCTCAAAAGAAAAAATGGTCAACAATACCATAAAGAATGCAAGAAAGATTGTAGCAGTTACATCTATAAAAAAAATTAGAATTTTACCATTCCAATCCAAGTTTTTCTCTGATAATTATAGTTGTTCTCTAAGCGGAATTTTAAGCTAACAAGTTCTCTAGCACTCTCTAAAATATTCTCTCAAATACTCTTTTAATTTAAGCATCAGAGTTCATGTAACTCACACCACACCGGTGTACTTACCTTTTGTCGTTTTGTAGACATCTTATACTTGGTAGTACAAATCATCATTGTTAATCTTGGAGAAAACCATTTTTTGACATCAGCAGTTTTAATTAACTTTTATTAATATATATTTTTTAGTTTAACAACATTTAAGAATAAGAGATTTCGAACTTGTAACTTCTTATTTACTAGGTTGTACAAAATGTCATTTCAGAATTCTAGTTAGGGCACTCTTATTAACTTTTGATATCGTTTAAAATTGGTTTATTAAGAAAAAAAAAAAAGAAGAAGTTATTAGGTCAAGTTTTGTATAATTGCCTAAAATGGAAGTGTGATTCTCTGTCTAAGTTTAGTAGAATATCTGATTTATCCTTAAGGTTATGTTTGTTTTTAGCGGAAGATGAGTGGTTGACCATCACTCCTAAAAAACTACTCGTTTGTATTTGATAGTACACTTTTAATCACTCATCAAACTACTCTATCAAATTTCACATCAAACATATCACTCAATGACTACTAACACCAATTCTCAAACACTACTAATACAAATTTTCAAACAAGAAACTATCATTAACTCCTCCACTCCACTTTTTTCTACAAAAAAACAAACACTCCATAACATAGATATTTTGGTCTGCTTAAATTTATACTGAATGTTTTTTTATTGAAATTATTGTCATAATTGGATGAAGGCACTTTTAGGTCACTATTTATTGTTTTGATTGAAATTTAATTATTTCTCTTTTTTTTTTTTTTGCTATTATTTAATAATAGCGTATAAGCTTTCAAATTAAGGAAAGATCGATAATTACATTTGAAGTGATTCAAGTTTC